>NDXB01005987.1:173973-365999 GCA_002631895.1 Agapornis roseicollis | reverse complement strand
GTGGGGGGCGGCCCCCCCCCCGCCGCCCGGGGGGGGGGGGGGGGGGGGGGCCTGCATACATACGGGCAGCCCCTCTCTACAGAAAAGGAGATCCTCTGCCACCTCTGCAAGCAAATCCCAGCTTCCCTCTACCTGCAGAGCTGCACTGAGCGTGGGGAGCAGGAATGGGGAAGGTTCATGCCAAAGGAGCCCGTAGCTGGGAGGACTGACCCCCACCACAGTGCTCAGACCCTTCTCCCTTTCTATTTAGGGAAGCATGAGACAGCTGAGCCTCGGGAACAAGCAGCCCCATGCCAGCAGCTGCAGCAGCACCAGCACCTTCCAGAACACCCTGGGATGTGAAGCCAGCTCGCACCCAGCACTGCCTCCTCCTCACAGGGCCTTTGGGAGCCTGGCCCACTGGAAACCCCACTCAGGACTTGCATAGAGCTCAGGCTCAGCTCTGAAACAACCACAGAAGTTACAACGAAAGCTTTTCTGCCTCATTCACATCAGCAGTTCTCACAGCAAGAACTTGGTCTCCACCAGCTCTGCAGGACTCATAGGCTCTGCTCAGCCACACCAGCAGCAGAGAGCCCAGCTCTAGATACAAGCTGTGGCTTTAGAAGTGAAGCAAACCACGCTCAGAGCTTTGTAAGAGAGGGCTGAAGCAGCTTCACCTCTACCTCCTACTTCTGCCTTCTCAATTCACAAAGTAACTTACTTTATCTCCCACAGCAGCACCATCTACCCCCCAGATAACCCAGACCAGCCTGTAGGGCTGTTACTTATAGAGCCTGGGGGGGGAGGGGGGTCTTGCAGCATTGTTGGCACCTGTGCTGAGGGTCATTTAAAGGCAGCTGGTGGGGGAACCACAACAGATAAGAGGAAATGCCTATTTCTGTTTCCTGCTATCTCCGTTTTTGAGTGCATTCTGCTCCCAGCTGGCAGAAGTGGAAACTCCTCTGTGTGCTTCCATGAGCATCCCTGGGTACCAGCGCCTGGAGGACGGGGGGGGGGAGAGGACCGGCAGACCCGCTGGCTTTGATGGGGGGACCGGACCCCGGTGTGGGGCCGGGGGAGCTGTCGGTCACAGCCTCCACACGGGCAAGCAAACGGGGCTTCTTCCGCTGCCGGCAGGAAGCAGGAAGGGAAAGGGGCAGGGAGCGGGAGCCCTGCTTCGGGAGGTAGCCTCGGGGTGCGGAGGAACTCGCACTCCTCCGTGGTTAGGGATGCCGAGCACTCGCTGTGCTCGCCTAGGCATCAGGAGCGGGTATGCGCAGTGACAGGATGAGGCTCAATCTGCTCTCCCATCTTCTCCTCAGGTCTCTCCTTTCCTGGCCCCGTGGTTCTCCCTGCTGGGCTGACTGAGGACATGGTGGTTCTGCGGGCTGGGCTCTGCCCTGGTCTCACCGAGGAGATGATCCAGCTTCTCAGGGCGAACAGCATCCAAACGGGTAACGGGGGGCAGTGGGGCCTCGGGCTGGGCAATGCCGCCCCCAGCACATTTGGGGTGGCACAGGGCTCTCCCCCTGTGCAGGACCCGTCTGTCAGCCTGGGCAGTCAGGACCGCTCCATAGAAGCAGGAGAGGGTTAGGATGTGGCAGGGCTTCTGTAGAGGCTTTTGGAAGGCATTTTGAAAGGTTTGGTGTGGTTTTTCCCTCTGAAAGGTGCCCAAGCTGCTTGCAGGCTGCACCCTGGGCACCTCCTGCCCTCGGGGGGAAGGAAAAGATTCTGGGTGAGTTCTTTACTTCTTCTGACTGGATTAGAGCTGAGGAAAACACCGTTTTGTTCTTGTTATTTGGAGCCTGTGAGAGCCCACGGCTGCTGGTGCCCTGGATGTTGTAATCCTTGCTTTCCCTCTAAGGAAACACATTTGTCTGGAAAAAGGGATCTTGGAGTGGTTCCTGAGAGCAGGGATGGGGCCACCAGTTCTAATCCCTGTGGCTTCAGCCCTTCCTGGCACTTTGGGTCAGTCACTAACCCCTTGAGGCTGTGGCACTCTGGCAGAAGGGGACTCTCTTGGCTGTCCCCAGTTATCAAATGGTGCAACTCTTGAACAGAACAGGGAGGATTTTTACCACCTTCTCTCTCTGATCTGTTTTTCAATGGGCAGTGGGGCCATCTCCAGTTTTACATTGTGTGGGGCATCCTCCTCATCCACTTGAGGCGTTGTCAGAGGGTGCAGACCTTGTGCCTGTTGGTGCAGGCAGGTTTGTCTAAGCTGGCCATCTTCTAGTGTCTGTGGTCTGTCCAGGTTTGGCTGCCAGCTTCTCATTCCTCATGTTATTGCAGTGGTGGACTTTGTGTCATCAGACCTGGAGGACATTGCCCAAAGGTGTTCCCTGTCTTACAAGGTAAAGGGTGATTCCCAAGTCCTGAGGAGCTCAGAGCTGTTCAGCTCCTACTTGGATGGGTTTTCCTGGGGGCACCTCCTGCAGCATGATGTCCCTGGGCTTCCTCAGTCCTGTTTCCAGGCATCTCTCTGCCCACCAGGCGCTGGTTGCAGTGAGACGAGTGCTCCTGGCCCAGTTCTCTGCCTTCCCTGCCAACGGAGCAGACCTCTATGAGGAGCTCAAGAGCTCCACGGCCATCCTGCCCACCGGGAGCCCGAGGTGGGTGATTGCTTGGTGAGCCAGGGGGTCTGCCCAGGGCCGGGCTTGCTGCAGAAGGCCATGGTTCCCCAGCACAAGCTTTGAATCTCAATGTGGTGATGTCCTGGGAAGGAGCAGGGGCTGAGGCACCTGTCTGCATTAGAGACAACCACCTGGGGATTGCTGCCCCTGCCAATTCTGGCTGAAGGGGAGTGGATAATCCCACCTTGCATTCATCCCATAGCCTGGACCGGCTGCTGGACTCCGGGCTGTACACGGGGGAAGTGACGGAGCTCATGGGGGCACCGGGCAGTGGGAAGACGCAGGTGAGTGGGATGGAGGAGAGGACAGGTAGGGTGGAGATGATGCCTTCAGGCGTGTGAAGCAGAGGGGCCTGTGAGGGCTGGCTGAGCTCCCTGCCTTTCCAGGTGTGCCTGGGCATTGCAGCCAGTGTATCTCTTGGCCTCAAGCAGCACGTCCTGTTCCTCGACTCCACGGGGGGGTTCACTGCCTCTCGACTCTACCAGATGCTTCAAGCCCAAGCAGAGGAAGAGCAGGCAAGTTCCCCTGAGCTGAGCCCTGCACTCACACTTGCCTCTTGCCTGCAGACAGCCCCCAGAGATGGTTTGTCTGTCCAGCTCTGCCTTTGTCATCCCCATGGGCTTTTTTGGGTCCACAGTCTTCTTCCCATGGTTTAGCGGGTGCTGTGCTCAGCACAGGCAGTGCACTTCAGGTGCTTTTCTTGGGTAGAAGGAGAGAACTTGCTGTACTTGCGCACACTTTTGCTCCCTGAGCATAATCCATATTGCATCTTCCATCAGTGCAATGGGGACAAGGGTATTCATGGGGTGGAGGTAAATGTGGAAGAAATAAGGGTTCCTGTCTCCATGGTATAAATGCAAAGAGCTGGTAGCAGCTGGGGCAGGAGGAATATACCAAATCCTGGTGGGGTGAGGCTGTTGGTGATGCCACTTTGTGCTGCAGCTGGAGGCTCTGCAGCGGATCCAGGTGATCCGTGTGTTTGACATCTATGAGATGCTGAGTGCCCTGCAGGAGCTGCGGGAGCGCCTGTCCCAGCAGGTAGGAGCAAGGGACCGGGCCCCTCTCCCTACCCCAGAGCTGCACTGGGAGCAGCAGGGTTTGTGTGAGTGACACCACATCACCCTGCCCTGGGGGCCTCTGGGCCTGTGTGCAGGTCCTGAGCTCCAGGGCTGCTGGGTGTGTTACTGCACATGGTGCCTCCTCCTTTCAGGTTGTGAGCTCCATGGGTCCTCTCAAGATCGTGGTGGTTGACTCTGTCTCGGCTGTGATTTACCCGCTGCTGGGTGGGAAGCAGTCAGAGGGTGAGCTGTGTCATTGGGATGTGCAGTAAGGTTGCAGATCTCTGCATCTTCCATGTGTGCTGGGGCAGGATGGATGTGGGTGCCACAGCTCCCAGCTTTTCCTTTGCTACTGCATATAAAGGGGAGTCTGTCTGCAGTGTTATCAGTAAGCAGTCCAGCTGGCTGTGGCCAGGCAGGCTCATGTGGGTGGTCTGAAACTCAGAGGAGACACTGAGCTGTTTGCCCATGGATTAAAACCTCTGCTTACAGTGTCACAAGTACATTGTGGTTGCTGGCATGGTTTGCAAAGCTCCCCTGGAGCTCTTTCTGCCAGAAAGGACCATACATCAGGAGTGAGGGGCTTCCTGCTGGCTGAGATGCCAAGGAGGCCCCTCATACCCCTTCCAGGGGGTATTGCAGACCTGGGTGGCAGCCAGTGCTATCACAGGAGCTGTGGGCTGTAGGAAATAAAGGTGTGAGCTGGAGAGATGGGCCCTGTTACCTGTTAAATCAGGCTGGCCAGCTTTGGAGCTCCTGGTGCTTTCAAAGGGGTTTTTGACCTCAGGCCTTCTAGGATGGGAAAGGAGGTGTTGGGACAACTTTGGGATTGGTCTGTCTGTGCCACATCCATTGGGCCTGGTATTTGCAGGTGCAATGGGTGCTGGTAATGGCAATAGGTTGTAAGTGCCTATGAGCACCAGCACTGGCACTAAATCTATTGCTCATGCAAATACAGATGTCACCTGCTTCCAAGAAGCACCCAAATCCTTTGTCCTCCTCCAGGTTTGGCCATCATGATGCAGCTAGCCAGGGAGCTGAAGACACTGGCCAGGGAGTTCAGCCTTGCTGTTGTGGTGAGTGTCCCTGTGCTTTGTCCTTCATGTGCTAGCATGTGCCATGGCGAGTCATCCTGGGAAGGGGGGACCCCAGTCCCAGCTATGCAGGGGCAAAAGGCCTGTATCCACAGTGCTCTGCAGCTTGTTCCAGCAAGTGTGGAGCAACAACAGGGCTGATTTACTGCCTACTCTTATTGCTGTCCTCAGCCAGTGAGGCATTAACTTGATTGAGCAAGGTAAAGTTAAGTACAGATGGATTGAAAGGCTGTTTATGTTTGGTTTTGATATAACACTATTCATTTAAGGGACTGTCCAGCTTCTAAGTAATCTCTTGCTCAGTTACCTTAGAGAAACTGCAGGGCATTGCCTCATCCAGAAGGAGCTAGGGACTGGAAGGGGCCCTGCTGTAGTCTTCCCCATCGCTTGGCCCAGGCTTCAGTGCACCCAGACAGGTTGCTGGGACCACAGTTAATGTGTTTGAACTGGGAAGGCCACAACAGAAGACAGTGTTCTGCCAAACCTGGCACTGGAAGGTGTTGAGACAGTCCTGCCCTTTGATTAGCAATGAAGTGACAAGGATGGGGTGTCTGGAAGGATGCTTGAAAGCTCCAAGTTTAAACTTTGCAGGTGCCTTCAGCACCTGGAGTCCCTGCAGCTTGCAGATACACTTGAGTTCCTACCTGAATACATCTGGGGCAGTTATGTGGGCTGTGTTTAAAGGGGATGGCAAGAGTGTGCCAAGAAGGGAGGGCACAGGATGGAGAATTAAAAACACTACAGAAGCAGCAGGCTGGCCGTTATCTCCTGGAGATCTCCGGTGTTTCATTACACCGTGTGGCACTGCTTTTCCTGGGCACTGATAAGCCTGTTTGTGCTGTAGGTGACCAACCAGGTGACAAGGGACAGCAGCACTGGGCCACCCAAGCCAGCCCTTGGCCGCTCCTGGAGTTTCGTGCCCAGCACCCGGGTGCTGCTGGAGAGCAAAGAAGTCACCTTGGGGAAAGCCACCACCCAGCGCATCGCTTCCTTGGCTAAGTCACCCCGGCAGGTGAGGCTCCCCGGGCTGGTCCCTCCGGTATGGAGGTGATGCTGCGTGACTTGGACCTGGCTTTGGAGCAGGGTGAGGCTCCTGCTGTGGGTCAGGCAGCATCGGGTCTCATGGGTGACCCGTGGTAATGGGAGGGGAGCAAATGCAGCCTGCTTGTGTGCTGTGGAAGAGAAGAGCATCTGTTCTAGACAGCACCTGGGCTTGTATTTATAGGCATGATAAATGCGTGGCACCACTTCCAATGTAGGTCACAGTGTTCCTTGGGCTTGTCTTGCTCTCCTGATTAGTGGGAGTCCTGCAGAAACAGCTCTAACACCTGCAAAGGTGACTTTAGCTCGAATCCTGCCTAGTACGAGACAGCTCTGCCTGAGCTTCCTGGCTTTGAGCCTGCTCTGCTGCCTGATCCAAACGAGTTTGGATGTGGTGGTGTGCTGGGCAGAGAAATGCATCCTGGATGTGCTAAATAAGTGTGCCTGGGGATATCTCAGGCCAAATTGTTCTTTACTAAATTGCATTCTCTATTTGTATCTCTGTGTTCAGCAGACCCAGTTAAAATGAAGGGCACAGCAGAGAGAAATGCTTAAGGGCATGTGTTTGGGGATCTTTGGCTCTGGGGCCAGTGATAGAGTGAGATTAAGCCCCTCTCTGTTTCTCCTTGCAGCCAGTTGGGATACAGGTGCAGCTGGATATTGGAAGTGCTGATGTGACACCCACAGAGAGGCTCTAATGTGGGTGGAAAACCAAATGGCAAGTTCCAGAAGAGCTGTAAAAAAGCAGACCAGCACACTGGAGGCTTTACAGACTGAGTGAGTCCTGCAGCCCTGGGAAGGACCAGTGTGAAGAAGCTCTTGTCTTCTGCCCTGGGGAGAAAGAGTGGGAGGCTTCCTGGAGATCTTGCCTCAGCAGATGCTGCCTGCAGTGGCTGGGCTGTGTGGGCAGCACAACAACAAGGTTGTCTCTTCTGCTTCAGGCCTGTCCTCAGGTATTGGCTCGGGACCAGCTGGCATGTTCCTATACAAACCCATGACTCCTCGTGGTGGTCTGGTTTCCCCAGTAACTCCCTGCCTTCTGGTCC
The DNA here is from genome assembly GCA_002631895.1 of Agapornis roseicollis. NCBI lineage: Eukaryota > Metazoa > Chordata > Aves > Psittaciformes > Psittacidae > Agapornis > Agapornis roseicollis. Next base: position 359,145 of record NDXB01005987.1, on the reverse strand, counting down.
CAGAGCTCTGATCGTCCTTGGGAGCAGCCCACAGTGGTCTTGGCTCAGGAATGAGAAGTGCTGCACACTGCTGTGGTGGTTGAGAGCTGGAGTTCAGTTAATAGTAACTGCTGTTAGCTTCATTACAATTAGGGTTAGTCCCCAGCAGGGCTAAGGTGGGACAACTGCTGCTGAGCAGGGACATAACCAGATGCTTCCTCTGACCTCCTGCCCAGGCTATCACCAGGCCCTGGAGGGAGCTGCTTGTGCTTTGGGGGCACTGCTGTGCTTCAGAAAGGATTGCTGTTAACTGCTGAAGGTTATGGTCTACATCAGCTGGGGTGGATGAGTCCTGGCTGCACCAGCTGGCTCTGTCTCATGCTCAAGTGCCTACTCAATTGCATGTGGTGAAGTTTAATCTCTCTTTGCTCCAGTGCTTTCCAGCTGCTTTTGCCTGCTCTGGGCAATGTTGTGGGTGCTTGTGCAGTGCTGGGGAGCAGACAGGAGGCTGTGATGGAATGTGGCCTCTCCTCTTGATCCCAGGTGTCTTAGACACCGTTATCCCACTGCTTAATAAGAAGCCTCCTTGGCAGGTGAGCTGAGCTCTGGCTTGCATTTCCAAAGCTGCTGATGTAGATTGTGGGGGCTGAGACTCATCAGGGCATGCTCATTAAGCTACTGACGCAGCAGTAGAGCTCCTGGAGCTTTCTAAGGCTCTGCTGGGCAAAGAAGAGGCTGATTAAGCCACAATTTGGGTGCTGATTTCTCCTGAGATAGATAGAACAGTGTGCAGCCCTGTATTCCTGAGGGAAGAGGCAGCTCAAAGGGGTGCTATAGGAAGGGCTGTCTGAGGAGGGGAATGTGCCAAAGCAGTGGGAGCTGTGGGCTGTGCCATTCAACAGGTTTCAGTAAAAATAAATGTATTTTAAAGTTGTGCATTGATTTGCATTTATGAGCTTGGGAGGAGGGGAGGCTTGGCTGTAGCCATTGCAGCCTGGCTGGGGTGAGGAGGAGGAGGATGGCTTTCCCATCTGCTGGAGCTGATATGGCTGGTCCTCACCAGCAGAGAGTGTGGTTTATGTCTCTTGAAGCTGTGTATGAAGAGCTGGTCAACACCAATTTCAACAAAAAACTGTGCTGCTGCTTTCCCTCTCTGCCTGAGTTTCTGTAGTGGAGGCAAAGCTCTTGTTGGTGGAGCATGGAGCAGGGGAAGAGCCAACTAGAAACCTCTTTGGTTATATTTGAACCAAGGGGCATTTCTTGCTGTTTCCTTCCCCTAGTTAGCAAGAGGATGAGAAGTGGAGCAGCCTGCTCTGAACCCTGCATCAGCTTCATGCCTAGCATGCATCTTTGCCATGGCCTCAGGAAATGACAGGCATCACTTGCTCATGCTCTTAGTCAGCAGGGAGCAGTCATGGGGCCGTGATTCAATGGGGATAGTGCTGGTCTGTGGGGAAAGTCACTGCCATGTGGGCTGTGCTCCTCCAGAGCAACCCATCCCAGGCTTTGGGAGACAGCCATGACCTGGGGGCATTTTCTCCTTGGCAATCAGCTGATTGCAGCTGCAGGAGGTTCATGTCTGCTTAGGAAGCAGCTGGACAGGTTGGGGAGGACGATGGGATAATGAGGCAGGGCTTCATGTGGTGGCTGTGGGCTCCTGGGTTTGCTGCTGAGGTAGGCAAAGAGGCAGTGTGCATGGTGACAGGGATGTCCTGATGGAGTCCGGCTGTGCTGGGGCAGGGAAGGTGCTGCTGTGGGTGCTGGTCATTGCTCAGTGTGGGTGCAGCAGAAGGGTTTGGGCTGTGGGAATCCATCATCTCATCTGGAAGAATCTGACTGCTTATCCCAGCTGATTTGCCCTAAATTTGCATAGTAAAATGAGCCTGGAAAGAGTTTCAGACCTAAATGTCCTCATCCAGCCTTTTTCTGTGCTCAGACAGGCACTTCTGCAGCCTTGTAAGCTGGGGCCTGCGTGTGCCAGGGTGTATGGGGACATCCCCTCTCCTTGCTCCTTCCCACTGCCTAAATCAGCTGGAAAGGCCCAGAAAGGGGTGATAAAACCCATGTCGGGGCTGACAGGGCACCCCTTGTCCCAAGGTATGGGGATGCCTTTTGGCACTGAGGACTTGTATGTGTACATATGTACAAAATACAAGTGTATGTTTATATATCTTGTGACTGTGTATGCATGTATAGGGGTGTCTGTGCATATATACCTGTGTGTATATCTCTCTAGATAGGTGTCCTTGTGTCTGTTTCCTGTTTAATGTAGCTAGGCCCCCGTGCATATAGCAGAAACCCTACGGAGAAGAGCAGACCCCACAGGCCCGCCCCCCCCATCCCCAGACGGGGTCTCGAACCCGCGACCCTTGGGTGGGCGCTACCCTCTGGGCCTCCTGATGGCGCTAGCGAGCCCGCCGGGGGGGGCGGGCCGCCCCGTGCTGTCTAGCTCGCGGCTCTATGGCCGCCGCTCTGGGCGGGCTCGCCGTGGCCGGCCGCCGCCGCGGTGGGCCGTTGCCATAGCGCCGCTGGCCGCGCCGCGCCGGGCCGAGCGGGGGGCTCGGGGCTCACCCGCGGCCCGGCCCCTTCGGCCTCCACCGGGACGGGGCTACTCGAAGGAGGCAGGTGAAGGGCTTGGGGGGGGTTGGGGGGGGTGAGGCCTCTGTGGGGGCTGCCCCGGTGTGGGGGTGTCGGAGCAGGGGGGGTGCGGGTAAATGTGGGGCCCCGTGAGGTGATGGAGCTGCCCCTGAGGGTTATGAAGGGGCTCTGGGTAACGGGGGTGTTGGTAATGGGGTTTCGAGGAGAATGGGGCCGCTTGGACTGGGAAAGGTTGGAAGGGGACTGCAGGCACCGGATTTCGGTGGTGGGGAGAGGAGGTGAAGGGGCTCCCTCATGGGAAGCACTTGCAGGGGTTCCCTATGGAGGGCCAGCGAGACTCAGGTGCAGCCTCTTTCCTCTGATTTACAAAGCGGTGTTGAGAAACTCATTCCTTCTCCAAGTAACGCTCCCAAAGGCGCTGTGAGGGTTGTTGGTAGGTTATTCTGCTCGACATGCTGTGAGAACGGAGGGGTTCCGGATAAGCACCAGCCGTCAGTAGAGCTCTTTGCTTAAACCCCTGTCTCTTGGCGTTTCAGCACGTCTCAAGTACTGTGCTTGGTGGCAGCGGGTGGGTGACTCCGTGGTGACAAGGACCTGAGTTGTTCCCTTAATGAGGAGCTGCTGGAGATGGGGGTTGTACGGCAAAGCGGAAGCGGTGCGAGCTCTCGCTGCGCCGCACAGGGCGAAAGGAGCTGGAACACGAGAGCGCTGCGGTGTGCTTGGGAACGCTTTGTCCTGTGAGCTGGTCAAGGGGCTTCCTGAGGGGAAGGTGCCCCGGCAGCACCGCACCAGTGCCCGGCCGGGAGCTCCGTGTGGGACTGCGGGTTGGTAACTGTGAGCCAGAGCGCACACGTGGTGCAGGGCGAGAGGGGCTGTGTGTGACCGGTCCTGCGGCTCTGTGGCCTCACATCCAGCCAGGTAAAATGCTGGCCTCAGCTACTGTGTGTTGGGTTTGCTGTAATGCACGGAGGGAAAACTGGGTGTAATGAGGGTTAGGTGACTTTCCCATCCCTTACAGGAAGAGTGAGCTTTCGTACACAGGCAAACCAGCTGAGGATGAATGTGCTTGGTGTAGTGGTTGTGTGATAAAGTGTTGCACTTGGGAGTTTCATGTGCTTCAAGCACTGCGAGGCTGGTCTGACTTGCTGAGATACCACAGAAGTGAGTGTAACATTAAAGCATTGCTAGGCATGGTTTAGTTTTATGGTGTGTCGGTTATGTTCAGGGTAATGTTTAATGTGAGATGTGAAAGGATGTGTTTTGTTTGAGCTCGCTTCCTCCTCTGTGGTGCAGAATGTGTCTGCCATGGATAGCACAGCCTTGGGAGAGCTGTTTCGTGGCAGCTTTCTGGCCTTTCTAACCTGATTATAGAGCTGGTAAAGAACTTAGTGGCTTTGCAGAATGCTTGTTAAGCTCTCCATTTCACTAGGATGGGAAGTGACAGTGCTGTAAGTCGGTGGGTTTGGTGTGTTTGTATCATATGGGTTGTATGTCAAAACTTGGGAGCCCACATTTTAAGATAAATGGTCATTAAGGCATGTACATGGAAGGAAGCCCAAAGGAGTAGTAACCTCTTGTTGTTTCCACTATTACTTTCTTTGTCCACAGCTGAGAAGCAGAACAGAAAGCTGGGCTCTTGGAAAGTTTCTTATGAATCCCAGATCCTTGTATTTACCTACCTCTCAAGTAGAAAGCCAGGTTGGACACAGGGGCTTGGAGCAAGCTGCTCCAGTGGAAGGGGTCCCTGCCCGTGGCAGGGGTTGGAGCTGGGTGAGCTTTGAGGTCCCTTCCAACCCAAACCCATGTGAGATTCTGTGAAACCCTCTTATCTCCTCAGCCCGCTCTGTGCTCCCAGTGGTGGGGAGCAGGCTCTTGTTTTCATTCTTTGAAAACACGATTGCTTCTGGTGGAACATTTGTGTCTAATGAAACCAAATAATCGACTGTGGCTGCTGTGTTTTCCATTATGGCCAATTCTCTGTGCCTGTGGGAGCTCTGGTGGAGGGCTCCCCACTGCAGCAGCACTTGGTGTTTGCACATCCACTCAGCTGGTGGCAATTGAGCTTTTAATTAAAAGCTGATTGCCTTGAAATTGCTGTTCATGGCATAATGCTTCATTAGTCAAATTTATGCTGGGTTGGATTAGCTTTAAAGCCACCATTTAAGTATCGTGTTTAATTGTAGAAAAAGTAGGCTTTCAGTGCGGCTTCCTCATTCTCGTTGGCAGGTACATGTGAGTGGGCCCTTGGGAGTCAACTTGAACTCAGAGCTGAATGCAATACCCCGCAGTGAGAGCACAAAGGAGCAATATATCTAAGGTATATTTTGGGGCTGGTGGTCACCAGGTGTGTTTCTGACCGAAATCTCTCTTCTCCAGGCCTTTGGTGCTGTCTTTATTGGGGTTGACTTTAGTGCTGGGTTTTAGTTTGGTTTTTAGCTTGTGCCATTTTCATTTGTTCTTATGCAGGGTTTGTTGTTTCTAACAACTCGCCCTGTAAAGTCTTGATCCTGCTGGAGCAGGATTTGAGTTGAATTGTCAGTCCTATATATAGCAGGGTTATTAAAACTTGTGCTTTAGACTTTGAACCAGCTTGTGAATGGTGAAAGGGTGTAAACAGATTTTCACCCAGTCATCTGCTGTGGTGTTCCTATAGCAGTGTGTCTGCCCCTGAAGAGCCTAGACCTGTGTTGGAGGCAGGCTGTGGAGCTAGACAGGCTGTGTCTGACCTGGTACTGCAGCTCTGTGGCCTCACATCCAGCCAGGTAAAATGCTGGCCTCAGCTACTGTGTGTTGGGTTTGCTGTAATACACGGAGGGAAAACTGGGTGTAATGAGGGTTAGGTGACTTTCCCATCCTTTACAGGAAGAGTGAGCTTTCGTACACAGGGTATCTCAGAGTGTCTCTTCTCTAAAGCCTTTGACCAGTCCTGAGGGCTACAGAGCGTGTTCCAAAGATAAGGGATTAGAAAATACATTCAACCAAGAACTCAGGGCTTAATAAACCACTTTGCAGCAGAAGCAAATTGAAAGATGCAACTAGTGGTGTGCACTGGTTTGGACATAACTGTGTGTGAGTGAATCCATGCTGACCAGGACAACAGGACCTTTTGGTATGTGGTAGTAAAACCTCAGGGTATTCAGTACTTTTCTATAGTCTGAGCCCTGACTGCAAGCATAGCATGGCTTTGAACTACCTGAATACTGCTTTGAACTACCTGAATACTGCTGATGTGGGCTAAATGCTTGAGTATTGATTGCAGGGTTACCGTCAGTGCTATGGTAAAGTCTGTGCTGCTGTGATTTGCATACACCATAAGTATTCACGTGGTGCCAGTGTTTCTCCAGCCCTCTTGTGACTGCCCAATCCCATTGCAAAATTCCAGGCAGTCTCCTGCTCCCCAGAGTAATTCCACTCATTCTTCTTGGTAGCACCTATCAGTGTCTCTCCATATCAAGCTCATTTTCCTCCACTTCCCAGAGCCTGTCATTATGAGGAGCCAGAAATTAGCACTTTGAACTCCCACTGACTGGCATTCAGGGAGCATGGAATGCCTTGCACGGGTGAGTAAGTGCAGTCTGTGTTTCCCAGGTGGGGAGAATCACATCAGCACTGAATTGATGTCAGAAACAGAACTCACCTGTGTGCCAGGTCTTCTAACCCACCTGATGGTATGGGCCCTCCAGATTTATTACTCAGTCTCCCAAGACCATTGCAAGGTTGAAACCCGAGACTTTTCCTTCAGAACCCAGGGGATGACTGTCAGATCCAGAGTTCAAATGCTCTATTAGTTTCTCCCTTCTTTCTCAGCCAGAGCTCGGAGCTGAGCGATGGCTCTGAAAGCCCTTCTTGGCTCTCTCCATTTATGTTCCCATAAGGGGCTTCCTTTAAAAAGGAATTGTTGTTTTCTGGGACACTGTTTATTCTTCTGGGTGTCCATAAATTCTCCATGTTAATTGCTCTTGAGGCTTTCACTTTACTCCACAATATTAATCAGGCTTCTTCCTCAAATGCCCTCCAGCTTCTCTGCACACAGTCTTAGAATAGGAAGTTCCACATTGTGTTTCGGTGGAGACTAGAATGTTAATTTAACATCAGCTCTTTTTATGCTGTCACCTGTTTATTTCTATTCAGGAGGTTGTGGGATATGCTTAGAAGAATAAATGTAAGCATCATGTGCTTTGGATCTTTCAGTTTAGCCTCTAGACAGATGTTAAGTGAGACTTTAAACAGGCAAATTTACAGTAGTCTCTTTTGGGAGTAGCTTGTTGCATAATAACCCCTACTGCACAAGGATAGTTCCTTTGGGCACTATGTATTCTACATGTACACATGGATAACTTCATATTGCAATATCACAAGTGGCATCATTGAATCAATGCCACTTACAGTGTGCCTGAGCTTGTATTGGTTTGGCTTGCTCCCCAGATGAGTTGGAAACAGTAGTATTGCACCCCGTGGAATTCCAGGCTGATACTGATGTGCCTCTGCTTTTTGTTGATGTCAAAATACCTTGCTCAGGAAGCAGTTACTACTGACTTCCATGTGTCATTCACCCATTACTTTGAGCTGTTTTCTTCCATGAATGCGTTGGTGCTTCTTAGGACTTTGCCTGAGCCAAAGTTATATGGAAAGCTGCTGAGCAGTGGTGTTCCTGGGAACGGAGGGTTGGAGAGCAGCCAGTTAATCCTCTGCTCTACTCTGGTGTTCCAATAACCATGGCTAGACTGGAATGGCAATGGGTGCTGCTGCTGTGCTGCAGTGAGGAATCCCTTCTCCATGGGATTGCCTTGGAGCTAAAATGGAGTGTTGATTCATCTGGTGGCATAGATGTATTTATAGATCCTTGGAGTTGATAATCTGGAGGACAAACAGGCCTGTGGTTTGCTGAGCAGGTTTTAAAAGGGCAACTTAATCATTAAAAGAAGGCAAATGTTTCCCTGTTTAGATTAACAAACTTTTCTAACTGCAGCCGTGCTCCTATCCGTGCCCTAACAGCAGAGACGGATAAAATGTCAAGCTTGATAGATAGTTAGAGCTGGGTTTTGGTGGTCAAACAATAATGAAACTGTTGTCTGCTTGCAGGGAAACACTGCTCCCTGTGTGCAGGCTCCGGCCTGGAGAAGGTTTGAATTGTTCCAAAGAAGGGGCATGTCTAGAATGCAGCTTCTGTGGCCAGTTGCACAGCTGTCTAAATGACTGCCTGTCTTGAGGCCGTTACACAAGCATTGCAAACTACTTTGGCAACAGTTTATGTGTCAGATTCCACGGAAAGGGGAGATTTCAAAGTCCCGTTGGATTGTCTGATCAAAATGGAAGTAGAAATTGAAGCTGGTGTTTCTATAGAGGCTGATTTACACTCTCGGAAACACAGTTTCTTCCAGTCAGAGGCTGGTATTTGCGTGATTCCTACCTTATGTTTCTCGGATTGAAAGGCTTAGCAGTTGTTGTGTGTGATTGTGCACTTCCTTGTTGGCTCAGTCAAACTGTGCCTGGCCTTGTGCATCCTTTTGTGAAAAGGGCTCTTGGGTGAGACACTTTAGATCTTGTCTCTTACACAGGGAGTTAATGCAGGTGTTTGATTAAAAAGCCCCAAACCTCAGCCTTCCTGTTGACAAATGTCTTGTTCTTTCTCTTCCTGTTGTTATTTATAACTTGCTTCTAGTTGCTTGCTTCTCTGATGGGAAGGCAGATCACAGACAGAGTGTGCAATGGAAATAACTGAATCAGGAATGTCATCCTAAGTGAAGGAAGAAATTCCTGCAGTGAATTGGAATATGTTGCTCAGCTTGCTGCTGGAGCTTCAGGAGTGCATTGCAATGCCAACAAAGAGTGCTTGAGAATGCAGTTGGGATTCAAAGCACCAGTAAATGACTACTTGTATCTGCAGGTAGAAACAAAGTACTTGCTGCATTTCTTGCTGTCTGCCTTCAGAGGCAACTTAAACCTGCAGACAGCTTTGTCTGATAGTGATGAATGGTGCTGATACCATCTCTGAACTCTTCTGTGGGTGAAAACCTATTCCAGGGTATTCCGAATGTGTCTTTCAGAGGTACCTTTAATGCAGTTTTACCATTTTCAGCTTGTTCACCTTTTGCTGCGTTAAATGCCATTTGGCTCGCGTTTCCAAACAACATACTCTGCTGCATATAATGAAGCCTTTTCATGCAACAGAGCATAGGCCAAACCCAAGCCAAGCTCATGAAAGGCTTTACTTTGTCTAAGTGAAGTAAGATGATAGTCTTTGGAACAAGGCCTGTCTCTTCATCAGTGTTTTCCATTTGGTGTTCTGCTCAAAACCTAAGTAACTTGGTAAGGTATTGTTAGGGAGGCCTAAGCTTGTTCTTTTACCTCTGGATGTGGCTCTTTATAATGCAAGTTCAGGCTTTTCTTGCTCTGTCTGGAATAACAGATGCAAGCTTGAAATTAAATCTGTGATAGGTGGTAGTATTTCCTAAAAATTCCCCCAATCAAAGCAAATGTGAGGAAAAGGCTGTGAACTGTTACTGGCTGCTTCATAGGCTCATAGAACAGTCAGGGTTGGAACGGACCTTAAGATCATCCACTTCCAACCCCCCTGCCATAAGCAGGGACACCTCACACTAAACCATGGCACCCAAGGCTTCATCCAACCTGGCCTTGAACACTGCCAGGGATGGAGCATTCTTCAGTCCTTGATGATGGAGGAAACAGTCTAAAAATACTTATTGAGCCCTCTGAGCTTTGAACGAAGGGAATTTTTACAGCATCCACCAAAGACTTGAGATCTGAAGTCTGAGATGCTTTTCTAACCAGCAGTGTGATAGTGTGCTGCCTCCTCAGACCTTATTCTTGTCTCGGGTACCAAGAATGCCTTTTTTATTGAGAAGGCCACATTTGGCAGGGGCACTTCTTTCAAACATTAAAATACCTCATGAAGTAAAAACAAGTGTATGGGGCAGTCTTTTATCCTGCACGTTACCTTAACTTTCACTGTGAATGGGTAAAGAGTTCAAACAAAGCCCAACAAAAAAGGACAAGAACCCTAATGGGACTTGCATCGTCTTTTGCACTTGTGTGAAACCTGAAGTGGGCCTCCAAATCATCTTGTTTTGTTCTTATTTATATATATTTATGTGGTTTGTGATGTTAACGTGTCAGGAAGCTCTGCAAAAGTGCAAGGAGGTCCTTTACTGTAAAGGTTTGACGTGCCTTCCTTCTGCGAGCTGTGATAGCTCTCTGAAAGTATTTAATACCATTGTGACTACAGTACTGCTTTGAAGAAATGAAATAGTAACCCAGTTCTGTTCCCTTGTGAGGTATTACCTGTATTTTACAGGTGGAAAACTGGGGTACAGAGGATTGAAGTGGCCGGATGCACAAGGCATCTGTAACAGAGCTGGAAACTGAAACCAAAAATCCTCAGCCGTCCCATGTCATTGATCCCATTGCTAATCTGAAATAAATTACCCAATGGATTCTGGTGAACTTGAGGCCTTTCTGTTTCCTTATTAATAAGAATAACTGGGACGTGATTGTGTGTGTGTGTGTAATCAAACCTGGGGCAGTTGCTGCTGACCTATTGAACTGAGAAAAGCAGAGCTCTGAATGGAAGCAAGTTCATGTTGATGTTAATGGTGGAAAAGATTGTGTCACGGGGAGCTTCTTAGCAGCAGAGCTCACGTCTGCTCGTGCTGGAAGGCCAGATAAGCTGTTACTTGTTTGGGATCTGAGAACAGATCCCAAAGGTTTTGAGGTTTCATTTAAAAAATGAGTGTTCTTTGTTCTTAAAGGACAAGACAGCAGAGTGCCTGTTCCCAACTTCCATAGAATCATAGAACAGTTCGGGTTGGAAGGGACCTCAAGATCATCCGGTTCCAACCCCCGGCCATAAGCAGGGACACCCCACACTAAACCATGGCACCCAAGGCTTCATCCAGCCTGGCCTTGAACACTGCCAGGGATGGGGCACTCACAACCTCCCTGGCCAACCCATTCCAGTGTCTCAGCACCCTCACAGGAAAGAATTTCTTCCTTAGATCCAATGATAGTTGGTAGGATTTTGTCTTAATGCCTCAACACCAGGATTTAATCTAGTACGAAGAGCTCATCTGTCATTATACAGAGCAAACAAACCCAAAGGGAAAGAAGTGCTCCTCCCAGATACAGAGAAGCCAAATGAAAAGGTGATGATGGTGTTGTATGGCAGACGTGGAGAGAAAACAGTCAGCAAACCCAAGCAAATTAAAACCACCCCAAATGAAACAGATTTATTGGTTTATAAACCCCAATGGTGTCTGGAACACTGACTCACCATGTCTGAATGCTTGGGCTTGCCAACAGCCCTGAACTGAAATGTGACCCTGATCTGCTTGTTGGCTTGAGCTATATATGGGAAATTCCCTCTTCATGGCAAAAGTGAGGAATCCAGAAGGTGTGGGTCCTTAAGGGCTGTTGGAAGCTTTCATTGCCCAGTATCCTCTCAGTCTTTAAAAAGGAACTGTTTTGTACAGGTTGACTCAACAATGACTCCATGTTCATCAGTCCTGACTTTCTGCTTTGATCACCAGAAACTGCAGCAGTTTTAGGTGAGTTGTGCCTTCAACAATGCCTGCTTGTGCCTCTGTTGGCAATTCACACACATGCTTAAAATGCTTGACAAAGGATTCTAATATTTGGCCATAATATATGTATAGAGATGTGGCAACGAAGGAAAATGACCTTTGTGGGAGATGATGGTTTTCATTCCAAGAGACAAATGTTTGCCTGTATGGTTTGTGCTGATGATGTAGGTAAGCTCCTGTGTGAGCTCCTGCAGAATCTCCTCGGGATCTTACCCTTCAACTCAGTAGCCAAAAATATGGGACAAGATGGCTGTTGGGTTTGTTCAGGTCCCAGTTTAAATTCCTAGCCCATATTCCAGTCTGCATTGACTTGGGTTTACTAGCCCTTAAATGTTCTGTAGAGATCGAGGCTGGAAGAAGAGGCATGGCAACTGAACATAGGTGGTGGTAAAATCACCAATTCAGAGTCTTTCTTCCCTAGAAACAACAGCTGTAGATGGCTGGAAATGAACTTTTCCACAACATAACCTATGAATGTTGTAAGTACTTCATGCCAGTCCATCTGACAGACACTGGAAGGCAAAGCTTGAACTTTCCCTTGGTTTTCCAGCTCTTTTCCAGGGCTGCATGCAAGTGATTTTGAATTTCAAATGCTTTTGTGCTAAATGGAGGTTGGCATAAACGTAATAGTTCATATTTATGGCAATGCTTGAAGAGTGCAACTTCAAAGGGTCTCCCAAAGTTTCACCTGTACCAACTTACCTCAAAGGAGGGTGAGGTATTTTAACTCATCCTCAGATGAGGTGACTAAGCCAGAAATGAACTGACTTCTTTATTCCCATATCTTTTGTTGTCTCAGTAACAAAACTGGTATTCAGGTTAGCTGCTTTTCAGTGCTGTACTCGATATCCCAGACCTTTCTTTAGCTGCTGACAACCTCCTGAGTATTTCTGTGGTCTGGGAGAGGAGAGCTTTCCACGCTGGTTCAGATGTGACGTTATGTGCTGGTCTTTGTACATGTCTACCAAAGGAGATGATATGCAGTTGCATTTGATTCTATTTCAGCACCTAGTTTGGATTTGAATTCAGATTAATTTGGAATAGGCATAGCTAGGAAATGAGTCTGCAGTGTTTGTACTTGTTAGGATGTGCCTCAGTTATATACATTCAGATCTTTATTTCAGTCTAGCCAAATCAAAATGCCCTTACTTCAGGCTGCGGTTAAATGGGTTAGAGGTTGCCTACCAGTCTGCACACATCCTTGTGGCGTGCAGTTTTGCTGCACGTGCACTTTCCCGTGTGCATGAATTCCATGGGGTTTAGGTTGAACTTTAGATTAACTCCTGTAATAAGGGGGGAAGAGCAGCTTTGTGTGTGAGGAATTTTGAAGCTACCTTTGATTTCTGGAGGAAAAGGGAAGGAAAAAGAGAAAGTAGAAGTTTCCTGTTTAAAAAATAAACCTGAAGCTTGGCTTAAAAAGTGGTTTATGGGATTTCCAACTGGTGTTGTAGCTTATCAGCAAACACTCAATTCTGGGTGTCTGAGACACAGCGATAGCTTTAAGGCGTTAGTGCCAACCGCAGTCCCAATTGCATCCAAATTGGATGCGGTTCTGACTGATGCTGTACCACCTCCAACCCAAGCTCTGCTGTTGGATGAGTAACACTGCAAGACTGAAGATTGTACTTAGAACTGCCTCTATTTTAGGAATCAGTGCTTTAGAGTGCTTCATCTCCCTGAATCCTTGTACACCAGGTGGGATAGGGAGTTTCTGTGCCCATTGCTGCAGTTTGTGTTGAGATGCCTCCTGTTTCCTGAGTCCCTGCAGATTGGGGGTAAGGGTTTTTATAAGCTTGAGGAGCTGTATCTGGGATAATGCCTCTTTCTCCTCCATTCACCTGCCTCATATGCTTGTGCTTCATTCCAGAGATGAGCTGTTGAATATGTAAGTTCTCCAGTTGGAGAGAAACCTTCTGTCACAATGAAACAAGATGTGCAGCTGTCTCATAGGCCTCTTGGCCAAGGATTTAAATGGAAATACCTTGATCTCTTTTTATCTGGAATGGGAATTCTAGTGATGTGATGTCAAATTGACATCCTTTCTCCTCTCCTTTTCTCTCCAGCTCCCTGCAGTCCCCTTATTTAGGTGAAAAGTATCATTAAAGCCATCCAACAGTGGTTACCTTCTTCCATGGTGAAAACTGAGGCAATTCAAAGCTGTTCCCTGCTGGAATTGTGGAACTGATCCTGCTTGCTTGTAATATCTGAATGCTGCAGTCATTTACTTCATAGCAGCTCTTTGCAAGCAGAGCAGAAACTCAGTTTGAGCAACCTTCTATTCTGGGCAATGTAGGATTTGCAAAGAAAGTGAGGTATTTGTATTGTTACGAGGAGGAGGACTCACTGAAAAGCTTATGTTGAGCCTTTGGAGACCATTTCTGGCTTTCAGGTGGGCACGGATCCAGCTTACCTCCCCCAGCTATTGCCACGTGGCTGTCACAGTAGAATATTCTAGGTGGGGGTTGAGATGAAGTCTGGAGAGGATGGAGTGACAGCCTCCCTTGGGTAGAGCTGGTTAAGGAAGTGATGTGTTATTTAAATTCTGGTTTAATTTCCAGGTTTTAATTTAGCAGTTTATTGCTACGTATCAAATGGGAATGCTAGCAGCTGCCTTGTGCTTGACAAAATAATCTGGCTGAAAGTAAATCCCAGCACGGTGTGGGATTCACACCAGCGATGGTGTGGGATTCACACCAGCGATGGTGTGAATACACAGGGAAGGAAATCCTGGGTGTAAGCCAGCATTGACCTTTTTCCCCCATAATGGAAAAGATGGATTGAAATGGACAGTGATGGCCCAGGGTTCCTGCATCACTCATGGCTAAAGGATCGACAGAGAGCTGCCACTTTGGTGTGTGGGATGAGAGACAGAGACACTCCTACACCCATGCAGGATGCTAGGAGGGTGGGAATAGTAATTAAATGGAATACTCTGGCATCTTATTTCTACAGAGATTTCTTTCTTCTGACTTGGTTCATGGTCTGTATTACAGCTGACTTCATTTTTGTCTTGCTGATGAACAGCTCACTAGTGTGAAAGAACGCACTTGGGGTTTTAAACTGCTTTTCAGCATAGCAGGAGAGTGGAGAGGAGATAGTGACAGGAAAAGGGGGGATTGCTTTAAGCTGAAAGAGGGTAGATTTAGGTTACTATTGGAAAGACGTTCCTCCCTGTGAGGGTGCTGAGGCGCTGGCACAGGGTGCCCAGAGAAGCTGTGGCTGCCCCATCCCTGGCAGTGCTCAAGGCAAGGTTGGACACAAGGGTTTGGAGCATCCTTCTCCAGTGGAAAGGGTCCCTGCCCGTGGCAGGGGTTGGAGCTGGGTGAGCTTTAAGGTCGCTTCCAACCCAAACCATTGTATGGTTCTATGATTGTCTGTCTGCTGTCAGAGCATATTATTTGGGAAGGGGCATGGGAATAAGGAATTAAGGTAGACTGGGTAAGAGAAATGATTTTCTAAACCTAGTCACCTGATTTCATTAACTGTGTTTTGGTTTGGGTTAACTTAGAATCATAGAATAGTTCGGGTTGGAAAGGACCTTCAGATCATCCAGTTCCAACCCCCCTGCCATAAGCAGGGACACCTCACACTAAACCATGGCACCCAAGGCTCTGTCCAACCTGGCCTTGACCACTGCCAGGGATGGAGCACTCACAACCTCCCTGGCCAACCCATTCCAGTGCCTCAGCACCCTCACAGGAAAGAATTTCTTCCTTAGATCCAATCTAAACCTCCCCTGTTTCAGTTTGAACCCGTTACCCCTTGTCCTGTCACTACAGTCCCTAAGGAAGAGTCCCTCCCCAGCATCCCTATAGGCCCCCTTCAGATACTGGAAGGCTGCTCTGAGGTCTCCATGCAGGCTTTTCTTTGCTGGAAGAATATCACGGACTTGCAAATGAAAAAGGCTGTTGCTGAATTCCTACTTTAGCAGATACCTGCAACCTCATTACAGTTAATAGCTGGAAAAAATGATACCTAATTAGTTCTCAATATATAAAGTGCAATTTGGGGTCAAACCAAACCGTTTATATTGAGCTAATGCACAATGCAAGGTACCCAGCTCCTTTGAAACAAAGATTTCCAAGCTTCTCTTGTTGAAATTGGGGAAAATCGTTTGGTTTTCCTTTTGCTACAGAGGAGAAAGTGGGTGAGGGTTGAGTTCAGGTGCGAGGCTGGGGGTGGAATTAAGAGGTCTCTGCCTTTGGAATGAGCTTCCCTTCCAATGCTCTATAATCACACCGCTTTCTGAGACCGCTGTCTCCAATTTACAATGAACACTGCAGCTCTCTGGTTTCAAAGAAGGGTTGAAGTTTAGATCCTGTGTGCTTGTAACGTTGGTGGGATTCGCTGATGGCCAAAGGCGAGTTCACTGAAGATCTGTGTCTAAATCTTCCAACAAACAGAACATCAGCGAGTGTCACTGTGAGTAAGCTTGCCAATGACTGTAACAGTGTGCTGAGAAACGCTGATAAAGCTGCAGAGTGTTCTGGAATACCCACTGTGTTTTTTCTCCCCCATGTATTCAAGAACTCCAGTTCTTAATTTTCCTCTCCTTTAAGCACATTTTCTAAAGGCTTCCCTTGTAAATGATTTACTCCAATGTCAACCAGGTTCTAGCGATATAAAAGGGTCTTTGTCTGCGTGGTGGTTTCCTCTGTACCACGTAACTAAAGTTACTTTTGGTACTCCTCTTGGAATCAGCAGTGATTTAAGGCGAGAGCAGTTCAGTGAAGTGTGTGGCTGAACTGCTGTGGCCCCATTCCAGCTTTTCCCTGCGCTGCTTTGCACCCTGCCCCAGCGGACCACGCTGTTTACTTTCTGCTCTGTGGGAAATGGATGTCACTTCCTTGATTAAAATGCTGGTGTGCAGCCAAATCCTCTCCCTTTTGGGCTCGCAGGATTGGAAGAGCAGCACACCTCGTCAGCACCCGCGCTGCTGAGTCCAGCTGTGTGCCACGCTCCTGGATCTGGATGTGTTGGGATGTACTGTGACTCCTGGCTTCCGGGACGCCTGGCACCCGCACGGAGAGGCTTTTGAAGGCATCACCACAGATGCAGCTGTGTAATGCTGTTAAAGAGGGTCTGAAGATGGATTAGAGGAAGGCACAAGCTGAACTATGAGCCACGTAGTGTCTTCATGGAACGGGGAAGGTCTAAGACAGTGTATGGGCATGGGATGCCAGTGTCAGCCTCCTCTGTCCATTGGAAGGAGCCAGTGGATGTGAGCTTGGAGATGCTATTCAAGTGCAGCTGCTTGCCCTGATGTGCCTGATAGCATAGGCACTTTTGGATGCTCAGAAGCCACAGAAGCCAACTTGGATACCTGGTTCTCACTAAGCTCAGTGCAGGTTACCTGGATGCCCTGTCCTTTGCCTTCCTAGCTGGTCAGTCTCTCGCCTGGACTGGCATCCAAGCTGCTGATCAGACTGGTGAGCAATCGTGTGTTTGTCTTTGTAAAGGTTACTGGTATTGCATTCTTAGGTGATGGGAGACATCAAATGTCTCAAAGGCACAAAACAAAGTGGCAAAATGTCTCCTCCTTCCAAAGGAAAATTTCAGTCTCTCTTTTCCCCCTGTTCACTCGTGTTTCCAGCTGTGATACAGTGCTGGCATTTATTCACTTACTGTTTTCAGTCTGTGCATGCTGTCACCTTAGGCACACGTGAACTAGTACCTTTACTCATCAACACATTGTTTTTTCTATCCCTAGATGAAATCCTTATGTTCTCAATGCAGCAAATGAGGTTTCTGTGCTTTGTGACAGCCAGGGCTCGTTCCTGCTCATCGTTTTCTCATGGTTCAGACACCACCTGTGCCAGGGCCCTGCTCAGACTGGCAGCCTGCCTCCTTCCTCTTGCCTCCTGCCAGTGGCTCATTTGCTGACTTCCACCTGGCCTGACATATGGTTGCTCCCATTTATCATAACTCAGGTCTGTGTGCCTGTGACACAGGCGTACATAGATGCCATTTGAGCAGATTATAGCTCTGTTATCGAGTAAATACTAATTTCTGACCAAACAAGCTGTGATTACAAATTGGAAGTCGTAGGTTATTAGGGAAACTAATTTTAGCAAGGCATTTCTTATCAGTGCAGGTTTACTGATAAATAAAGAAGTAAATTGGAGCAATGAGCATTTACGCTCATTTGTGCTATTAATGAGGCACCAAGATGGTTAACTCCTACTTCACCCGTTTCAGAACAGCATTAGTGGAAGTCTGATCTGATTAACTTTGCAGGGATGCAACATGGATTAATAATAGCAAACCAATAATTTAAGAAGTGCTTTTGCAAGACACCAAATATTTTAGAGCCACACTGCCCTTTGCTGCCTTCCTGAATAGGTTTCAGTGATCTTCCAGCTACTAGAAATGGCACAAACTGCTGCTTTGGTGAAGAGTGTTCATCCCAGCCTCAGTGGATTGCCTTGAAAGCTGTGTCTCGCCAGCAAACGTGGTTTTGCTGTTGTGGAGGCCACATGGTGGATAACAGGTTGGGTATGGGCTGTCGTGTAGCGTCTGTATTTGAAGCACGCAGACCTCCCTGGAGTCTGCAGGTTGGCAGTTGCCTGGTGTTTGGCAGAAGAGAGAAGACTGAGGCGTTCTGCAGTAATCTGGAAACTGCTGAGAGAAAGGAGAAGACAGTTTGGGATCATTGGGATGTTCTGAAACGTAAGAAGAAGGTAGTCAAAGAGCATGGCCAGTGGAATGATATGGAAAGAGGAGTGTGATGGTGCAGGGAGCTAATAGGAAAGAAGCTTCTTGCGCTGAACAGGCTTCCTCCAAACTAGGAGGTGCAAGGGCAGCTGATAGAGCTAATGAGCAAGTATTATTGTAGGGGAGCATGCCCTAGCACAGCTGCTGTTTGTCTTGCATCTCCCTTTTTGGCACCCTTCTCCATTTGCAGGAGCCTCAAGGGTCATCAGCCCTGGTGTTCCAGCGGTTGAAGGCCTCTCAGGAGGAGGAGAACTTGTTGCTGTGGCTTGTCCCCATGTAGGAGCAAAACCAGCTGCCTGTGGGAGCTCAGTTCCTTTTGATCCCTTAACTCAAGTGTCTTGTTGGTGCTACTGCATTCCAGCCCCCGGATTCCTTAGCAATCACGACAAGAAGCCAGACACAGCCCTTGAGAGCTTTATTAGGCAGAGCTGGAAGCTCCGTGATTGGGAGATGTTCTTTTGCTTGCTATAGTCCCTGATTGTTTGTACTCTCGGGAAAATAAAGGGAAATTTTATATTCAAACATAAGCCACAGTTTTCCTATAGAGCTAAAGCTTTCCCTTTGATAGAAGTGCACAAAGCATATGTAATAAATCCTGTACGTAGACAGTAATCTTTGGTACTCCAGCTATTTTCACTGTATATTGCATATGCAGTGAGAACTTGAGTTCAAAGACTTTTTAAAGTGGAGATGGAAAGTGTAAAACTCCAGGCTTGCATTATGGATACCATCTTCAGCAGGAGAACTTTGATATCACTGGTATTTCCTGCAGAATGAAATCATACTTGCAAATAGATACAAAGCTCTTGGTAATGTATAGATGGTAATAAATGGGTGGTAAGATGAATTTCACTCTTCTGTTAAAATCAGGGAGAGTCATGGCATTCAAAGCTTCTTACTGGAAATAAAGGGGAAAAAGGCAGTGCAGCAGAGCATGAGAGAGAGCTAGCACTGCTTTGTCCACACACTGTGGCAAGCAGCTCCCTGCCTCAGCAGTATTTATGGGATTTCTTCTGGCTTTTCCTTAAAGAGGCTCAATAAGAAGATAAAACAGTCTCACTTCTCCAACCCCAGCCCAGAGCAATGATTGCCATGGGGGTGGATGTGTTTGATCTCCTGTCTCCACCCTTGGTGAGGCTTCTTCTCCCCTCGCTCTTGCAGATGCTCCAGGCACAACATGCAGTTACGATTTAGGACAGGTGCTCTTTAGCTGCCAGAAGTTATCTACTGAGTGCCTGCCATAGAGCTTTCAGCTTCCCAAGCCCACGTTCAGCTCCAGAGTTAGAACAGTGATTTTCTGTGGCTCCTGTTGGCCAGTATGAACAGGATGTCCAAGCATAATGAACACTTCTGATACCAGTAATGCCTGTAACATTGAGTCATACCACTAAGCCAACATCTTTTATTCAGGAGGTTGCTTGAGAATGCCTGAAATCTCTGGTGGTGGTAACTTTGCCAAACCAACGTGTTAGTAATAGGTAACTCTTGGAGCCCAACAAGGAAGTAGCTCTTTCTGCTGATAAACTTCTTTGGCTGGGCATTTATTTGTCACTTTGGCATAGCTATGGAGCTCCTGGCTCTGTTCATCTGCAAAGGACTGACAGGCTTTACACAGGGAGGTGATTTCTCATGATGCTCAAACTCTGCTGCATCTGTAACAACCACCACCCATCTGTCAAAGCATTGCTTACAGCAGTTATCAACTTCTGGATGGTGCTGCCCACATGGCTCTGAATGGGTAACAAAATAAATAAGGGAATAATTAGAACATAGCAAACATTGTAGAGATGTCTGGGAAATGACATCCTGAAATTCCACCCTACCAGAGCTTATTTCCCCAGATCTAAAACTGATTCTGTACAGGACTGCTCTCAAAGCAGCTGCTGAATCTTGCCTGCATTTCTTGTTGTTGTCTTAGTGCAGCTGTAGGTAGATACAGAGATGTTTTAGCATCTTAAGCCTCAGTCGTACCTGCTTAGTAGCATAGCTGGCAGTTAGCAAAGCTTTGCTGATCCGGTGGCAGCATTTTAAGTTCCCAAGTAGCATCTACTGTATGTTGTGCAGGTGTCAGTGTGGAATTCATGCTTTTCAGCCATTATAGTCTCCTGGGATTTAGGAAATGGTAGCAGATACCTGCAAAATTAGATGCAGAGCACAACAGCCACTGTATAGGCAGAGGTATGCATATGAGCTTCTTTTCCTGCACTTGGAGCAGTCTAAGCTGGAGCACACAGTGTGCCATGGTGAGAGATGATGTGGGATGCCTGCTCCTAGTGCAAAGGATGCGCTCAGCAGGAACCCAGCATCCAGAGAGCTCTCTGCCTCTGTGTGGCTGTCAGTGTCAGCACAGAGCGGTTGTCGGTGGAGCATCCTTGTCGGTGTAAGTGCTGCATGTAGGTAAGACCTAACTGAAACTTACCTGTATGCAGAGGTCCTCCAGTAACTCAAAGCAGTGCACCCAGGCACAGGCTGAAGTGGTGTGAATGGCTGCTCGTGTTTCCATGTGCACCTTTCTCTTTGGGAAACATTACAGAGCGGAGGCCAGGCCTGGTGATTTGCTGTTTGTTTCTGGCTGTTTCCCTTCCATGTCTTTGGAGCTGGGCAGGATTAAGGTTCTTCTAAAGCAACATCTGAGCCTTTTGTCAACCTTTTCATTTCCTGGCAATTCCACAAAACTACAACTCCAGCTGAATGCTGAGCTCTGGCTTCTTTTATCCTGGTCTGTGTGCTCCCTTGTGTTTTACTTCCCAACGTTTGTCATGTTGCAACGTTGCAGAGTGAATTTGAGGGCTGTCTTTCTTTAGGAACACAAAGTTTTAGGGGCAGGCAGCAGCATTTATGTGTTCTGTTATCGTGGGTGGCCTTCGGGTTGTCGGGGTCCTTGAAACAGGAAGACAGCTTCAGTGTGGATGCAGCTTTCCGCTGCTGGGGAGGCTGGGAATACTTGTTTGAGTGCGCGGCTTTCGTGTTGTTTAGATTTGCAATTCCTAGGAACAAATGAAACCTCCAAACAGCGTCGTTTAAAATAGAACTTCAGGATCTCTGCAATAGGAAGGGCGTATTAAGTTCTGAGTGGGGACCGGCAGCTTGAAAATGAACGTGCAGAAGGAAAAGGAGTCATTCTTTTCTGTATGATATCCAAAGCATGTGTTTCGACTGCAGCGCAGAGTGAGAACAAATGCATGAGAGGTTATTTCTGTCCATGGAACCCTTCTCTCCATGCATTAAGCTCTAGTTGCCATCTAAGTGCAGATTATACTGCAGCGCTGCGCACATCAGTTACATGAAGAGTTGTTCATCATGTCCTGAATGCGTAGAGTTTCACTTCACCGTTAAAATGTGCTGAGCCTGCAGGGTAGAGTTCATTGGTAAGCTCACCATTGTGGGCTTTCAAAGGCATGTGTCCACTCCCATGACAGCAGCAACTTTGACGAGCCAAATTCAGCTACATTTTGAAAGGATTAAAGATGCCACTAAAGCTGGAACAGCACCAAACTGCAAAACCTTCCCAATGCAACTCCATCAACCCAAAAGACTTAACACAGCTTAAAAAAGAGAGATCCACAGAACAGTATGTTGCTATATTATACCAAATAACCTTTGAGACTCCTACCAGCCCCAATCCCTTAGGCAGCTGGAGTTTTACAGTGGCAATACTTACTGAACGGAAAGAAATGAGCTGGCTGGGTAGCTGAGAGATGTTTCATTTCCATAAGTTTATGAAACGGAGCAGTTGCTGAACGCTGTCAGTGGTGGAGCTGGTTTTGAAGACATAAAAGAAACATGGTCCAGGAACAGCAGCGCGGATACAGAAACGCAGAGGAGGCAATTTGTATTCTCTTTACCAGTAAGTGATGACACATGGGGTATGCTCTAGAAACAGAATGCCCAGATGCAGTCCGATTCCCATGTAAACTCCCCAGAGCAAGTTAGCAGCAGTGTATTTCTGAATACCACTGCATGGGTGGTCTGCCGGGACTCCAGAACTGCAGTCTGCACTGGACTGGTAGGGGTTTAGGTAAGTGTGTCTCTTGCTCTCTGTCTCTCTCTCATTATTTGACTTGCAATAAACCCCCAGGTGATTCTATCTCAAATGCAGTTGTTTTCCCAAGTATGTTACCAGAAGCTGGTGTTTGATTTCCTTACGTTACTGACATTTACTCGCTCTCTGATGGTTTAGCCTTGTGATGCTGCAAATTCAGTTGAGAACTGATGGAGGTTAAATCAGCGGCTCCACTGTCCTCGTCTCTTATCCTTTTAGGTTTGTATCTGTAAATCTGGAGAGGATTTAGAATAAACCTGAACACTGTCTGTGATCTTGCTGCTGATCCTATTTAAACAACAGATGAGACACAACTTCTGCTTGCTTTTCCCAATGCACAAACCCCAAAGTCAGTACATAAGGTTTATGTGGAATAGACACAGCCTGTTACAGCAAACTGGATCATAGTCTCGTACAGCCAATTGAAACATAAAATTGGTCATACCTTCACTGTGATCTCTTAACTCTAAGGAATTCCAGTGATAATTCCTGAACTTTTATTTGTCCTTTCTCACCAAAGGCTTTCCATGCTGGACTGGGTGTGTGGTTTTTGCATGTGCTTGGAAGTTAAAGATAAAAACTTACAAACACGTTGTCAGAAACAACTTGATGGTGGCCAATTCAGACAGGCATTTTATGCTTTGCTCTCCCTTTAGCTGACAGGTTGTTTCCCATGCCCCTTCTAATGTGAATCTTTCCCTCTTTCAGTTACTATGTGGGCAAGCTGCTGTAATTGGTTTTGTCTGGATGGCTCACCTGAAGAGATGCAGCCGCAGCCAGAGCAGGGAGCCAGAGCCCAAGCCTATTCCAACCCTGGGTACAGCTCCTACCCATCTCCAACCACTTCGGAGCAGAGCTGCAAAGCCTGCGGGATGCGCTTCGACAGCTCCTCCAGGAAGGTGAGTTGCACATGTCCTCCCTGGCAGTATGGTATGTGACTTCCACTTAACAACAGAGCCCTTTGAAGGGTGCACATTAGTAGCCTCTGATTTGAGGACATTCCATATGGGAAAAGACAGCTTGCCTTTGCTTCTGTCTTTACCCATTCTTTCACCCTTAGCAGGCATAGTTAAAGATGACTGGAAATGTGGTAGCCAACCTTCAGTACGCTTGGCTTTCCCAGGCTCTGAAAGAAGAAAGCCAAATTGCTTATGACCATTTGAAGGAGCAGGAGTTGAACTTGAGTTTTGAAATGTATTTAAAAGCACTGATGTCCTTTCAATTAGCTGTGGCCAGAATTTTAGTCATCCATTTGTGCTTCCAGGAAAGGAGGACCTACAGTTCTCTTTTCCAGACTATCATTGCTTAAACTAAAAAGCATGGAAGTTTATTGAGGGTATGTGTAGAAGAAAGTTATAAAAGACCAAATCCATTTTATCTTGCTTGTAAAGTTCATTTACGGGCATATAGATACCAAAACTGTTGTTGCCACAGGACTTTTAATTGGGCAGCAGACCCTGTCTAGGGCATTATTTGGCCATGGTGGTTTCTATAATGGTGCTTGAAAAGTGTTTTTGTGTGGAAAGTTGTTCAGTGTCCATACTCTGTGGTTTAAGTGTCTTACATATAGTTGTGTATTTTGGGTATGTAAGGTTGCTTAGGCTTTATCTGACAGTAGGCAGGTTCTGGGGCAGCTGGAATAGTGCAGTCACTGCGTGTCACTCTGCTCACTGTGTCATCTTCAACATTGTCCTTATTAATGTGATGTGCCTTCACAAACACTTGTGGAAGGAGTTACTCTGGATCCAGTGCTTCCCGTTGAGCACAGTAGCAAACAGTGGATGTAGACGATTCTGCTTTTGAAATGAAAACAATTCACCCAGTGAAGTATGAATTATACAGCAGCAGCGCTGGAACCATAGTCCCATTTTTCCTTGTATCTTCTAAATTCTATGTTCTGTGTAAGCTGTCTTTGAAGCAATGTCTTGTATAGGAGCAATCACTACTGCTCCAGATACGTGCAACCATTCTGACTGAGCGGGGCTAGCTAAAGCTCTGCTGCACAAGTGTACATTGGAGAGGATCTGCTGAAGCAGTTGAAGACATTCTGCCCCCAGCAGACGCTGTTCTTCTGTGCAACTTGGCTGCCAGCATAACTGGGGCAGCAGAGTACAATGTGTGCTTGTGTCTCAGCTGCTCCCATTCAGGGCAGGCTATCAATGAAAATGAGTTTGAGCCTTAGATTCAGTATTGTAAAGGCGGGCTCCTGAACTTTCATTCCACCTTCCTTCTGCCACCACAGCCACAGAGCAGTGATGCTCTGGGACTGACTTGAGCTGGGTGGCAAAGCTTAAACAGCTGTTGGGAAGTCTGCTAGAGCTCATCACCTCTCCCTGATCCCCAGCAGGGAACTGAATACAGAACTTACAGAGCGCTGACATGTTTGAGGCCATGTTCATTCTTTAATGCTGTTGATCCGGACTGAGAGGTGTATGAAATCCTCACTCTGCTGCAACGAGAGCATGGAAAAGTCTGCATTCTCTCCCAGGAGAGTCAATACCTTTGAACTCTAGTGCCCAGTTAATGTTTCTACTGGAATACAATGGATAAAAATGAATTCCTTCTGCTCTGGTGACCATAAGGATAACCTAGATTCCTTTAAAAAAAAACCCAAGCCCCAACCAGCAACCAACCTGCAGCCCCAAAGCAGGATGGGGGCATGTGGAGAGCCTGGCCTTTTATCCTAATTGTATTGGAATCATTGTACAGCATGGCACCTACTGAAAGGGTCAGGGTAGGGGACGTTTGAATGTACTTATGAGACACTCTTAAGTAACTGCTGGAGCATCTTTAAGGGATGTAAAATGTAATTGTGGGGGCAAAACCCTCTGAGTTTTCTTGGTGTTTTCCTTCTTTTTGGTGCCTTTTGAGCTTCGTTTTCTGCAGCAGATTCCCCAAAACCTTTTCAGTGTAAACCGAGCATCCTTCGTTTCCCTCTCTGCTGATAGAAGGCTGTGGCAGGAATTCTCAGTGGATATTGCACACTGTTATTCCTTCCTCCCCCATTTTCTGATTCCAGTGCCTTCAGTTGGCTGACATTTTCAGGAAGATGCTTTTCTTTGCATACTTACAGGAAAAGCTCTGGCAAGCTGGACTGTAAGGTTAAAAAAGGCCCTGAACAACAGTAGCTGTAGTGAGAGCTCGAATGATAGCATTCCTTCATTTTATCCTGCATACAGACAAGAGCCAAGTGTATCAAAGCCCCATCCTGGTATCTCTGGGAGACTGGCTGTGAGAGCAAACGACCAGGAGCAGCTTCCACTCCGGACAGGCTGCTGATTGGAAGTATTTCACTTGTGTTTGCCCACGCTGTGACTGTCAGGGAGCATCAGTCAGAAGTGGCCTGACCTTTTCAGAACAGGTTTTCATTTACAGCAACATTTGGAAGAGACTGGTGTCTTTAAAGTTCAGCAAATACCTCAGAGCTGTAAAAGCTGCTTAATGCTGAGATGGTTACAAACAGCTTCTGCGCATGTTTAAATGCTTGATGCTTAGATACAGGCTGGGGAGCTTCTTTCCTCTGAAGGTAAATCCTTGTGGTGAACTGATAAGCCAGAGCCAGGCCTGGGTTTATTTTGACTCCTCAGCTGTATCATTTGATAACTAAGGCAGACTTGTGTTATTACTGTTAATTGCTTCCAAACCCCACGTTGGATAATGCAGCCCTTGTGCTGGGCTTGCTTGTGTGATGCCTAACCATGTAAATATGTAGGAGTTCTCTGGCTGGAAGGTCCTTGGCCATACAATGGTTCCCTTTGGAGTGTGGTGGAGGCTTCCCCCTGCCCAGAGCAAAGCAGGGCTGTTTGGGGTTTGGTTGTTTTCCTCCTCAGTTCTGATTGCTCCCTTGTCGTAGACGGATGGTTGAGAGAGGGTGAGTGTTGTCAATGGGGTTATTTCCCATTCCTCTGCCTCTGTGGAATGTTTGTTCCCCTGCTCTAGACATACGCACAACCAGTAGTTCTTGTCTCTCCCCTGGGAAGCTGGAGTGCTCCTGCAATTGTAAGGTCAGAAGAAGACAGGCAAATACTAATGGGGTTCTATTCTAATGACCAAGTGAAGGAAAACATCTCAAAACAGGTATGTGGAAATGGCCCTTCCTTTCCTCTGTGTCATTGGTGAAAGTCACTTTTACTTGGCAGGCCCCCAAACAGCAATTTGGAGATGAGGTTTCAAGCCTGCATGACCAGAGGTTCTCTTCGTGGTAGAAACTTGCATGTCTTGAAGTGCTGAGGCAGGAAATGGGGATTCTTTCCACTGTCCCTGTAAGCTTATTACAGGGTCTAAATGAGAAGCCTTTTGGCTATAATTGTAAGGGATGTGTGGGACAAGGGGGCTGCCAGGGGGTCAGAAGGAGCTCATGTAAGCAGGGAGTGTATTCCCACCATTGGGAACATCTTCTTGCTCTGGACTGTGATGTTAAAAGTGTTCTTTAATCAGGAGGAGCAATTCACGAAGCACTATTTTTGTCTCTGAGTTTGTATGTGTTGCTTCTCTGCTCACACACAGTACACGTGTGTGTGTTCTTCCTTGCATGGCTCCAAAGGCTCAGGATGTCAGCGTTTCATAGAGATGCTTGTCTTCTCCTAGGCTGTGAATTAGTGTTTTTAACCAGCACTGCAACCAGTCCCTTCTTCCCTCTGGGCAGTTTGAAAGGCACGCAGAGGGGCTGTTCTGCTGCTCTTCCTATTGGAAAACGTAGGATTTGACTTCCCACTTGAACAGCCAAGTTTCTGCAGAAGTCACCACAGGCTGGGAGTGCTTGAAAATGGAGCCCTGAGTGGGGAGACCAGAACCGGATAACACAGAGACATTGACCAACAGAACTGAACCTGTAGAGATTTAAACATCCGGGGCCTGCTGCTTCCAAACCTTTTTTGCGCAGCACCTAGCTGGCACATGGCTGCTTTCAACAGAAGCTGGCTATTTTTGTTGCATAAATAAATGTGGGATTCTTAGATGTCTGTCAGACACTCAGCGTTGCTGTTTCCCTCTTATGGCAAAAAAGATTCATTCAGTGATGGTAGGAAATCGAGGAAGGAAAAAAAAAAGGGGAAGGTCACTCATAGCAAGTCTTACATTGATGAAATGGAGAAAGGGTTTTCAGTGGTTCCTCCCAGTGCCAGGGCTTTCTTAATTCACAGAGGTTTGGTTGTTTTATGAAGCAATGCACAACTAGGTGTAACTTACTTTGAAGTCTGCTGCCTCACAGGTATCTCCTGAGTTCACCTGTGACTTAAACTGCATGACCAGGTCCTGAATAAGGAGCAGAATATGCCTGACATCTGAGGGAAGAGGCTAAGAATCTAACTTTTCATTCGGGGTAAATGGGGGTTTTCCTGATCTAGGAACACGGGTACCAAACTTGACACTTTTGTTGCATAAAGCAGGAGGTTTTGGTGATGTTTTATCAGAGGCCGTTGCTTCCTTTGCCTTTCAGGTGGTAGGGGAGCGCTGGCCATGGCCGTCGCGCGCCTCTGTTGCAGGTCATGGATGGGTTTGATTTTGTTCCCTTCTCATTCCCAGCACGTCTGCTTGGACTGCAAGAAGAACTTCTGTACGTCCTGCTCCAGCCAGGCTGACGGCGCTCCCCTCCTCTGCCACCTCTGCCAGCGGTTCCGAGCCACAGCTTTCCAGCGGGAGGAGCTGATGAAGATGAAGGTGAAGGATCTGCGAGACTATTTGGCACTCCACGAGATCTCCACAGAGCTGTGTCGGGAAAAGGAGGACCTGGTACTGCTCATTCTTGCCCAGCAGCCTGTCATTACCCAGGAAGATCAGATAAGAGCAAATCCATTTCATCCTAGTGCCTCTGGACAGCAAGGCTTTGTGATTCTCCCACCAACCGGCCCAGCATCTTCTACCTCACACGATGCATCTCCAGGGTCTGCAGATCCCGTCTCAAGTTCACTAGCTCAGGAACATGAACAGGTACAGTCTCCAGCCAGAAGCATCTTTTGCAGACTCATTCCTCTCTGGTTTTGGATTAGCTATTGAGGTTGCAAGAGGTTTTCCAGGTAGATATGTGCCAAGAAAAGTGGTATGTTAAAAACCAGTGTTAGGTTGTACCTGCTTAAAAAGCAAGGAGGGTTCTGTATGGAACAGATGACAGAATACTTCACTTGTGTTTTATACTTGCTCTTCTTGGGTTTGTTTTTGATTTTGCAGTGAGAACCTCACTTTCTTACAGAGCGGTTAGGAAGCAAGATGAGTCAGTTTACACTGCCTTGCTGTGTGTAAAACTAACTTGCTGTGATGTGGTTTAACCCCGGCTGGCAACTAGGTACCAGCAGCTGCTCACTCACTGTCCCCTGCCCCTCCATGGAGGGATGGGGAGGAGAATAAGAACAAGGTAAAACCTTCAGGTTGAGATAAGCACACTTGAATGGTTGAAATAAAGTAGAATTTAATAACAATAATGATAAGAAAGAGGAATAAAGCTCAAGACAGAGAAGTGATGAACACACTGACTGATGCCCAGCTCGTCCCCAAGCAGCCATCAGCCCCCAGCTCACAGTTTCTGTACTGAATCTGATGTTCAATAGTATGGAAAATCCCTTTGGCCAGTTCAGATCAGCAGTCCTGGCTCTGCTCCCTCCCAGCTTCTTGTGCAGCTCCTCACTGGCAGAGCAGGAGAGACTGGAAAGTCCTTGATTCTGGGTAAACGCTATGTAGCAACAACTAAACCATCGGTGTGTTATCAGCATTGCTCTCACACTAAATCCAAACCACAGCTGCACCAACTGTTGGAAGGAAAATTAACTCTATCCCAGCCAAAACCTTAACATCCCACCACCAGCTTTGATGTGCTATTCCCGTTCTACACTATGGAATTTGGTGGGCAGTGCTGAATATGTTGAACCTTCACTCGGAGAACTCCATCCCCTGTTTTGAGATGCATTTCCTCTGGTGCTCTGGTCCAGATGTGCCACTGCCACTAGATCCTCCATGGCTGATTGCTTTGGTACCCGATGGCTGTGTCAGTGCACAGGTCTGTCTGGTGTGTTGATGTTGATGCCTTTCTGACAGTTGTCTGTAGGTGTTAGAAGAAATGTTACTATTGTTGTTTAATTCATGTGCAAGACACAAGCACAGTTTAAAGCCAATTTGGAACTGAAACTGATGAGAGATGATTGCAGTATGAGTGAGGTTGTTGGTGCATTCTGCACTCAGACCAACACAAGACAAAGCTGAGGGTGTTACTCACTCTGCAGCCTGTCATGAACCATGGCAGGGGCATTGGAGTTTCATTATTTTTCATTGACTTTGCTTTGTTTGCCTTTCTGCTATCTGCTATGGAAAGGTTAGTCTGCGTTTGACATCTGCTCCTAGTCCTGTTAGGAAGTTAATAGGTGTATTTAGTTCCCTGTGGATCAAAGCTGTGGAAGTGTATGGACCTCCTGCTTCCTCAGCAGATGTATGTAGTGCAAAAGAAGAGCTTTCCTTGGAGGACAGCTCTCACAAATCATTAAAAGACCATTTCATTGGTTTCTGGCTATTGCCATTCCAGTGTTTACCAGCACTTTCAGCTCTGCTGTCTTCCCTTACTGCCCCCATGATACATGTCAGCTTGTCTCTGTTTGCGTGGCATCCGGCTGCAGCTCAGGCTCTTTCATCATTATCATTATCCTCTTACTTGGTAAATATTAACAAGTCCCCACTTAGATAAGTAGGATGGTAACGTTACAGTCTCCTTTGTCATAGGGAAACCACAGAGGGGAATGGCAGCTGCTGGGGGGGGAGTCAGCTTGAATGACACTGCAGTGCCTTTCACTTTAAGTGCTCAAAGCAGCTGCTTGCCCTCATTCTCAGCTTTGCTGCTGCTGGTCCTTCATGTGCTATCTCCTATTGTCCTGTCCAGAACCCACCTGAGGAGGTGTTTGTGGTTACTTGAAGATGACCTGTTGGCTTTGAGCTGTGTTACGCAGAGCCTTGTACTGGCAGCAGTGTACCATCAGGGCTGTCATACCATACCACAGCACGCTGCCACACTGCACTGAAGGACTGCATATATATACATATATGTGTGTGTAAATTTGGTCTCCTCCTGATCCAGCCTCATAAGAACCTCATGTGGGATCTTGCTCTATCGGGGTTTAAATAAAGTGAGGCTTTAAAGGGTCAGATGGTGATTTCAGTTTCAGAGTTTTACTTATTCCAAGCTTGGTTTTGTAAGTGATGCACAGGAAGAGCTGCCTGTGAGTGTGCCTCACTTGTGCTTTGTGCTGCAGTTTGTGCTTCCAGCGGGCAGGGTTTGTAGTTACTGAACGATCATGGAATCACTGAATGGTTTGGGTTGGAAGGGACCTTAAAGAACATCTGGTTCCAACCCTGGCCATGGGCAGGGTCATGATGAATATGGAGTTTATTTCGCTTTGGACACAGAGAGATGCTCTTAGTGAAAGCTTGATTTCCTCTTCTAGGCAAATGGTTATGTGCCTCCAAGCCCAGTTGGTTTGACAGGAGTCGAGATTGCAGCTGAAGCGCCAACAGAGGAGGAGACTCAGGTTTGTGTGTCCTGGAATTAATAACCAGGTTTCTAGGCTGTATTTGCTGCCACAGAGTCATTCCTACAGAGAGATGGGGGGCTAACCAGTAACTCAGGCTGCCCACTGGCAGACCCATTCAACCCCTTTGTTTGGCATTATCGTGTCCTCCACATGTGGACACTATACTAATAGAAAGGACTTATTTCCGTCCTAGGACTTGTGTTTCTGATAGATTGAGGAATCCACAGATGAATCAGGGTTGAATTCCTGCTAGCACACATTGAAAGCTGATTGAAGCTGTAGTGCTATGTTTTGAGAGCAAGAACCACTCCATCTTTGTTCCCTTTCAGTCTACGGACTCCGAAGATAACCTGGTGCAGGGGAGGAAGGCTTCTCTGTCGGATCTGACAAGCATCGGAGACATCAACGCGCTCTCTGTGCGACAGCTGAAGGAAATCCTTGCTCGCAACTTTGTCAACTACAAAGGCTGCTGTGAAAAGTGGGAGCTGCTGGAGAGGGTGACTCGTCTGTATAAAGAGAAAGACCTTCAGCATCTAGGTAAGAAACTGAGCAGCCATGTGCCTGTTTTCCCTTTTTACAGATGGTTGCAGAAGGAACTAGAACTTAACATCTCTGCTTCGTGCAAGGGAGGAGAAAGTGTTATGTATGTGAAAGTAGCTCAACTTTTATTCACCACTGCTTGTACTTGTTTAAGAGGAGAGCATTATGGTAGCTCTGGAGAGTGGTTTCCCTCTGTTAGCAACAAAGGAGAGCTCCGCACCCTTCATCTGTGGCGGATCGTGCAGGCACTGCATCACCCACTGAACAGCTGAGAGGGATGAGCGTAAGCTCCGGGTGGACTCTGATCTGTCGACTCATGGTGACTGGCAAAGCAGGCAGGAAAATGCCCCCCAGAAGCAGCCAGGCACTTCAGAGCAGGCATGTGCCTGCTGACGGTGGCTCCCACTGCTGCCCAGCCATGGGGAGCTGTGCTTTGACTCTTGATCACAAGAGCATTCATTCCTCCAGTGCATTGCCAGGCCTGCATGCTGAGCGGGGAGGGATGGTGGTGTGCTAGAGGTCATAGAGAATGTGCCTGGCTTGACTCGCAGGTGCCAGTCTGCAATTCTAGGGTTAAAAGAGACATGCACTTGTAAATGATTCCCAAGAGAAATGGATTGGGACACTTTGATTTCACAGGGGGTTTGTTTCTCACTGTTTGTCCAATGTAGATTTGGTGTCTTAAAAACAAAGCTTTGTCCTCTGCGAATGGTAACAAGATTTAAGAAGAATATAAACCCAAAGCAGCTGTCGTTCATTGGATCTTGTGCTTTGGACAGCACTTGCCCTTTTCTCTCAGTCCCTGTTGCCTGTCTCGGCTGTGCTCAGCAATAGTGGTGAGATTGCAAAACACCAGAGAAACTGAAAGTGTAGTTCTTGGAAACCAAGCACCGCATCGATTCTGTGTTAGGCATTGACACATCACTGCAGGTGGCTGCTGAGCTTTGCGAAGCATTGGCTGTTGTGCAAGCGCAGCAGAATGACAGAATGGTTTGGGTTGGAAAGGACCTTAAGATCACCCAGTTCCAACCCCCCTGCCACAAGCAGGGACACCTCACACTAAACCATGGCACCCAAGGCTTCGTCCAACCTGGCCTTGAACACTGCCAGGGATGGAGCACTCACAACCTCCCTGGCCAACCCATTCCAATGCCTCAGCACCCTCACAGCAAAGAATTTCTTCCTTAGATCCAATCTAAACCTCTCCTGTTTCAGTTTGAACCCATTACCCCTTGTCCTGTCACTGCAGTCCCTAATGAAGAGCCCCTCCCCATCATCCCTATAGGCCCCCTTCAGATACTGGAAGGCTGCTATGAGAAGAGAAAGTTCTTGTCAGTTGAACCTATCCCGGTCAGAGCCTCAGTGTCAGCCCCTGCATGGGGATCAGCAAAAGGCAGTTTTGGTTTAAGTAATCTCCCCTCAAGGCTTTCATCCCCTGTTAATAATACTGCTTGAGAAACACGGTTCTTCCCCGGCTTCCCTTATTCTCACCAAATAACTGTCTCTTCTTCTGTTGCAGTTTCTGACACTGATGATCAAGCTGGTAAGTGATATTCTTAATCTTACAACTGTGTGAGCTGGAAAAGACCTTTCAGATCAAGTCCCAGTTAACCCAGCACTGCCAAGTCCACCATTAAACCATGTTCCCATGTGTCACATCTACATGTCTGTCCAATACCTCCAGGGATGGTGACTCCATCCCTTCCCTGGCAGCCTGTTCAGTGCTTGACAACCCTTTTGGGGAAGACAGTTTTCCTAACATCCAATTAAAACCTCCCCTGGCACAACTTGAGGCCATTTTCTCTTGTCCTATCACTTGTCACTTAGTGAAGAGAGATCCATGTTGCCTCATCGCTAAGGATCTCAGTGGTATTTGTGTTTTCATTGCACAAATGACTCTAACAGCTAGAACTTCCTGCTCCTTGAGGGAGCAGATACCTCCACATCAGCTTAGTCGGACACAAGCAGTTCTTTTCCAGACCTTCAGTGTGCACAAGTCCATCAGAGAAGCTGGATGAAGCCAACTCCCACCCTGCTCAGAGCCAACGTACCTGCCTTCTGTTTCCTTGTCTCATGCCAACCCTGGTCTCTTGTTTACTCAGGTGGCGCTGGGCTCCCAGGCACGGAGGAAAACCTCTGCAAAATCTGCATGGATGCCCCCATTGACTGTGTCCTGCTGGAATGTGGCCACATGGTCACTTGCACCAAGTGTGGGAAGCGGATGAGTGAGTGTCCCATCTGCCGGCAGTATGTGATAAGGGCCGTCCATGTCTTTAAGTCCTAAATGTGTGGAAGGAAGACTGGGAATGCCTTAAAGCCTCATCTGCTGTGAGAGAAATGGTCAAAATAGCTACTAGTTAGGTCAGAGATTAGCACATGGAGCCCACTGGAAGCTGGAGGTGAGGGAAGGATGAAGCCTGAGAGAACTTGTTCTTACCCAAGCCATGCCTGGCTGTGCTCTTCCCATGACAGTGCTTTACACCACAGTGCCTGGACTCCTTGGAGCTCATTGCCAGCAGCAAACACACAAACTATTAACCTACGTTCTAGGATAACCTGATCCATTAGAGGTGGGGATCCAGGGGTGTTTGGCTTCCCCCCCCGAAGCTCAGATGCAGAGGCTTCATATTTCCCCCTGACCAGTAAATACGAGCGTAGTGGGATCTCAAAGAGTGACCTTTGTTTTGCTGCTTAGGCTCAATGCCCAGCAACAACTTTTATGTTCAAAGATGAAAACTTATTGTACTTGTTAATTCTTACCTTTAATTTAATGTTCAATTCCTATGCTTGCAGGACAGGCAGCCAGCCTCCCCCCTCCATGACACAATAAATATGTCTAGCCTTGTACAAGAGTGGACAATTGCAGGGTTTTATTTGGAGGTGGACTTTGTAGTATTGAAAACCAGCAGAGGAGCGAGACTCTGGCCCCTGGAGCCTGACCTCGTGTGGTGGGTTGGTTTACACAGCAGGGAGATCCCTTTTGACTTTCAGTCTTAAATCTGAACTCATTTCACTTGATTAAGGAGCTACAAATCTAAGGCTTGAGTCTTTTAGAGGGTTTAGTGAGGCCAAAACACAGCTACAGAGCAGGGAGGGTTCTACTGTTACACAGTCATACTTAAGGACAGGTGACTGTCTTTCTAGAGAGGAGACATGAAAGGAAGCTTTATCTCCCTCAACTCATTACAGATGCTTCTGCTTAGTAAACAGCTTCCCCCATCCTCCCCTTTGCTCACTCTTACTCCTGTACATGCAGACTGCTTATCAAAGCAATCGATTTTCATTCCTTCTGCTTGTGAGGGTGGACAGGAGGCTCTGGTCTGATTCATGCCAAGTGCAAGCCCTCAGGAGCAGTATGTTCGTTTGGAAGCCCTGCTAGAGACAGCTGTAGCTGGCATTGTTTTCCCCTGAGTTTCAGGATCTTGATGCCTTAAGTTTTCAGCCACCGTAGGATTGTATGCTCATTGTAAGTCATTTGCTGAGTATCTTCTGCTGCAGGGTCTTTCCTGTCTAGCTTTTCCCTTCATGGGGGTGATCACTTTGTGTTCAAGCTGCATCTCTGCACAGCTGCCAGCAGAGGAACAGCACAAACCCAAGTGTCCACTTACAGCTCCTGGAGCAGCAGAAGTGCAGTTACAGAACCCATCACCAAAGACATCTACTGTGGCAGTAAGTGGTAATGTATGGTAACAGGGAATTAAACTTGTGTCATCTTTAACATGGAGTACTGCTTGAGAAGCAACTTGCTTCTCCAATGGCATGGAGTGGAGGGTCTCTATGACTATTAACAAAGCACTTAAGCTGAAGAGATCTGTCAGTTGGTAGCAGAACTGCTGCACTACTGAGGTGACTGAGCTAAGAATTCAGTTTTACCTCTTTCTCTGTTCAGGTTGTTCTTTAATATTTGGCTTAAGGTTTAACAGCTTCCAGCATCATGTTAAAGAAAGGGGAGATAAGCAGTCACTGTATTTACTCTTCAGGAGGGTCACAGGGACCTCTCATTGATACAGAATACACATAGAAAGTGCTGAACAGCCTCATTCATAAGCTCACTGTGAAAATTCATGCTGTCATAGTTTTCAATAAGCTCAGGGCTGGGGGGAAGCAGGAAGATGATTCCCCTGCAGACAGATGTACCTGGAGAAGGTAGGCTTATTTTCTACAGCAGTGGATCAATGCTTGAAACCTTAGGAAGGAGAAGAAACCCCCCCCCCCCCATGACTCTGAAATGTGCTTTCTGAAGGGAGGAGGTTCCGTTTTTGTCTCCTGGCTAACAGTGTTTCCCTTGCAAAAGTGATTCTCTACTTATGGCTGAGTTGTTTATAAAGGAAAATCAAAATCTGGAGGAAGCCGATTAAAGATCCAAAGGAATACAATGATCTGAACTAATAAATGGTGATATTTATGTGCTTTATGTCCACTGTACATACCTTAAATACTTTAAAAGTTCATATTCTACTTGAAATGGCATCATGTGAAATCCTCTCGGTACGATGATGGTGAAACTGCCTAGTTTTGGTACAGAAGCTTGGTTTATAATTTTATAATAAAGTTGAACTGTGATTTAGTTCACTTTGGTTTCTGACTGTTACCAACAGGCCAGGAGGAAGCAGAGATGCTACAGCTACTTCTGAACTTCAACCTGGAGAGGCTGGGGAGAGCAGGCGCTTCAATATCAGCAGTAGGTGGGGGACAAGTACAGGAGAGGTTGAAGGAAAGAAGGTAACACACACACACACACACACTAACTTTCAGCAGTGCAGTCTTAATGGTGTGGAGGTTACAAAGGGGAGAGCACCCTTGAGGTTACAGAAACCAGTGCACTGGTCAGTTTGGTTTTCCTTCCATCATGTACACATGCACCCACCCTGCTCACACAGTCATGAGTATGTCATGCAGTCACAGTGGTAGTTGCATAATGGTTAAAATGAACCCCTGTTCCTAAACCCCATCTTCCTTATTTTCTTAACATTCAAGTACTTGCAGTAGTTTTGAACAGCTTCAGAGAAGGAGGTGTCGCAACTTACTCAGATGGTAGAATTCTTGCCTCACCCTTTACCTGGTGAAACAAGGGCAGCATATTCTAGAGGACAAACCCTCCAAGGGGATGCTGAGGATGCTACAGCAGTTGCTGCAATGGAAGATGATTTGGTGCCCCACTTTTGGTATGAAACCTACCGCAGAGGTGCACGCTGTCACCAGATACTGAGCGTTAGGAAAGCAAAGGCAAAGCAGAAGGACACGTGTCCTTCCTGTGAGTTGTAGCCATGCAGCCATTCACAGCTGGTGGTTTCACAGAGCTGATGGGCTGCGGTCCTGGCCTGCCAGAGAGGAACTGTTGGGAAATAAATCCTGACAGCAAAGGAGCAACTGCTTCGGTTTTATTTATCTATAAAAATACCCAACCTTTAAAAACCCAGAGACTAAAGCAGCACCAGAGGAAGTGCAGCAGCCTACAGTATGGGCAGAGAAATGGAGTCAGCAGTGACACTTCCTCAGAGAGCTGTTTTAATTGATTCCAGATGGATCTTTAGAACTACCTCGGATGGTCTTGGGCACTTTATTTCTATCCACGTCTCCACAGAGGAACCTCACTATTTCTTCCACCTACCTACTTCTCAAGCTGTTCTTGTGTTGGGACTGCTCAGCTGCCCCCCCATTGCTAGCATGGGGCTACCAGCCTCTGCTTCCGGATGCACTCCCAGATCCACTTGGGAGACACACGCTTAGCACCAGGATTGTCCTCGATGTCCCCTATAACGTGGGTTGCCGAGGCTGTGTCAGACTCTGTCACAAGGTCCCCATCGTATGCTATGAAGTACCGCTGGATTTTGTCAAAGTCCTTCACAGAGGGTGAAAGATAGAGCTTCACACCAGTGAATATATCCAACAGTATCTGCAGATCGTGAGAGAGAAGCACAGGTTGGAAAAGCCATTAGACTGGTCTGGAAATGACACCAAAGATCTTTGAAGGCACAAGCAGGTCTACTCGCAGTTCTCATTCTAATCCCACACCTAATAATGGGACTGCTGTTAAATGGTACACAGGAGCAGCACCCACGTGGTTCCTCTGCAAGCAGATGTTCCAGCTAAACAGCATTGTCCCAGCTAAAGAGAATTACTATCCCATGACTCCCCGTAGTGATGATGCTGATGTGGTCTAGCAAACATGATCTTAATGTCTCTGTCTCTACAAGCTGATGCTCCTTAGTTAAAGTAGGAGAACGAAACAACCCTAGGGGAGAACTTGCTGTTTATATCAAAATAACTCCTCCAGGCTCATCAGGAAATTTCCAGCCCAGTGACTCCTGTTCCACAATTTGCTGCACAATGGGCTCGAAAGGACAGTTCTCCCCTCCTACACCTCCCACCTCTGCTGTATGCAGCAGCCAGGGAAAGCAGCCACTCAGCAGCCTCAATGCTTCGTGGAGCAGGACATTGTCGGTGGGTGAGGAGAACATTGGCCTTTTGCATGACAAACCCAGTTCCATCAGCTCTGCAGCCAGGAGAGCTCAGCCATCTGCTGCCTTTACCAGGGGCCTTGCTGCTATTTCTGCCTTTGCGTGTCATTTGAACTGAGGGTGCTGCTGTAGGAGGATTTCAAGCTTTCCTGATGGAAGGCAAAAGTGAAGAGACAAAGGTGCCTCAGCTCCTTCCCACCCGAAGCAGCTGCTGCCCAGCTGACCATACCTTTTTGCCATTGTCTTCCATCTCAGATGCTTTCCTCTTCTCACCTCGTTTCTCTTCTGATTTTTGAGGGGATCCAATGACTGCTTTGCTCTCTACAAACAAAAGCCTTGTCTCATTTGTGCTCTCTGTCCAGATACTGGTTGTGCATTAGAAAAGGGGGAAGGAATGAAGAGAGGAAAAGGAAAAAGTTCCCCCCCCCCCCCTCCATTTCTGGAAAACCTGTGTATTAGAATGTAACTGAGTAAGGCCTTTGTACTGGAAACGGTGTGGGGCATGTTCCTGCCCTCACTGAGCTGCTGAGCTTCCCTCCTGGCTCTCACTGCACTGCCTTAGTTCTTCTCCAGTGACAAAGTGCTGGTGAGGCAAACTCATGTCACAGCTCTGCAATGTGGAAATCCCCTGCATCCAGGTGCCCTGCTACATGCATGAACTTCAGCCAATAAAACTAAATGCTGGTTCACAGCCAAGACCCATCTAACCGGAGAGCATGAGATCTGCAGGAACAGGAGCAGCAGCTCTGCTGTTCAGAGCAGTCTTACACCTTCTGTAAGGACCTTGAGCTAGTCAGATTAAAGGGATTGCAACCCCAGAGGAATCACTGCAAAGCAGTTTTGGTATCAATTATAACAGACTGCTAGGTTCAAGATACCCACTTCCGAGCAGCATATAATTCCAGAGAGCTTTTATTGTCCAAGTGAGTTGCCTAAACAGCACCGTCAGTGCTGTTCCCATCTTTTCTCACTCCCAGCTCAGAGCTGTGACTCTTCAGTCTGTGCTCAAGCAACACAGGCCAACCCAAGGGTGTAACACAGCTTTGCTCATGACCCCTGACATACACATGGAAGCTGCCACAGGATCTTCAAGCACCTGAAGGCAAAGATCCAGAGCCAGCCTCTCCAGAGGCACAGAGCACACTCAGGTTCCTCTCCAAACGCACCATCTTACCTTCTGGCTTCTGGGCTTTTGCAGGTGACTTGTTTGGGGGAGTTTTAACAGTGCTGTGTGGTGTGGAAGACCTGGAATTTCCCTCAGTCTCTCCACTGCTGCCAGCTGTGGACTCATCTTCCTCCCCAGCAGTAACATTGAAATCAGCCTTCTCTTTGGAGAGTTGGTACAGCTCCTGTCCCACCAGAAACAAAGCATTGCCTTTAACCACAGGGAAACCTCTGACACTAGAGCTGTACCGTGTGGGCTTCTCTAGTTTCCCCCTGGTATGTTTGCTCAAATACTTTTTCTTCCTCTTTGTAGCCATTTTCTTGTCTACTCTGTCCAAGCTCTTTGCTTTCCACCCAGCTACTTGGCATTAAGGGAAGCCATACTACATTCACATCTGCTACAGGCTACCTCTTCAGAGCCTGGCTCCTAGCCTGAAAAAGGACCACCACTGCTCATACAAGGAACAGCCTGTCTCAAGAAGGTATTTTACCGTTCTCTCCTTCATCTGCATAAGGAGCCAGAATCCCTCCTTGCTTCGATGGCATAACAAGTGCTTCTGCCTGCTGGCAGGACCCCTGTAGGCAGCGTGAAGAGAGCCCAAATGACAACAGCTAGGCTGAGACCTAAGACCAGAGCTCAGGAGCAGCTGGGGTGGCAGCAGGCCAGCCCCCTTCCCAGTGCGGGAGCTACAGAAGCTGTGTGGGGTGGATGCAGCACAGGGGGCCTTGCCTTGCACAGGGAACTTGGCCACATTCCCCCATGATGCCTTCCTCAATCTCAGCAATTAACGGGAGACCGAATGACCATAAACAAGAGAATAAAGGTGACCTCTTTCAGGAAGGAAATGCCTCACCGTGAAGGCTGATACAACCAGCTGCCAGCACTGCCCTCCCTGAAGTGCACAACACAACTCGGGGGACTTGAGAGGAACAAAATTCACACCAAAATAACCCAGCAAGCAGCCCGAGCCGACATTAAACAGGCACCATCACCAGACCACTGCACACCCTGCTATCCGAATCTGTCTTTTTATAGACAGTTGTGAGAACTCCTTCTCCAACACGTTGCAGACACACGGCATTAACTCACCTTTAGCTGCTGGAGGTTGGTGGCTGTCTTCCAGTCTTTGTCATCTCGGATGCGGGTACAGCGAGGGAAGCGAATGGAGATCCCGTCCGCAGTGTGAGCTTCGGCTTTAGAGAACTCGGCCCCTGTGATCTCCCACACTGGGGCTTTCTAAACACAGGATTGAGGAAGCCATGTCACATTCCTCTGCTCTCTCGTGAACTACCTCAATGTGTCTGTGTTCCTCTGCCCCTGCCACAACCCTGCTTCCCCACCCTGGCACACAGTTCCATACCCACAAACTCACCTTGGTCACCTTCATTTGACAACCTTTTCTCAGTGAATCAAAGATCCTCAACTAATGATAGAACCAGGGCAGTGTGGGTTGGAAAGAACCTTAAGATCATCCAATTCCAACCCCTGCCACGGGCAGGGACCCCTTCCACTGGAGCAGGGTGCTCCAAGCCCCTGTGTCCAACCTGGCCTTGAGCACTGCCAGGGATGGGGCAGCCACAGCTTCTCTGGGCACAGGGAAGAACTCGTGCCTTAGATCTAACCTAAATCTTCCCTGTTTAAGTTTTAACCCATTACCCCTTGTCCTATCACTACAGTCATAACACAGAATGCCAACCTCTAAACAGCAGCTTTTCTATCAATTGGCCATACATGGCACAAGGCATACTGAGAAGTTCTGTAAGCCAGCAGCTTTTGGGGTACAGCTGTGTTTTAAGTGTTTAAAGTCAGGTTTTTCATGCCTCAAATTTAAAGGGAGTTCACTTCTGGAAGGGATTTAATGCATAAAAGTACCAGAAGTGCTGCAGGTACCATCTCTTCAGGGAGCTCTTAGCCTCAAATACACCTGCAAGATTCAGAAATAAACACTTAATTTCCTGTTCCAGCTATGAAGACTGATTGTAATAGAGACAGTTTGTACATTTAAATGAAGTGTAGCCATTGCTGCATCAGGGCTGGAGAACAGCTCAATGGCTGTGACTTACCTTTGGGTCTGGGACAATGAAGTCTGGGTAGTAGATTTTGTTAATTTTTAGCCACCTTGGAATTTTACTGGGATCCTATGAACAAAAAGCACAAACCCCAAATGACAGCATTTCTGAGAGGTATGAACCCATTTCTACAAAAGACGTTGCTGAAAGGTAACCCAGAAGTAGATTAGTCTATGACAGGTATTACATTGCCTTTGTATGGAGAAAATGCCAGTGCAAGGTACACTGACCTGCAGCAGTTTATCTTCTGCAGAGAACCACACAGACTATCTGTAGCAGCTCTTGATTACTGACATTCCAGATGGGAATGGTAACGTTGGTGCTCCCACTGTCATTCATATAACAACACCCTTTTTAAGATTCAAATGGCCTTCTGGATGTCAAGTAAATACTAAAATTCAGCTGTTTGTTAAGTCTTGAGAAGTAAAAGAGTCCTCACTCATATCAAGACTCAACTCCAATGTGCCAAAACCAGCCTGACCTGCATTGCTCACCCACAGCCCCATCTAGTGACTGTCTTCACCAATGCAACATGCAGTAAAGGCAAGGCACTTGCTCTGCTCCTCCCGAGAAAACTCAATGTCTTGGGAGAACAGATGGTGTCTGCCTTCCCACTCAGTGTCTAATCTCAGGCAGTGCCTCATCTCAGGAGGTGGCTGCACCTACATCTCACTGCTGTCAGAGGGTTTTATCTGCATTACCACTAATCCAGCCTCTTCCCAGCAGAGCACTGGAGCTCTGCAGGAAGCCAGCACCCAGGTGTAGCTCAGCAGGAAGGTGGCTTTTACGAGCCCTTTGCTGAGCAGTCCTTGATCACCTCCATGCCACAGCCCCTCTCACCTTGCTGATCTTCACCATATCCAGCTCTGTTTGCAGACGTGCCAGGGTAGCATCATCGTGGCCACCAGAACACTTGGTCACAGTGCACCATTTCTCACTCTTGGGATCATAGCAGCCCATGAGGAAGATGGACATCATCCCACCTGCAGGAGGGGAGAGCAGGGTGGTTCACAGCTTCTACAGGACATGCCACAGCTTGCCAAAAAGCAAA
The DNA here is from genome assembly GCA_002631895.1 of Agapornis roseicollis. Classification (NCBI taxonomy): domain Eukaryota; kingdom Metazoa; phylum Chordata; class Aves; order Psittaciformes; family Psittacidae; genus Agapornis; species Agapornis roseicollis. Next base: position 317,419 of record NDXB01005987.1, on the reverse strand, counting down.
GTAATGAACCAAAACCCTTTTCCATCTTGGGGTGACAAAGGACTGTGGGCTTGCACTGGCTTCACAGCATCAGCATAGGCCAGCCCCAGAGACTTACCTTTACTGCCTTGTCCATAGAAAGCTCCCAGCACCACCAGGTCTGCCGTGTCAGCCATGGCACCCTCATTTAGGTAATCCTTCTTCACTTTCAGCCAGTGCCGCTTTCCTGGTTCATAATTACCCTGTGCAGAACAGGGTAAGAACCCCCAGTCAGGAAGATGCTCTGGGGGGCAGCTGTCCCCTCAAACTACCCTTGCTTTTATCCAGCTTAACACTGCAAGAGCACAGCAGTGCTCAGATCTATAAGGAGCAACTTGGATTGGATCAGCAGCATCAGTAAGAACCCAGAGATTTCAAGGATGCTCAGCTCTGTGTGCTTCATCCACACATCTGTCCGCTGGTATTCCCCGACTCCCAGCATACCCAGTGAAGAGTAAATATGAACCTGCCTTTATATCTTTCAACACCAGTCCTTCCAGTCCCTCACGAATGACCCGGGTGATCATATCTGCCAGATCCGAAGCTTTCTGAAATGGAAAGGCTCAAGAGTGTCAAAGGGCTGTGGTCTTCAGGCTTTCTATGTGGAGCAGTGGTGCACTAAACCATGTTCTCTTTGCTGCACATCCAGGAACTAATATGGGAATACGTCCCAGGAAGAGAAGGGGTGGTTAGTTCAACATACTCCTCAGAGATGAGGACCCACATTGGTTGTGTCCCAGGTATGTCCTATATCTGTGAGATGAGATTTTCTCAGCCTGCTTAATGCTCTCTCCAGCTGCCTTGGTTCCTATCCTCTGCTTCTTCCCAGAATGCTTCCTCTGCCCCAAATGCCCAAGCATTCTCCACAAAAACCAAGGTGCTACTGAAATCAGTAGCAGTGGGGAAAAATAATGGGAGATAGGCCTTGTGCATGGCAATGAAAGGAAAAATCAAGCATGCTGCTATGTAAATGCAGCTTTTAGCACTTGGGACGTATGTGGGCTGTGTGGCACTTGAAGATGCCAGAAGCAGTCTAGCTCCCTTCAGTCATACTCCAGTCTTTCTCCACAGCTCAGCATTGCACAGTAAACACTTAAGTTACAACAGGATTTAGCTCCTCCTAGCAACAACGTTATCATTAAGAAGCCAAGAGGGAAATAAAAGATGTGCACGTTTCAGCTATGTACAGTGGTTGCACTGCTCAAGATGGGAGCACAGGCTCAGTGTTCCTGAACACCACTCGCTCAAGGAGTCCTGTACAGACAGCAGAACCATCCTGACAGGCAGGGGATTGCTGGCTTTGCAGCCTTAGTCAGGAGGCCCTGTGGTAAAGGAGCAATGGGGTGTCCAGAGTGCAAGCAAGGAGATCGCCAGGCAGGCAGCCTGAACACTGAACTCACCGTGACGTGCTTCATCTCCGAGAAGAGGATCCGGTTGGGGATCTCAACCATGTTGTCGTGGAGGAACTTGCGACGCTCACACAGAGGCCTGAAGGGAGGTTTGGAGAATGAAGGACAAGCAAGTAGCAGACATGTGAACACTGAGAAAAGCTATGTAGAGAATTAAATGAGGTATCCTGCAGAGTTCCAGAAAGGACAAGCAATTCTTACTTTCCTCCAGGGAGTGAGTTGTAAAATAGAAGTTCCATGTTAAGCATGCATTTTGTTTCAGACAGGATGAGCTGGGCACTGAACCACACTCACTGAAATAGAGTCAAACCTGGTATTTTGGAACTGCAAAGCAAGCTAAAGGTCCACAGTGAAACTCCTCAGCACAGCAAGGATCCTCCCATGCTGTCTGGGTTTTCTAGGCTGAAGAGCCCACATAAACCTCTCCCTCTGTGGCAGGTTCATGCAGGGAAACTGGTCAGGCTGCTCTCACACTGTGCCAGACACATACCTGTCCATCAGGCTGACATCATTGAAGTAGATGCAGTCAAACACAAACAAGCAAACGTTGGCATCTTGGAAGGCAGCTTTCTGCAGGACAATTAAGAGCAATGAAAAGAAATCCACAGTCCCAGCAAGCAGCAATAGGCAGGTTTAGAAAGATGACAGAAACAAAAGGATGTAGTTTTATCTCCATAATATTTCAGTTAGAAGCAGCTTAGACCTCTTCTAAAAGACAGAATTATTCTAAGAATTAAGATTTAGACTGAACGTGTCAAAGCACAGAGAAAGAAACTAAAACACGCTCGTTTCCTAGTGACAGGGAGACATCACTGCAAACAGTAAGGACTTCGGGCAGTGTAACATCCATCCATCACTACTGCTGCAACAAAACCCCAAGCACCATTCCAGACTTCACATTAATGGTTACTTAAAGCCCTTAGAGCTTAATTTTCCCGTTACTGTCCTCTTCCTCACCACCACCTAGTCTAGATATAGACACTATACAACACTGACATGGACTAAACGCTCTTGACATACTGTGGTGTTCCAGTCTGCCACACATGGCTCAAACAATGCCAGAACTGCAGGGTTTTCTAAGGGGTTTTAATATTTATCTTGAGCTGAGATGTTCTTACTGTCCTGCTAGTTTAATACCAAATCTGTTGTATTAGAGCAGCACCTTTGGTATCAGCCTTCTCAGGGATCTTATTTTTTCCCCAGATCTCTTCCCTGTGGTAACAGATCACATGCTGGTGTGTTGAAGTCAGCAGAGTAACAGCCTCCAACCACTGCAAAGTTCCTTTACCTTGTGCACACCAAGAGTCCCAAAAGGAAGGGGCTTGCCAGTTTTGTTGTCAATCAGAAGAACTTCTGAATCCAGGATCATGCTTTGCCCACCAGGGAAAGCCTGAGGGATGAAGTCCTTAAAATGGGCCACCTTGGAGAAAAGGAAGGAAAAATAGATCTACTGGCTGGAGAGGGACTCACCCCAGTGCAGGTGGCTCTTCTGGAAGCATGTCTGAGGCACGTGTAGGCATATCTGCACTAACTTTGCTCTCTACTATGGTATACACTGAGAAAAGCGAGTCTTGAACAAATATAACCAAGTCACCCAGCTGGTATCAGGCGTCCCAAAATGCAGTGTGTAAGAGGACTCTAAAGCAGAGAGCTTAACGTTAGTTTCAGGCTCTGGATGTCCACCAAAACTAATTGATTACAACTCTATTAAGGGTTGCTTTTCCAGGTTCCATGTGTCTATGTAAATTAGGGAAGTTTACAACAAGAAGTGTTCCCCTTGCTTACAGAAATGGTTGTGAAATGCAGTCGTGTTTCTAGAGGAGCCAGTGCAAGAGGAGAGAGAAGTGGCTGATAGGTGCTTACTTTATGTGGAAGGACGGGCTTGAGGCTCCTGCTGAAGTAGCTGAAATGATCCCCATTTTTATGGACCTGCACCCGCTCGCCATCATATTTGATCTCTGCATACATGCCATTGGGGCACTTCTTCATGGCATACTCAATGGACTTGCAGGCTTCAGCCTTAGGAAGGTGGAGAGAGACAAATTCCAAACTCACTGAGATTATAAGTTAAAAGATGAAGTTCCTTTTAGTCAAGTTCATGCACTAACAATGCTTTGTAGCTCTTTTTGCCCAGGTCTCTAAGATCCAGGCCAAGTTTTCCTTTTCTTAATTACTCATTTACTTAGAATCACCTACACATACCCAGGTAATTACAGCTTTTCAGTGCTTATCTCCTCCAAATATTTAAAGGTGTAAGTACTGTGCCTTTAGCAGAAGTGTGCTTAGCCCATAAGTCAACATTTAACTCAATCTGTTCAAATAAAACCTCAAACTTACTGGAATCTCTAATGCAGCTGAAAGCTTACACTATTTCTATATAAAGAATGGACTTCTGGAATGACAGCAAACAAAAAAGTCACTTCTGGACTGAAAGCAAGTCAAGATTTTAGCTTCTGCAGTGGCACTGAAGATTCAAGTACACTCAATATTGGCCTCCTGGTAGAAACCACTTTCTGAAGTGGTGTTAAATCAGCACTGCATGCTCTATTAGCTCACACTACAGTCATTTATCCATCTACTGCTTGTTAAAGGTGAAGGGTCTGACAGTGCATGTGAGAACCCCATCTCTTGAGCAGCTGAAGGTGCTCACTGCAGGGGAGCCAACGTTACCAGCATGGGCTGCACAGGGGTCATCAGGGCGGCCTGCACACTGAGGGTCCGCTTCAGACCTGGCATCTTCTCAGCCTCCTGCTGGTTCTTCAGGACTCGCTCTACCACGTCCTGGAGGTTGCGTGAAGCTTTGAACGCCTCGTAAGCATTGGGATCCAAAGCATCCAACCTTCAACAGATTGAGGAGAGGGGGAAACATGGATCAACCTCAGCTCTGCTGCTCCTGGCTTCTGAGGCTAATGCCCACTTCTGTTGGGTTTCTCACAATGAAAGGTAAGACTTACACGTGCTTTGCTCCAGCATTCATTTTCAAGTCATGCTTAATTAGCCTGATGATGCATTTCAGGTCGTTGCCCGTACATCTGAAATGCGAGAGAAGATTCAGAAGGGGCAGACATTTAACTGAACTGCTTGCCAGCTGCAAAAAAAGAAATGGGCCAAAAAAGGTCCTCCCCTTCTGGAGGGTTTACAATTAAATAAGGACATGTTGCCAGTGACACCTCAGAGGCACAAAAGGATATCCAAAAAGCTTTTCAGCATCTCTGTGTCTGAATGCCTCTATTAATACTGCCTCAGTGGTGACATGCTGTCCAAAATTCACTTCATGCATCAGAAGGAAGTGATAGGAACATCCTCAAACCAGATCAACACAGACTGAACCACACCAAGAACCTGTCTAAATGGCTGGAAGGCTTTTCCCAACATACCTAAGCAGAGCAACCTAATTAACAGCTAAGTCCCATGAAGGTAGCTTTGCAAGCTGTTTAGTATTGACTGAACAGTGGCTTGTCAGGCCGGGATGAAATTCTCTGGCATGAACAGGAGCCATACATGTTTTCTACTGCTGGTCAGCATGCAGGGTGCCTTAATCAAACCACTAATAGCAGCTTGAAGACATGAAGTTCAGTCTCTGTGGCTATGATTAGTTTTCCACCTGTTTCAGCTTGTGATATGTTGATAACTACTCCCAGGTTTAGGGCAAACCTTCAGAAGCCAATTACTCTGCTCACCTGCGAGTGATATGTTGCAGCACACTTTGCTGGTCATCTTCCTTAGTGAGCTTTGATAGCTGGATGAGGAATTCATCTACCTCTTGGATGGTCAGGAGGCTTTTGGCTGCTGGAGGACAACACTTGCTCTGTTCAAAGAAGAGGCGTATGGTCTCGGAAACATCTCCCTGTCTCCAGAAAGAAAATAAGGGTGTGGATCAGGACTATGGCTACAGAATGGGGGTGTCACTGGAGATTCAATATGGCTCCAAGAAGTAGGATAAACCACAGGAGTGATGCTAGGATTGCATGAAGGAACTGAAGCAAACATTAGAAGAAAGCTGCTTGGCTGTTTCATTTGCAAAAGAAAAGTAAGAGTACCAGTATTATCTCATTGCTCTATTTTTCACTGCTGCAGCCTCACAGACCATTTATTTCCTCAGGGTGAATCCACTTGTAAATCCAAGGATCTGAAAAAGTGTAGTGATGTCACTAGAAGACAGTATATACCAAGACAGTAAAGAGGTGTAATATTAGCTTCATTAATTCACTCCTTTTCTCCATCTTGCAATGAATCAGAAGTGTGCAGAGTCCATTACCAACTCCTGTGCACAGGAACTAAACACACACAAGAGCACTTGCAATTGTATGAGTGTAGATGAAATGTATGAACCACATTAAGCTCACAGGAACAGATCTGTTAATTGAATCACAGGTTTTGGTAAGTGATGTTATAAAAAGCGTAATATAAATGAGTTATGCAGGAATGTGCTTGACAAAGCAGTTTAGACAAAGCAGATGCAGCCCAAATTGCCTAAATATTTCAGTCTTGCTCTCTAAAGTTGGGCAGGTGAATTCGTATGTTGTTTTCTGTTCAAGCATTCTTTTCTAAGGGTTCCAGATGGCAGAAAGTGCTATGGAAGGGGCCAAACCCCCCCAAAATCGCTAACTCCCATTCTAACAGCCAAGCTAACTGTGTTTCAGGTAGGAATTAAAAACCCCATTACAGCACTGCCATACCGAGGGAGTGAAGAGAACTGGCGCCTGTGCTCACCTGCTCGAGGTCACGGATCATTTCTTCTTGGTTGCAGTTGAAAATTCTACTGAAGAGCTTTACAATCTGCTTATCATTCAGGTTGTAAACAACCTTAATGACGCCTGGTAACAGCAGCTTAATGGTCAGGTACACATCACCATGAAAGCCATCTGGGAAAAAAACCAGCACACAGCATTGGAAACTGGCACAGTTTGTTTTCACACACAGGCTCTGGTTGTTTGTGCCCATTAGGATGGCCCTGGGAATAAAGCCCCGCAGCCAGGGCTTCCTCTTTTCACGATGCTGTGCTGCTTTACATAAGAGATTCGTTAAGGGATACACTCAAAACTGCCCTCCAACTATGATCCCAGCACTAAGTTTGGCAGCACCGACTGTGCACTTGCAGCCCAGAAAGCAACCGTATCCTGGGCTGCAACAAAAGGAACGTGACCAGCAGGTCAAGGGAGGTGATCTCTGCTCTCGTGAGACCTCACCTGGAGCACTGTGTGCAATTCTGGTGTCCTCAACATAAAAAGGACATGGAGCTGTTGAAACAAGTCCAGAGGAGGCCACGAGGATGATCAGGGACAGGAGCATCTCCTGTATGAAGCCAGGCTGAGAGAGTTGGGGCTGTTCAGCCTGGAGAAGAGAAGGCTGCGTGGAGACCTCAGAGCAGCCTTCCAGTATCTGAAGGGGGCCTATAGGGATGCTGGGGAGGGGCTCTTCATGAGGGACTGTAGTGACAGGACAAGGGGTAATGGATTCAAACTGAAACAGGGGAGGTTTAGATTGGATCTAAGGAAGAGATTGTTTCCTGTGAGGGTGGCACTGGAATNGGGCCTATAGGGATGCTGGGGAGGGGCTCTTCATGAGGGACTGTAGTGACAGGACAAGGGGTAATGGATTCAAACTGAAACAGGGGAGGTTTAGATTGGATCTAAGGAAGAGATTCTTTGCTGTGAGGGTGCTGAGGCACTGGAATGGGTTGGCCAGGGAGGTTGTGAATGCTCCATCCCTGGCAGTGTTCAAGGCCAGGTTGGATGAAGCCTTGGGTGCCATGGTTTAGTGTGAGGTGTCCCTGCTTATGGCAGGGGGGTTGGAACCGGATGATCTTAAGGTCCTTTCCAACCCGAACTATTCTATGATTCTAGACTGAGACATTGTCTAAATTTGTTATGGAAACAAACAGTTCACTTTGCAAATGTTATCTCCATAGTTCAGACAGCATCACAACACACAGCAAGCAGGTTTTATGCCACTCTTGCTTTCAAAGTAATGCTTTGAGGTTCACTTTGAGAAGGTTTTTATATGCTGAAAACACCAAGCAGGAATCCTACCTCCTCCAGATCCCTTCTTCAGAAAATCCTGGATGATCTGTGTTTTCACATTATAGCTGGGCTTTTCAGCTACCATGGCACAGAGCTTCCTGAACTCACGCAGCAAGCAGTCTTTGTGCTTTGGATCACAGTTTTTTGCAGATAGGCTGGACTTGTGGGAAGAGTTTGCAGAGATATCATCTGAATCCTTTGGCTTGGCTGCAAAGACAAGAAGAGAAGAAGTTGCCTTTTTAACAAGCACAGTATGATGTAAATTTTGCAGTTGTAGTTACCTCTGCTTGGCAAGCTGAAAAGAACAATGCCGGTGTGCTGGCAAAGCTTCAGAGCTGAAGAATGACCTGTGCTATGCCAAAATTTGTGACTTCAATCATATCCTAATCTACTTTTATATTAAGTTTGATCTTCACAGTATACCAGAATCTTCCGGACCATAATTCTACTGAACTAACACCATTAATCCTTGGTGAAAAGGAACTGCTGCTGGCAGACGCTTCTGTCTTCTTTCTGTTTTACAGGCCTCTGCCCTTCACAGCAAGATGTTTTCCAAGGTATTTCTAAAATGGGGAAAAAAACATCCCCATCCCCTCTTCTGTTACAATACCAAAACCCTTGCACATTCCCAGCTCTGGCTGCGTACAGGGAGATAAATGGGTCGTTCAGAGGTACACATCTGTGTCAGGTCAGGCAATGCTCACACCAATTGTCCTGCTGACAGTGGTTTCTCAGGACAAGCTGCTGAGGAATAACAGGTTTCACTTCCATGAACACCGCCACTGGGAATCCCTCACAACCAAGTTTTTACAGGTTTTTGAGCTCCCCATGGTGTATCTTCAGTCTGGACTTTCACAGTCTGATTAAGCTGACCAATGGACTAAGTCAGCCTTACCATGTTTTACTGCATAAACTTTGTTGCCTCAGGAACAGTACAAACTCAAGGCTAACAATCTCAGAAAGCAGCAACCATTTCTGGCAAAACAGATTTTAGAACAGCATTAAAACCAAACTGTCTTCTATAGATAAAACCTGCTTATCTGAGCCAAGTTAAAACACCTCTGATGCTGGTATTAGAAGAGAAGGATTTCTCAGAATCACATTCTTTTTACCTTTGAAGCCAGAGAACTTCTTTGGTGATGGATTGCTGAGACCAAATGGATCTTTTGTAGTTAGTTGTCCTGTGGCAGTGAGCTTAGCTTGGACTATCACTTTTTTCTTCGGTGTACTTCCAGTCTTGGAATTAGCTTCTGTAAAACAGTGAGGTTCAAACCAGCAGTCAGAAACAATTTCACGTATCACTCATAAACTACAAAGAGACACTGCAACAAGTATGTCCTAAAAGAGCTGGTGAGGAAGGACAGAAAATGAACATGTTTTTCAGCTATCAAGTTAAAAGTAAAGATTATGGAAAAAAGCTGAGAGAGAAAATAAAAAATAACTGATGCATCCTCCAGGGATTTATCTGCTCAGGAATTCAATCACTCCGACATTCTCCATAATCAGCTGTGACAAATGAATTTAGAATTGAGTATTCTTATCTTCCCGATACGGCTGAAGCACAGATTTGAGCAGTGTGTTGTCACAGTGACATCATCACATCAGTGAGGATTTCAATGGAAAAGCATGGCAATTGGTGGCATACCTTGGGAACGCGTAAAGTACAGAAGCGAACAAGGTGCTGGTTGTACCTCACCTGAGATGTGCTTGTTGATTAAGTCTTTCTCCACATCTTGTAGCTCTTCCCATCCTTCCAAGTCCGTGATGTCCTCGATTTTCTTGGTGGTGGCCCGAGCCTTATCCAGCTTCTCAAACATGCACTTCACATGGTACCACTCCTTCATGTCCCCGCCGGACTCCGTGAAAGGATTGGGAACAATCTTCCCAATGCGCACCATTCCCTTCACGATCTTCTCCTTGCACTTCTTGCAGCCGGCCGTGCCACGCTTGGCATAGTCTACACAGTACCTCTGCTCTGCCATGTCCTTTACAGCCGTGCAGGCCTGGCGAAGCCAAGTGTTCACAAGCAGAGAGAAATGGAAAACCCCAGCAGCAACCCCCTGGTTTCTGCCTGCAGACCGGCGGGATACAGGCTGTAACAGCACCTGGTACCAGCAACGGAGACTGGCCCCGGGGAGGCCAGCACAGCAAAGGAAGGGTCTTGGCAAGGAGACTTGTGTGTGGAAGCACAGTTCTATGCCCCTACCGAGCGCCCGGGCAGCCTGCGAGAGCGTCCTGCTGCCTGTGGGCATCCAGCCTGCTCCGGGTGTGCTGCGAACGAGAGAGGGCACACTGAGGGCCTTGTGCCCGGTGTGGGGCTCCCCGAGGCGCCACTGCTCACCCTCTCACCCAAACCCACCCTACAGCTGCCGCCCCACAGCCCTCAGCACCCTCAGGCCCTGCTCCCCCTCCACACTCGCTTCACAGCCCCTCTTTACCCCCGAACCCCGCTTTCACCGCCTTGCCCGTCCCGGCCCGCCGCAGCCCGCAGGCCCTGCCCATTGCCGAAGGGAAGCGCTCACCGAGCTCTCACACCGCTGCCATCCCGCCCTCAGCTCCGGCCCACGGGGGCCGCTTCCCTCCGCTCCCTCCCCGGCCCTCCCGTTCGGCCGGAGCCGCCGCCGCCGCCGCGGGGCCTTCAAACGCGGCTCGCGCAGCTTCCGGGCCGCGCCCCGCCCCTTCCGCCGCCCGCCTCGCAAGCCTGTGCGCAGGCGCCGAGCAGCGTTTTCCCGCCTTGGGCGGGTCTGAGGTGTTTGCGCGGGCCCGTTTCCGTTCCATTGCCTGAGGCGAGGCCGCGGCCCCGGCCCCGGCCCCGGCCCCGGGGTCTCTGCGGTAAGGGCGGGCAGGGCTGATGAAGGGGGCCCGTCTGCTGGCTTCCCCATGGGCCCTCCTGAGAGAGCGGCGCCATGTGCTCGGGGCTTCGGAACGGCCCCGGGCAGGGCTGAGGCGCTGCTCTGCCTCCTGACAGCCTTACACTGTGTGTGTGTGTGGGGCTGAGGTGCTGAGCTGCGCGCGGCCTCCCAGCACAGGAGCCCGGAGGTGCTGCTGTGGACCTCAGCCTCCCCCCAGCACCAGCCCTTCATCCCAGTGCAGGTGGGCACATGGTTGCAGCCCGCCCTGTTCTCTGCTGAAGGTGCTCTTGTGCTGTGCCGGGAGGCTGCTGAGGGAGCTGCAGGGTTCCTGCCTTTGGCCGAGGAAAGGGTGCTGTGTGTCTTGTAATGGCCAGGCTGTCCCCGACCTGCTTTGCTGTACCTCAAAGGCAAGGGTATGAGGCATAAGGTAAAGAAAGAACGAAGCATAATGTATGGAATTTGCTACACCAGGTGTGCCCCTGTTTTTTGCTGGCCTCCAGCTGGTCGTAAGGCGAGCTACGGTACCTTTTGCCAGCACATCAAACTCCAGCTGCACAAGCCACAGTATTTGGAGCTGCAGATGAGCAGCACAACTACATCTGGTCACAAAACTGGGATGAACACCAGGAGATAAGCGTTTCTGATCGATAGGATTTGGCTGTAAAGTAGCCTGTCTGCGTTTCTTTGCAATCCTTTACCTTGCAGTACTGTGCTCTTGGACAATTGACTAATCCATGATCCCAGAACAGAAGCACACCTTCCTGTCCCTCGTGGTGCAGAAGTGGTGGAAACCCCGAAGCAAAAGAAACCAAGCTCCCCCAACCAAATACAAGCGGGGCTTTGAGGCACAGGAGAGGAGCGGCAGGATTTAGGGAGTTCCTGAGGGATTTCTGGACTCCTGTTGACTTCATGTGGAAGGTATCCGGACCAGCGCTATGCTGCGGTTTTAAAGCACTGATCCAAGAGGCTGTTTACATCCAGCTCCAAGACCACGCATGTGACAGGCGAAAGGTAAGTGTATGCTTTTAATGTGGTTGCCTTCTTAATCGTTCAGATTGCTTTGGAAAAGATGTCCCATTGAGGAAGTTCTTCACAGAACCAGCAGTGCCGGGTGCACCAGTTTGCATTAACACTGGTGTCTTACAGGGGAAGAAAATGATGAAACTCGGGGAAAGATGTAATGTTGAGGGAGAGGTCGCTGGGGACACAGCATCATGTTCACAGCATGCCTTTGGCGAGATCTCTCCTTTGTGTGCTTGAGCCTGGTAAAAGAGATGGAAAGATAGACTCAAGGGCTGACACCCACTGCAGTGCGTCGTTGTTGGATTTAAACGAGGCAGTGAGCAGCCTCGCAGAGGTAGAATTTGCTTCCCTAACTTTCACTGGCTAAAAGTCAGCAAAACGATCTAGGTGAGGCTGTTATAATCTATGCTAATGCCTCTGTGAACCCGCAGAGGGCGTTTCAGAGGCTTCGGTTCGGGTGAGCGGAGTTGCCTTCTCTTTTCAGTTCGGGGAGTGTGTTAAAATGGGCAGGTAAATGAAGGGCTTCCCTCTTGTGCTGAGGCCGGAGACTGCTGACCTGAGCCGTGCTGAAATGCAGAATGCACGTGTGAGTTTTAGGTGAGTTTTTTTCAGTGACAGACTGATCCAAGTGATGGTTGCTTTTGAAAGGCCTGGGAATAACAGCAGCAGAGCTGGGGCGCTCTTAGTTCCAGCTCTCTTGAGCAATGTCACTGAAGACTCTTGAGCCTGGAGCATTTATTTTGCTTTCCTTGTGCTGTGGCCCCAAGGGAATGGGTGGGAAGTTGAAACTGCATCTTCTGATCTTTTTGAGGCTGGCAGGTTTTAGAAGGTACATTAGGAAGGATAGGGGAGCTTCAACTAGCGTGGGGCTCCCTGCCCTGGGTGGGAAGGTATTGCTTGCAAAGGGAGGACTGAAAATTACTGTGGGTTTTACAGTTTTATTCGAACAAACTCCTCCAACTCCCACTTTGGCCAAGCTGTACCTTTAAACAGGTGTGAATAGAGTGATATATCCAGTGAGTGGCTCTCCACAAATCTCAGGACACTGGCTTCACAGGAAGCTGGGAGAAAATGAGGAGACAAGTCACTGCTATTTCTCAAAGGATCAACAAGGAATCACTGCTGGTGTCTCTCTTGGTAGCTAATACTGGCATTGCTGAGATGAGCCTCTTAGTCTAATGCTCTCTCTGTGCAAAAGTCATCAGTGCCAGACTGGTGCAGAACTCTGTTTTAAGTAGTTTATTCCACTAATACAGGGAAGATAATGCCCCAAAAGTCAGATTTAAAGGTTTGAGGCTGTCTGTGCTTAAGCAAAGTGGTCATCTGGAGTCCTGTCAGGAGTTAAAATACATGAAAGCTGAATAATGATCTCAGGGTTTCTTTGTGGGTTTTTCTCAGTGTTATGAAACTAAATGTGTTTTTTTGCTTCTCCTTAAAATAGTGTTGCAAATAGGCCAGATCAGAAGGTTCACCTTGTTCACATCTTCTGGGGATATCTTAAAGAGCTGGGGTTTTGAGCCATAATTAAAGTTTCGATGCAAGCCATCTTTCAGAGTTTGATTCCAATGAATCCCATCTTGGTGTTGAGAAAATGTCCAGAATCTCAGTAAAATCAAATAAAGGGAGGGAGATACTTAGAATTTTAATAACTGCAATGAACAAATCTATCTCCCTGCCTGGCTACTAAAGAAGATACTGAATCTGGACATGTGGTTTATTAAAATAGAAGCGATAAGAGAAATGGAGAAGATTATAGAAAACAGACATATATACATGAAATACATTAGAAAAAAGAGGAAGTGATGTCGGTTAAATAACATCAAGAAGCCGGGGAAGGGAGTTGTAAAGCTCAATATTCCTCATGTATTTACATATATATTTGTTGGTTAGACTTGCTTTGTTAGGGTTTTGATAGCAAAAGCTGCTACAAGCTTAATGGTGAAGTGTAGACTGGTAGATGGCAGTTGAGTCTGAAAGGATTGGTTTGAGAAGTGGCTTACAAGGCTTTCTGGCTTCTTAAAGTGTGAAAAGTGGAAGCTGGATATAACAAGAATGAAATCTCTTACGAGCCTCTTTCTGACACTTGGTTTGGTGGGGAAAGGGAAGAATATAATGTATTACCAGTTTACAAGTGAGTTTGCTTGATTTCAGTTCATGTTTTATTCTTATGGACAGGAAGAGTGTTTCCTGGAACAGTAAATGGGACTTAATATGATCTAAGGTGTAATGCTAAAGATTTGTTTCTCAAAAGAGTAGCTATTCCCTTCTTTGGGACATACTATCAGGTGTACAGATGGAGTTCACCTTTCCTTTCCGTCCACGTTAGCGCGCTCCAGGGGGGTGCTTGTGATTCAGTGCATATGACACATACAGCCATGTAACTCCTCTGCAGTCCTGTTCCCATTGCAGTGACGTGCCTGCCTCGGGCAGTGACAAAAAGATGAGAGTGACTGTGGTAGTGTCCTGAAATCAGTATATANAGTGCTTGTGATTCAGTGCATGTGACACATGGCAGCCATGTAACTCCTCTGCAATCCTGTTCCATTGCAGTGACGTGCCTGCCTGAGGCGGTGACAAAAAGATGAGAGTGACTGTGGTAGTGTCCTGAAATCAGTATATACAGCCCTCTGATGAGGAGATGGTTCTGGAATGTGAACTTTGTCCTTTAATCCAAACACAGCAAAAGTCTGACTCTTCCCTCTCTCTTGTCCCATCTCAGCCGTCTTTTTGTGGGGAAATCTTGACATTTGGTACATGGGCATTATGAATATGTGAGTACAGGGAAACAAATGTGGGATTTGTCATGTCTTGTGCAGGTTGCCCAGAAGAGTCATTTAACGGCCACAAAAAACACGTCAGAGATTTCCAAAGGCTGCTTATGGCCATTTGCTGTTAACGCTAATGAGAAGTGAACATCCAAATCACTTGGATGGGTTTTGGAAAGTCTCAGCTAGATTCATGTCTTCCTGGAGGAAATTACATTTGACAGAAGGCTTCTGATGCAGAGAGAACAGGGGCATTGGAGGCACTATTTGAATCCATCGTATTTGGGTTCAGAAATCTGCCAAATGTGCGATAGATGCAGATGCTGATATCTACACCTCTATTCTGCTGTTAGCTAATAGAATATCCTTTATTTTTCTGCTTACTGTATATGCTGTTAAATTAGAGAGAGGTNTATTTGGGTTCAGAAATCTGCCAAATGTGCGATAGATATCAGCATCTGCATCTACACCTCTATTCTGCTGTCAGCTAATAGAATATCCTTTATTTTTCTGCTTACTGTATATGCTGTTAAATTAGAGAGAGGTATTTGCAAGGTGAATGACAAGTGTAATTGGCTATAAATGCTCCATTTAGAGAGATTGCAAACTATGTTTAAGTTACACCCAAGTGCACCTGTACTTGAGACGCAAAGTCATTCAGCTCCCACAGCACCTTCATTACAACCATACTTCATCCTCCCACACAAATAGAATCTGAGGAAAATGATTTCTCCCCAAATGTGCATCTGCTACACATTCTACCAGCATCATTAGCCATGCAGGGATAGGGAACACAAATCTCATGCTACACGTTGGCGCTGACTGAAAGATGATACCTACTTTTGGAAAACAAAGGAAAGCTGAAAGAAAATCACTTGACAAATTCTTGTTTGATTCTTTGAAAGCCTTTCACAAATTCCTTTGTTTTCCTGCATGCTTGGAGGAGGCTTTTTTTCCAGAATTTTAATGGAAAATTTTAGTTTTAAATCCTTGAGAATAGATTGAAGCCATGGCTGAAAGGTGTTGCAGTTGATCTGGTTAGGGAATCACTGTTGCTGAAACCTGGAGATCATTTTGATCACATTCTTTGAGACATCTCCAGTTGAGTTTGGAAAAGCAGGAATGGTTTTAAGAAAGGCTGGAAAAGTTCAAACTTCTTGTTTTATATTTTCATTTGAAAAGTCGTTAAGGCTGCTGGTAAAAAGGCTGGGTTTGAATGCAAACAGCTTTTTATTACACCACTGCTGAATAGTTCTCCTGCAAAGTAACACTTGTGACCAGAAAGAGGATGGTGCAATTTAATCGGTGCCTCCCTTTCATTGTCCCCATCAGCGCTGCGCTGGTTGTGTTAAAAGCATACCTGTGCTCATTATCTTAAAAGCCAGGAATCTTGCAGGTTTCTCATTCCCAATTTCTCTTCTTCATTTCTTCATTATCCCAAGTGTCAGTTGTGTACGAATAGAGAGCAGGTTTGGCCAAGGCAGTTTTAACTTCTTTTTGCGTCTCAGGTAATCTGTGTTCTCTGCTACAAAGTAGNCCAAGTGTCAGTTGTGTACGAATAGAGAGCAGGTTTGGCCAAGGCAGTTTTAACTTCTTTTTGCGTCTCAGGTAATCTGTGTTCTCTGCTTTAATACAAAGTAGTCCCAAGGCTGCTGTGCACTTCCCTGTGTTCTTTCAAGCCACATCTGTCAAGTCTGTACTTAACAATCGGTCTGTATGGGTGTTGTACATTCAAAGCAAAGTCAGTTAAATGAAAGAAACTCCTAAACAAATTCAGTATAGATTGTACCCTGCTGCCAGCAATGTGGGAGTGAAGTACACCTGATTGCAGATCTAATCTCACTCTGATACCTAGGTAGCAATAATGAGTTGCTCCATTTTTGTCCTGCTCAAGGAGGCTGTGGGATATCTTCAGCTCTATGAAGTATTAGCACTCTTTAGGCTTTCCTTAGGACTTCTGAAACAAGAGCATGTTCCAGAAGGCAAATGGAAATTCAGGTACAAAGTGACAAAGGCCAGCTCTTGGCCTCTGCTGTTCAGCAAGTGTAGGAGTTGTTATCTCTGGGCTTTAATAGAGCCTCAGGATGCCTGCTGCTAAGGAGGCATAGACAGGCCTCTGCTTGGAGGGAAATTCTGATGTTTAATGTTACAGGGAACTTTCTTTAATGCTAAACTGCTTTATTTCTCTTTGAATCTTCCCTAAAGTAGTATGTGGTGTTACACATTGCTGTGCTGAGGGCTGTATGTGTATTTAGTGACTTGTATCACTCCCCAAAGCTGCAGTCCAAACCTTAATCCAACCTTCGCCTTGATCACCATGCCACATCTCTTGGAAGCATTTATGGTCAGGGGACTGCAATTCTTAAAGGCAGTTCCACACTGGAGCTGACTTTCAGTAGGGAGTCAGGATGTTAAAAAAAGTATTAAACTGGTCCTCATTAGAAACTGAAGACATAAAAGTCTCCAGAGCCAGATTGTGACTGCCACTGCAGAGCTGTTTATGCAGCTGTTTGTGTGGAGGATAGCCCTCTAGGGATGGCCTGTTTGCTGCTGCTTCTGCTGCATAGATCCTGCACCTAGATGTCAGTGCTGGAACTTGGGGTTTGGGGTTCCTTCCTGAACAGTGGGAATTGTAATGATTGCCAAATGCCTCATTTTTCCCTCGGGAGAGGGGATGGGTTGTCACAGTTACCCCTGCCTCACTTGCAGAACCCTGGGGCATGGGAAATGGGATAAAAACAAAGGCAGAGCAAATGGAAAACCTCTGACCTATCTGCAAATGCTGCTTCTGGGGCTGTTTGTTTCTGTTTATCTGCAGAGCATGTTGGGGAATGTGGATTTATAGCTGCTTGGGATATCTTATCCCTTCCTGTTCAATGAAATACAACTCTCTTTCTGAAGGGCTTTGCAAATGACTTAAGATGAGCTGAGGAGCTGTCATTTAGCTTCTAGGTCTCTCCTGCCAAATAACTCCACATTCTCTTTCTTGCTGTCTGAGCCACAGGTCCTTCTCTGCAGGGCTGGGGCCTAGAAAATCAGGTCCTAGGCTTGGCCTGTCCTTCTGTCTTCTCATCCTGTCCCTTCCTGGCTCCCACTTTTGCCCCCTTCATTATCTGAAATCTAGAATCTCACTGAAATAAAATGAGTGAAAACACCTGCACACTGAAGCAAATACTTTTAAAACAACATTAAAAAACCCTTTTCCATCTCTATTATCATCTGCTGTTGGTATTGTGGAAAAAGCCAGTCGGCTTGCAATTCCACCATTATCTTTACACACAAGGTCACGTTAACTGTCTGAGCAGATGCCCCCAGTTTTGGAAGCACCCACCTGCTGGAGATGAAACCCAATTAACTGCTCTCACACTGTTATTAAAACTCCAGGCAGCAGATCTGCCAGTTCTTTGCCTGGGGAGAGAGATGTGTGGGCTGCATCCAGGCTCAGANGTTAGGGAATCACTGTTGCTAAAACCAATAAACTGGCCTCGCACTGTTATAAAAACCCCAGGCAGCAGATCTGCCAGTTCTTTGCCTGGGGAGAGAGATGTGTGGGCTGCATCCAGGCTCAGAGCTAGGAGTTTTACTCTCTTCTGTCTTTCTAAAGAGTCCTTCCGCTTATGATAGGAGATGCTGTGCTTTATAACACTACTTGAGAACGATGCTTGTCTGATCTGTGAATTTTCCTTAAAGCAGGTGTAATTGCTTTATCTAGAGCAGTATCTTTTTCTCCTTAATTTCCAGAGTATTTTTAGACTGGTCTGTGATATGACAGGACCCCTTAAAAATCTCTGCGTAGATTGGCTTTTAGAGTCTAAAAGGATGTGGTATAGGATTTGCCGTGTAAGGGGCTGACAGCTATTCTTAAGGTGTTTAGATCTAATCCATACTAATGAGGTAGCTTCTTATCAAACAGAGCTGCACCATTTCTTAACTGCTTTCTGTCTGCTTCTGAAAACCTGTGTATTAAATTACTGTGAGACAACAGTTTCTAAAAGGCATCCTCCTAACCTTAGTTTCCTCACTAAATTGAATGAATCTAGTGAAGTGTCTTTTAGAAACAAATCGTTTTTAAACCTGCACTCTATTCTTCTTAACCTCTCTGCCCTAAACAATTTCTGGGACAAGATGAATACCAGCCCATGAAGATCATCACTACATATATTCTACTTAAGCGTTTGCTTGGCTGATAGCCTGGAATAAGTCACTTTTGAGGGTTAAACAACTTCTGGGGCTATAGATGGGACCTCATTATGCAGTGTGTGAGCAGAGTTATTACTGGAAATGAGTTGTTCAGGTATGGTTGCTGAATTCACTACGTAGAAGGTACAGGCACTGAGGTTACCCTGCTGCTGCAATCTGAAACAAGCGGGTTAACCTTTCTCCCATGGGAACCTTCCACACTGTGCCCTGGTTTTGCTAATTAAGGGTTCTACCATTTTGCTGCTAGAAAGTATAGGAAAGGGGAATTTGCACTCCCTGTCAGGATTATGTCCTTGCTTTGAGATATTTTGAATTGCTAATCTTTGTTTAAGCCTGGGCTAATGGCACTGCAGACCAAGTAATTGGCAAAACCTTGAAATCAGAAGCTTCCAATTTGAATCTCAGATGTGCCTGGAAGGGAGTGTGCCTAAACACAGGACGTGAATGATTCTGCCTTTGTACTTCGGTGGGATAACCAGTGTGACTGTTGCTCTCGAAGTGTGTTACTTCAAGTGATCTCCATCTCCCTGCGTACTCTCTCATTTCTCAGTACAAATGAACCAGGTTGGGAACTCCTCTTTTAGGAGTGCTCTGAGCTGAAACTGTGGATTCTTCTTCAAAGCCAAGCCCTGCTATGATGCATCAACAAAGACTCACTTGAAAAGGTTCGGGAAACAACAGGACCAGGAAAATGATCCACGGGCAGTTGCTTTCATCATAATCTTTTTTTTTTTTCCTGATAGAAAGTTCACTTCTAAAGGCAGATAAAAAGGGGGTTCCCCTAGATTTATCCTCAGATGGGATTGGAAGAGACATCTGCATTGTTGGTTTGGACTTGCACAGCAAGGGGGAATTGCTTTGTCATGTCCAGAGAACCACCAAACTACTAAAGGCTCCAAACTTCGATGCTGCGGCCTTAAATGTGTGTGTCCTAGAAAAATCACTAAACCAAGTAACTGCTTTTTGGACCCATCTGAAGTGCTTAGGTGTGCAGGGTGAATTTTGAAATCCCACTGAAAGGCATGAAGCCATTTTAGATGAAGAGTTTAACTTACCTGTACTGCATGCTTAGAGTCAGAGGGGATGAATAATGACTGACTTGGATCACTTTTCCCACACAACAAGTGACACTCAGAGGTATCTGGTTGAAATCCAGAGTGGGATAGGATACCATTTTTGTTTGTTCTACCCTGTGCGTAGCTTTTTACCTGAGCTTTGGTTTCTTCTGACTCCATGCATTTCCATGTGAGCTGTATAACTCCTCCTGAATTAATGTGAGTAGATCTTCAAAGTGGTGGGGTTGCTGTATCCTACCTTGCTTTCAAATGCCCACATCCTTAGAGGGAACCTGTGTTCTAGTTAATATAATGGAACATTCCTCCTCCTATGCATGCAAAATCAGCACTAAAAATTCATTGACCAAATGCTTGCAAACAATGCCAGATTGTGTAAGGATTGGCAGCACCAAGCAGTATGTTACTACATGCTCAGGGCTTTCCTCATAAGCATGCTTCACTGTCTCTGTGATGGAAATGGAAGGTTAATTCAGTGATGGCTGGCTTGCCTTCTGCATGTAAATAGTGATTTGGAGGGTGCTGAGAGGATGCTCTAAAGGGGGTTTGTAATGGTAGAGATCTGTTCTCTCTGAATGCCCCCTCAGTGACTCTCCTGCAGCTGAAGTGGCTGCCAGCACTATTGTGTGCACTAGAATTGTCAAGGCTTTCTGTTTTCCAGCCTTGCAAGTGGGATCATACTGTAAGTCTGCCTTAGCAGGCCCTTGCTTCAGAGCAAAACTCTTTGTGATAAAGATGTCCTTAACTCTTTCAGGACACCCTCCAGAGGTTGCTTGCTGCTTTCTTACCTGCCTCTGGAGTTGCTGCATAACTTAAATCCTTAACTTGTCCTTGCAAACAGTTCTCCCATTTCATTTTAATACTTCAAAGAATTACTGGACCTCATAATATTGATCTATTCACTTCCTACCCTTTTATTGCTGCCTGTATAATTTCTGATCCTTAAATCTGACAACTGTGTCCCCAAGATGACTATTCTTAATGTTTAAATGATTGCCACCTTCCATCAAAAAAATCCAGCATTAAAACACGAAATACAGTACAAAAGCAATAAAACAGTATGTCTGTGGATTAACTTCAGACTACCTTTTAAGTATAAAATCAATGTGTGGAATCTAACTTGAGTTTTAGCTAAAGGTAGATCAAAGTTCTTTAAGCGCTAACAAGAAATCACCTGGAAATAGTGCAAACTGCAAGTAAAAATGTCCAAATTTTGTACATTTCATGTATATGAAACTGCACAGAAAGACTTATTTCAGAAAAAAAGGAGAGTTTGTGTTTTTATGGAGATACCAAAGACACAGAGGGGTTACGGGAACATTAGACACGGCAGCGAATGCACTCGGTCATTCAGGGGTGCCATTTCCTCGCTGGTGAGCAACACAGTGCTTTGTTTTTGCTGTCAAGCGGGTTTGTGATGCTGTGCTGAAGCACTGCGGCTAATTTTGGGGTATAACTGTTTATAAATGCAAAAAGTATTTCCCTCCTGCTCTCCTTGCTGCTCTGCAGACCACCAGAGCAACTCCTAATGCAATTTTAATCTGTAGTTCAACCTTTTTCTCAAGCTCTGGGACAAAGATTCCCTAAAGTGCTTTAGAACAGAGGTCAGACTGATTTTTAAATCAGCCGTGAGAAGCCTCTCCTGTGTAATGTAAACCCCAAGCTATCCAGCTCTGCAATCTAACCAAGCTTGGAAGCTGCCGAGCTGGTAGGAGGGTAACTGTGCGTAGAGCGGCTGTGTGGATCACATCACATCCTCACAAAGCAAGCAAATGCTGTGGAAGGCTGACTTTCCAGTTTTCCGTCTATTACTGTATGGTCCTTTTCCTCCAGAGCCATCCCCCATCCCTTAGAGACATCCCTCCTTAAAACAGGAGGTGTCTTAACCAATGCCATCTGCAACCATGGGAATTGCTTCACTGCTACTGTCACACTGCACATCAAACTATTACAGCCCCTCGCTCTGGATCTGTGAAGAGATGCAGCCTTGTCCAACAGTCTTCCCAGAGCTTCTGGCTTTTGGCTTGACATATTTGTCCATTCCTTTGTTAGCACACATAGCAGTGGAGCCCTAATCCAGCTTTGTCTGTTTGCTCTGGCTTCCTAGTACAAATGTCAGGTGTCTTTGAGCCTTCTATCTTTTAAGGGTAAAACAGGCATGAAAATCAAATAGAGCAGGTTTCAAATCTGGGCAGCTTCCAGAGTATGAGCTTCTAAATTTCTGTGCTGTGAGGCAGATGCTGTTTAACAGTCTTCTTGCTTATCTGATGATCAATCTCCAGATAGTGAAGTGATAAATACGTGCCAATCCTACATCTATTGTCCAAGATACTGTTGGATTGTTTGCTGCTCGTGCAGATGGAGTGTGTTAGGTGCCTGCATTTAGTTGGGACCATGTTATGTTACATAACTGATGGTTATATTAAATGCAAATGAATGAGATTTGAACAATTCTTTCTTCTCCTTCCTCTTTCCAAGATGTGTGACCTCCACGTACTCGGATTTTTCTCTCTGTTTCCACCCCATGCCACCAGAGGTGAACCACCTATGCAGACAGATGTTTTGAGGACAGAAAAGGGAGGCACTAGAATTCCAGGTTTTAAATACGTTTCAGCTCGATGTCTGTGGAATCACCTAGTGAGCGGTGTTTCTTCAGAGCAAGATGAACCTGATAGACTAAAATCTGTTGGGGTAGGAAGCCCTGTTGCAGCATAAACAGTGTTAAGCTTTTCTGGAGGAGGACTAGACGGGAATTTGTGTAAGAAAAAGGAAGAATGAGTTTTAGAGGTTTTCCCTGACAAAGGAAGGGAGCTCACTGAGACTTCTCAAATGCCAGGCAGCAAAGTCAGTTTGGAAGAGCTGGTTAAGAAGGCTGCAGTTTGGAAGTGGCGAGTCTGCAAAACTCAACTCTGCTGGGTGATTTCAATGACCCTGCCTGGAGCTTCAGGTGATGGTGGCTGCTGAAGTTCCGGAGAGAGCAAACTCTGCCTGCACGAGAGCTTTGCAGTGTGCAAGGCAAGATGACTTCAGAAGAGCTCCATCATCAGCCACCTACTTTCATTTTCCACTGCTCCAACTTGCCTGGAAGGGTTTTCTCTAGAGCAGTGCATTAGGGTTGGGCACACAGTTGTCTTCTCCCACTTGCAGGCCTCTTTTTTGCACTCTGTTGTGGTATCAGGATTCACTCTGCAAGGGCAGACATTGGACCTCAGTCACGTACCTGTCTGAACTACCTAGAGCTGCTGAGAAGTTGTTCTCATTAGCATGGACTGGCAAAATGAAGTCTTCTTTACTCTCTCAGCTGATTTATTAAACACAGGGCATTGTTGGGGCTGCTCTGGTGTTGTGTTTGAAGCAAAGCCTGAAAACTGTGCTTTGCCTTGCTGCTGACAGGGTTGCTGGATAGAAGAGGGTGATGTAGCGGCTCGCCTCCCTACCTTCCATGTGTTATCTGCCACTTGAAAAGCTGCTGGTAGCGCCAGAGGGAGCTAAGCCATAGGAGGTAATTTTCCTTCCCTGTGCTGTTGGTCAGAGAAACCTTTGCACAGAAACTGCCACTTCAACCTTCAGCTTGCAAGAACAGAAATATTAACCTTTGTATAAGGAGGAAAGAGAAGGGAACCTGCTCTTACCTTCCAATGGGAGGAATGTGCAGTTCCAGCAGGCTTGGCTGGGCTCACATAATATTGTTGAGTTGTGGCCACTCGCTATCTCTTCACATTGTCTCCTCCTTCCTTATTTTACTTTATTCCTATCCCTCTTTAACATGTTAGAAAAGATTTTTGTTTCTTTTGGAGAATGGGAATGGCACACAAGAAGTTAGTAGTAGAGGAAAGCATGGCTGTGGTCACGTCTGCCATCAGATCAGTTGCAGGTGCTAAGCAACAATGTAGTGTCAAAATACTGAGCAGTGAAGCGTTAGGATGATACATCTCAATTTGTTTCAATCCTCTGGAACCTGAAAGGAAATCTCCTACTACTTCAAATCCCATCATGAAATAATGGCATTCCTTCTCTTCTGCTTCCGTCTCTGCTCCCCTGGGGAGAGATCAGGCAGTTTTAGATAACCATAGTCTTCATTCATGTGGCATAATGATATTGTAAGAGAGAGGATATTTAGAAACAAGCAATAAACAGGCTGGAATCAGAGTCTCAGCCCACTCTCGTTGTGGTTGATGGGAGGGGGAGTATGGTTGTCTTTTTGGAGAACTGCTCCTGTGCCATTTTTGCTGCCTTCCCTGCTAACTTCAGTTCCTTGGTGGGCTGTGATGTCCGGTTCCTCACACACCCCTGGTTCCTAGCATCAGATGTAAGTGATGACTTCTGAATGACTGAAAAGTGATGGAAGAGAGAGGGAAAGACAGCATGATCCTGTGACCTTACAAGCTTCCTGCTGGTGCAGCTGTCTTGAGTGCTGAGAACTCCATTCCTCATGATGACCATTTATTTTGGGACTCTTCTTCTTGCTTAACAGCCTCAGTTTTCAGCACGATGAGATGCCCTTCTCATGGGCAGTAGGTCAGCCAGTTCTCCATCCTGCTTTCCATAAGGAGGCCTGTTACCATGTGATGTAGGCAGGCAAGGAGGAACCTGCTCTCCCAGGTTTTCCAGGATGGCACATGAGCAGTCTGTAGCCTGCAGTGCTCTGGGCAAGAACAAGTTCTTTTTGATTACAGCTGTGGTGTATCGGTAAACTGCACTGTATGAGGAACAGCTTTAAACATCCAGATCCTCCAGGATGAGATAAGCATAATTGCACATTTGGAATTAGCAAAACTGCAAGGATCAAAGCAATCTCCTGGATGGATGGCTAGATCAAAGGAGAGACTTTAAAAGGAGAAAACATGGATGTTAAGTTCTCCATCTACACTCTATAAATACAAGATGCCAGCGGTAAAGAGGATATAGGAATAAAAGGAACTTTTGCACATTTCTCAGCAGGAAATAATTTAGTGTCTGACTAGTTTGATTTTAAATTATGATAAAATAACAGGCACAAAACTCCAGCACAAACAAGGTTCTCCTTTTAAAAACCGAGTCTGAATCCTTATTAGGATGTAGGATCAAATCATATCTTCTTCCATAAATTTACATGAAAGAGCAGTATCACGTTTCTCTGCTTGAAAAGCAGATGCTACCTGACTAACCAGCAAACTGCGACTTATCCAAAAATCTATAATGGAAGTCAATTACTTGCTCTCACTTTAAATCACTCCCTGACATTCAGATAGAATCAGAGAATACAGATCTCTGTTCAAGCAGAAGGGGCCCAGCAATATGCATGGCAGATTGAAAATATGCCTGCTGCTTGTTGTGCATGTGGCTGTTAAAAGCATATGGTATTCTGGATGACAAACAGCACTGGTAATCTGCTCAGGCTTGCCTTATCTTTTGAAGGGAGGATGCTGGTCAGTCTTATCTTGACCAGCCTGCAGATGTGGTTGTCCTGCTTGTGAATTGACTGTGATACCTTGACCAGGGTGGAGGTGGGAGCCCATGGAACTGGGGTGAGAGCTGAGCTGTGAACTTGGAACAGAAGCATCTCAGGAGTCTGTGTGTATGAATTGTCTTGTCATATCCTCAGGGATTGAACTCCCACGCTGACATGTGCATCCTGCTGCAAGGAACGCTAATGAACAAATACTCCTTTGGTTAAATGAGATGTTTCAGGGGGTTGGTTATAAAAGCAGCTTTCTGGGAGTCAGAAATAAGCTGAGCAGCAGCTTATGCAAGAAGAAAGTGTGAACTGTGCATGTCTGTACACTCAGCCTGTCACCCTTACCTCACTGTGTTTGTGGCTCTGGACGCGTTTAAAGGATTAAGCAGCCCTGAGGATCTCAGTGTTGGACTGGATTGGAGTTTGTTCACTAAAATCCTATTGTGAATCTGAACCCTCAGGCCCGTCCCATAGCTTGGCAATGAAAATATGACAGCCTGGAGAAAATGCCTGGGTTTTAGGAATAAGATTGACTTAACTTTTGTGAAGGGGCATTTAGAACATGGCAGCATTAGTGTTACCTTTTGCTACAGCTGAGTTTTCTGCCTGAGGCTTCCCTTAATTACACTTTGGATGGGAGACAGGAAAGAGAAGCATCCAAAAGAGCAGCCAGCACTACCATGCCTGGCTCCTCTTCTTTTCTGAGCAGATAAAGCTGAGAGGAAAGAAAGCATCTTGCATTGTACAGTGCTGTTTTTCCAAATTCTGGGATCAGTTACCTGCCAAGTACTTTCTAATCCAACCAAATCAATTTGCAAGCTTTCATTAATACTCTCAGGTAATCTGCAAGCTGTTTACCCCCTGCCGTATTGGAAGGGCCATTAATACACAGGATAATGGATACCTCAGGGAAGACAGACATTAAGTTAATAATTAATGATTAGAGAGGCCTTGAGGCAACTGAGCACATTTACCTCTATGAGATCTTGAAATTAGGTTCCTGTAATTTCAGCTACTCCCTGTAGTTGGTATTTGGAGCTGGGTTGGAGCCTGGCTCCAGACTAGATGTTCTCTCCCTGGATTGCAACATGTAAAATGCTCACCAGAACTGCTGGGCTTGTCCCTGCTGTCCTGTTAGCCTGTGCTTGAGCAGGGGGAGGTGTGTGGGGCTAATTCCTCTTGACAGGCTCCTCTGGTGCTCTGCTTGTACTGTTGGAGCTTGCTACATGCCAGTTGTGGGTGCTGATGTGATGTGAAGTGCTGATGCCTTCACTGGCTTCTGAGGACACTGTAGAACACCATACAACCTCAGGAAGGGCTCTGTGGGTCAGAAGGGAGGGTGCAGGGTTGGCAACCCAAACTCTAGCCCTGGGCTTCAGTGAGCCAGGGCGGCTGGTATTCACTGAAGAAGCCTCTCACTGAAAGGGTAGTAGAGAATCCAGCACAGCCTTAACCCAAAGGTTAGGATCAGGATTAGCCTTAGAAACTGTGACTTTGGTTGGCAGGTCTTATGGTGTAGTATGCACACTTCACCTCTGCAGTTCACTGCTTGCACAGTCTGCATGAATCAATTGTGTGTTCATCTCAGCTTTTTGGAAGTTCATCTTAAACTTTTCTTCCCTCCTTTCTGCACCATCCACAGTTGGTCCAGAAGTTCTGGCTCCCGTCTGAACAGTACCCAGTGTCCATTCCCTATTCTCTCAGCCCATGTGCCTGCTGCCTCTGAAGTTGCCTGTCTCTGTGCTACACTGTGACTATGTTATCCAGTTTTCCCCAGTCTGTTCTCCTACAGCAGCTTTGCCCACTCCAGGGCCAGACTAAGCCTGTTTGGGGTCAGCGTGCGGGGCTGTGGCTGACCCTATTGCTGCCCTCATGACAACACTGAGCACGTGACATCTTGCCAGGACAGTCCCAGGGTGCTTGTGCAGAAAGACTTTAGCACAGGCATCTATGGATGTGAAGAAAAACTGAGCTGGGTGCAAGACATCCACATTTGTGGCCCTTCCGGGGACTTTCACAATGCAAGCATAGCACCAACATCCCCACCCCTGTGTTTGGATGAGTTTTTGCCAATTACTGGAATGTCTAAAATAGCATTAGACAGACAGACAGACACACACCCCCCCCCCTTCAGTGCATGACCCTTCAGTTCTGAAGAATCTGGTTGGGAAGTGTGTTTAATTCTTGTACCCGTTGCTTTCCACTCAGAGCCTCTTCACTCTGGATGTGAGAACAGCTACTCTGAGCTCCTTGTCTTTCATCCAGTCTCTTGGAGATTAGGTCTTATCTGGCTCTAAGGTGTAATTTGTTTGTAACTGTCTCTCCTTACTCATCAATTTCAATGATGTTAACGTGGTGCTTAAGCCAGTTCTTCTGTTAAATTTCAGGGGTTTTGTATTCCGCAATCCAATTTTGCATTATTGATAAAGTCTTAAGCAGGGGATTACTTGAGACAGGAGCTTTCTGATGCATTAGTCATACCTGAGTTGTGTTTTTCAGAGGAAGCTGGTTTCCTATTTAGGCCAGTTACTTGCCTGTCTGTCTGCTTCTGTTCCTTTCTAATGCTGATGTTACTAACTCCAGGCATAACTGCAGGCTTCTCTGGTCAGGAAGCAGCAGGGGAGAATGAGCAGGGAGCTGAGGGTGACAGCAGGACAAGCAGAGGCTGTGGCCTTCCTGCCATGCAGTGCAATCTCACAGTACCTCAGCAAGGACAGCTGGGCAGGTCTGGTGACACAAGTTGCTTCTATCTGCTGGTCAGAGTCTCTGCCAAGGTCTGGAAGTCAGTCTTGAGCTGTGGGGAGTCCTAAAGGCATGTGTGGGAAAGAGTGTAGAGCCTGTTGGCACAGTCGAGGCTTGTACATGTGGCTCCTGAAATACAGGTATCTCCCTATGGATGAGTATGCTTTGTAGCCTTGGAACCACAGTGATCTTCATGTACCACTTATTTATAAGTCTAAGGCAATGTTAAAGCTGATTCCCCTTCCCTTCCCACCGACTTCAGCAAGATGATCTTAAAGACATTGAAACTAGTGACAGCCTCACTCAGTCTTGTAGCTGAGTGGCAAACACAGGTGTGTTGGTTAGAAACCAGGCCATGTGCAACCTTCACAGCCGGGCAGGCTACATCCTCCTCCAATCATCACCACAAAACACAGGGCTGCCATTACAGACTTGCTCACAAAACAGCATCAATGTAATGTAAACCAAATTAAAGCACTTATTTTGTCGCAAAATAGAGACGTTTCTTTCTGCAACAACTTTGTCTTGGGCTTTCTGTGGCTAATTTATGTGTTTCTGTAAACCACTGTAGATCTGCCAGATACAAGGTATTGACAACCCCAGTGTGCAGCTCAAAATAGACTTGAAACTACTTGTACAATGGTTCTTTCCTCTGAGGGTTTTTTAGTGTCATTTGCAGAAGTGTGCAGTGAAGTGTGACTTGTATGCAGCCTGGTTTTGCTTTGTTTGACTTGTGTATTATCACTTGGATAGGACAGTGATGCTGGAGCAATGGTACTCAAAGGCTGTCCTCCTGCAGTTGATGTTACATGCACATTTCAGAGTTGGTCCTCCTCATCTCGTTCATGTGCCTTAGCACACACTCACTGCTGCAATATTTCATTGCCTTCCAAATGCACCATAAAGGCTCAAATAAAAATGTCCCCTCTTTTTCCTTCAGCCTCTCTTCTATTACACAGGTGGAGAGGGAAAGAGGAAATAAAAAAGACATAAAATTGCATTCTCTTGTGAAATGTCTTGGTGCCTGCGATGAAGGCCACGGCTTCTTTATAGAGACCATGGGGAAGGCTGGTGCTGGTGAGACAGGATGTCTGTCACCCCCTCGCAGGGGTGTCTTCTGAGCTGACCCAGCAATGCCGTGGACTGTGAGTGTCTTGCCCATGGGGCACTGATCCACCCAGTGACTGTCACACAGCTGAGAGCTCATGTCGGGGCCTGCCCTGGCTGCCCAGTCTGGGTGTCTGGATCCCAGCTGCTCTACCTGTTCCTATGAACCTCTGCACTTGAAACTATTGCATATTCCCACAGAGCTTCCTCCAGCCTCTATTAGCTGAAGATTTGACAGGCTTACATTCCTGTTACAATTCCCAGGCCTTTAACTCCCCCCTTCCCTCTCCAGCCTCTATAATAGAGGGTTAGTTTTATAAGCCTTATTAGAGTCTCATCTTGCAAAGCTCTTGGGGGCTATTTGGCTTGATAAAACACCACATAAATTGGAGTGGCTGTTGATTTTGGAGTCTTTCTTACAAGACAGTTGTGTTTCCAATTAGGGATTTCCTTCTTTTACATGTACAATGGTTTTGGTTTTTTTCTTTGCTAGATGGCTTCAAATGCCTGCCATATGCTGATAAGCTCTGTGCTAGACCTTTTGTCTTCTCTTGCTGCATGTGTACAGGACAGAGTGCACAATAGAACAGTGGATACAGCTCTCTAGATCTGTTGCCAGTCATGTAAAGCCTGATAGAAGACAGTGTTCTCCCTTGCAGCTGTGGGGATGTACAGAAAATGCAGTAATGAAGGTGGATGCTGACTGGACACTGCCAGATGTGGAATTATTTGGTTTATAAGACAGCCTCATCAGGCTGAGAAGGCAGATGAGCAGGGCAGGAGTGCTGGCATGTGCTGATAAGAATAGACTGTTGGTGGGCATGGTGTCTCCTTGGTTAAGAGGCCTGGCCACTGGGTGGGAGGCTCACGTGGGGTCCCACAGAGCCTTCATCTGAGGAGCAGGGAGCAGGGCGAGTGAGCATGGGCCATTTTGGGGTTCACGGGCACCTATCACCCAGGTCAGATATAAGTGAAGGATCACAATGATCTTTTTATTAAGCCTTTCTTTACCTTTTTTTTTTTTAGTCAAAAGGACTTGCATCCTGAATTAGTCTTGCTCGTAATGGGGTTGCAGAGTTTCCCCATCCCTCACCTCAAAAGGTTGCCAGAGAAATGAGAAAGCCAGTCCTATTAGAGGATATTATCTCTTGGGATGACATGGGTTCTGATTTGGGGGACAAAAGGGATCTTTTATGTTTTAGAAAATGCCTGGCTAAAGCTGCCTGTGAAGCAGGCCTGGGTGGTGCATGCAGATATGTAAGGGTGGTAATTCATATTTTTAGGAAGAGTAGGATGGGAAACTTCCTCTGGAGTCTGTACCATACTCCAGCGTGCTTGTCCTCTGGTAGTGGCCTGTGCTAAAAGCACATCAATAAAATTGCTGATGCTGCTGGTAAGTAACAAGGTAATTACAAAGGATGGGAAGGGGACATAACTGAAAATCTGGAATAGTAGTTAATGCCATTTCTATTAAGTTACTAGCATTAAATACATGGCTTACTGCATCTCTAACTTTTAGTGCTATAAAAGGGTGCAAATTGCAGACTTAAGAGATCATTAGAAAAATACACAATGGATTTATCCTCATGAATAAAAATGATGCAACACAGAGCTTTCTGCTTTGTGGATAAGCAGATACAAGTCAAGACAAGGAAGACTTTGTTCCCAGTTAGCGTTTCTTAAGGAACAGCAGATCTGATTGTGCTCCAAAGGTTAAGCTATATGGGCGGTTAAAGCTGTGTCTTAACCTCCTTGATGTAAATAGTTCGTAAGATAAAATATGATGCTCTTCCGAGAATATTTTGCCGTTCCCTGGTGACAAATCAAGACAATGTTTAGTGCTGATTAAGTCACTGTCAGAAGGTCAGGGAACTGGTTTAGGAACCTCTGAAATAAATCACCTCCTCTTCTGCCCCCATCCATTTCTCATTCAGCTCTGTTCCTGTCCTGGGGATGCTGGAACCTCAGCTCTGACTCCCCCCTCACTCCTGGGAAAGCTTGAACAACAGAAACTTCATGCGTTGGTGTCCACCAGCTTCATTGCAGAACAGCTCCTGCTGTGCTCCACAGAATGAAAAGGGAAGGTTAGGTTTTGCCTGCCCTTGAGCTGGTTATGTTGATTGTGGCTATTCAGGTTTTAAACTGAACCCAGCTTTAAGATGCAGCGAAGCTGTGCAGGTCCTTATTTGAGCATGGCTGGAAAAGAACCCAGCAGAGTGTCTTGTTATCTCAAGCAAGTCTAGAAGCGATGTGCCTCCCTTCTCTGCTTTATTTCATATCTGCCAATGAGAGAATGTGCATATTCCCCACTTGTGCTCAGCTAAACTGTCTAGAGGACAAGTCTTTCAGGTTGTAATGTCACAGTTAACCTGGATGTGGGTACAAATAAAGCAGTTGCACAGGCACTGCAAGGTGGTACAGTAGTGACTGTGTGCTAACACAAGCCTTTGGCGTGCTGCACCTTACTCCATCTTGAGTCATACTGGATACCTTTGCATGGTAGGACTTCTTGGGACAGTATCTACTGGTCCTGCCTTTTGCTTTCCGGCTCAGTTTTGACCCCCTGCAACAGTGCTCTTGGAGATGGGGCACATTGCTCTGACACTGCCTAGTGCCTGCTGGGAGTCCTTGGCTCACGAGTGACCCCTCTCAGAACAGCAGTGAACAAGATCTTTGTGGTACCAGCATGGGATGGGCTGCTCTGCAAGTGTCATTTGGTAGTGGACTGCTGCACTATCTGCTCTCTTCTTCCCTGGAGCTCCTTCAGGTCAAGCACTTGCACCCAAATCTGCTTGTGTTTGGTACTACAAACCACAGATGGTTGTGGCTCTGGGACCTTGCTTGCCCTCCTGCCATCTCATGTCAGGTAAAGCAAGCATTTTTCAGCAGTGCTAGCAGTAAGACACCACTGGCTCATGCCAAAGAAGACTCAGTGCTTCAGGCTGAGGGTTAAGGGGCCATGCTGTCATGTACAGTGACCCCAAACAGCATCAGGAGTGGGAAGAGTGTAAAAAGGACTGTCGCAGAGGCCTGTGGGATTGTATTACAAGCCATTAATGAAGCATAAATTGTGTTATCGTCATTACCATTTTCAGTACAAAGCTGAAGAGATCCAGGAGCTTTAGACCAGATCAGGGTTCTGTATCATCTGGCCATTACAGCTTTTGATATGTAGCCAAGCTCAGCCTCTCCCAAACTCGAGCTTTTGCTAGCAAGGATCTGAAAAGCTTTTTGCTCTGTTTTGTAAGTGGACGAGATGTATCACCAGGGCTGCAGCTTTCCTTTTCTCCCATTTCCTAAACCAATAAATATTTCTCATAGATGGACCTAATGGTTTAAGCACAACCTGGCAGCTCATGAAATATGTCCCTGCTCTAATCAGAATCCTGAAGCAAACGAGAAGGGAAATAAAAAGCCAATAATATGCTTGGTTGTGTGCACAAAAGTAGAATGAAATATATGAAGCTAGTAATGGCTCTGCTGTCACATCTTAAAAACATTTGCTTTGACTTGCGTAAGTGTCAATTCAGCTTGCACTTGATACATTGCACCATAGATAGAGCGGCTGGCTTTTTAAATCAGGTCTCTTAACAAACCTAGAGATACTCTAAGTAGCTACTCCGTATTGTGGGGTAATGATGGATATAGCACAGAAAGCTTTTTTCTTTAAAAGCCCAACTTTGATGCTGCAATTTTTTCTGCCATGTCTCTGCATTAGGGAAGGAGCCCAGAAGCTTCTCAGGCACAAAGCATGACTGAAGGCACATCTCTTTTGCCAGAGTTCAACCCCTTGCCCGTTTGCTGGGGAGGGCTGTTGAGCCAGGCCTCGTGCTGTGCCAGTGCTGCTTTCCAGGTTCTGGGCAGCCTGGCTGGGAAGAGAGTGGAGGAGCTGGGGGCAATGTGTGCAGTTCCCTGGAAATGCTGCAAAGCTCAGCCTCCATTTGTTCAGCCTTCTGTTCCAGTGCACATCCTCGAGGTGGGCCTCTGTGCCTGCGTGTTGTGGCTTTCAACTAACTGGGCTGCAGGAGATGGAAGTTCTCTGCTGCTGGTTCTCTGGTGGAGATGCCTCTCCTCTCTCACACTTTCTCCTGTCACATCATTTGGCTGGTCTTGGGAGGACTGAGTCTCCAGACTCATCTAGATCCTCTGTTGTTTGCAGGCAGTGAGTGTGTGCCAAAACCTCTTCCATTCTAGGCTATTTGATCTTATTTCTGTGTCTTGGGTGTTCAGGGTCACCCAGTTACTTCTGCCCTGTTTGTGCTATTGTGACAAGTGAAAGGCAGCACCTCTGGTACCACAGACCAATCTTTTTCTGATCCCATGTGGGTCGCAGGGCTCCTGGCAGAAGCCTCCTGGCTGCCCCCTTACAGCCCTGCATGCCTGGGAGCCTTTTGCTTTTGGTTCCTTGCCTTCTTTGGCTTCCTTCACTTCTTGTCTTTATTCCTCTCCATCTTCACTTTTCCTTCTCCCCTCAAAGCAGGAGTGCTGCACAGAATAGCAGGTTAGATGTCCTGAAAGGCAGTATCACTCCTTGCCCCTAGCCCATGATGGTGGAAATCAGGCACTCTCTGTTGCTTGTTTCCTTTGTTTCATTTGATCTGCCTGTCTGTTGTAAGTTGTTCCTTTATGCCTTCCTAGAACTTTGTAGTCCTCTTCCCATTTTACCTCTGCTGTATATCAAGGCCTTATCTCAGTACTAATGCTGTTCCTCCATCTCTGTGCTGGAGGTTTTTGCATTGCTTATCCACTTGTCTGGATGTCCCTCCTTCCATAGTCACATCCCACCCGTAAAGCATGTGTCCAGACCTTCATTCCAGCGCTCAGCTTTGAGCCACCTTTGCTTTCCTTCTCTCTGGACTGGAGAAATCCCCTTGATGGGCCCTTGAGTGCTCTGTCCTTTGAGTGCAGCACCATCCACTTTGCTTTGTTCAGCTGGTAGCTGCTCTGAGCAAAAACTCTAGGCAGGGTGAAATGACTTACAAGGGGCTGTAAGTTAATGCACCTTGCACTGGGCAAGGCAGTTTACCTTACCACTGCTTCTCAAGACTTTACAGCCTCAGATTTTCTTGTCATACTGCTATGTTATTTACTCTGGAGACCATAGAGGAGATGGCTTTGAGTGTTTCTCAAACACTGAACAGCAAGAGCTGGATTGGGATGTGTGAATTGCTGAGAGCCTTAAGTGACAGCTGCTGTACTTGTGACCTTTGGGTGAGGAAATCACAGGCTATGAAACCTCTAGAAAGGCTTTCTGCCACTTTATTGGCTTTGCCCAAGGTCCCTGAGGCTCACTCAGAAATGTGCTTCTCAGGACTGTTTAGTGCTTGCATGTTTATAGTGCAATGGAGTTAAAAGCCCTTGGGATTTGCGTTGCTGCTGGAAAAGCTGGGTGGGAAACTGGGCTGCCTTGGAGGCTTTTTAATCAGGATTAAAGCTTTCCTTACTCTGAGGATAGGAATGGGGAGGCTTTTGACACAGTGTTGTTGGATCAGTGGGAAGGGGGATTCATACCTAGGATTAGCTGTTATCCTGCCTAAGGGGCAGCCATATGACATGTGGGAGGATAAGCATATCTGGACTTTTCCAGCGCTGCTTCTCCCTGCAGGCAGTTTTAGGGTTTCCAGATGCAGCTCTCTCATTGTTTTGCCCTCTCAGGGAGGGCAGAGATCCCTGGATAAAAGAGGGACCTAGTTCAGAGGGACAGTGTGCTTTAAGCAGGCATTTTGTCTTCATAATAGCAGTCCCAATCCCTCTCCCTCTGCAGACTTCTGCAGCCCTCCAGGTAACCTTACTCACTCTGTGGATGGATGAGGAAGCAGGAGCCTCCTTTGCAGAGCAGGGAGATCCTTCTTCCATTTCTGCTTTGATATTCAGGATCTAGCTTGCCAGATCTTTTCCTTCAGCATTGGTTTTAGAGGAAGATTCACCCTCTTCTGCCCTCATCCCAAGGATCTTGACCTCTTGGGCAATGAGCAGTACTAATGGGGATCCTTATAGCTATCATCATTCCACTGGCTAATGTGGTTCTCATTAGAAATGTAGCTGAGCCCTTCCATAACTCAGGAAGTGGGCGGTGGAGCGCTACAGGAGAGCAATTGAATTGTCCATGGAACACTGCTGGAGCCTGTGGTGTTTTAAGGAGTCAAGGCCATGAAGAGTGATTGCAAAGGATGCATTGTATTTCTGAATTCATACATTATCCCTCCCTCTGGATGCTGCTCATGTGTGTCTAAAAACTTAGTTTGAAGGCAGCTTTCCCCAACTGCTGACTCTGAAATACAGGGGGGGAAATACCCTCTTTATCACAAGGTGACCCCAGCGATGACAGTCTTTGTAGGCCTGGGAGATACTTCCCTTCCCTATCAGAAATGAGTTTCTTCCATGCTGAGAACTGGCTTTGTGCAGCTCAGCACTGGAGGTGCTGTCAGCAGTGCCTGTTCTGGAGCCCTTCTTGGAATTGTGCTTGTATCTGAAGTCCAGGGGCAAAGCCCTTTCATTCTCAACATTGAGGTGGTGTTCCATTCTTTTCCAGTTTGGCTCTAAGATGGTGAGCTCAGGATATTCCTGACTAAAAGAATCTGTCCATTGCCAGATTTATAAGGCTAAAATCTGGGAGATGGAGGCTGATTCCCTGCCTGTGACTCTGTGACCTTGGGTGAGTCCTGCTGGTGCTGTGGGTGGCTGAGATTAGAGCTGGAGATGGTTTTGTCCACAAAAAAAGTGCTTTTGTAGCCATAGGATAAAGAAACAAATGAACAATCCAGGCAACGTGGGGGTTTTATCTACCAGTACCTGGGGAAAAAAACCCCTCAAGCAGACTTGGCTGGAGTCCCTGTTCACGTAATCCTTTTCTCCTTGACGAATGCTGTGAGTTCTTGATGCTGGAGCATATTCTTCAAGAGAAGTCTGCCTGTTAGTACACTAAGAGGCAATTTAATATTGAATGCACACTTGAAGAAGCAGAGTTCTTGACTGGAAAGCAAACAGGACCAGGGAGGGGATACAAATAAATAAATCAAGCAAACCCCAACCTTTTCCCAAGTTTCACCTGAAATTCCCTTTTAAAAAGAGGTAGAGCAGCTACCACCATTTCCTGCTAATTTCAGACTGTCTGAATGCAAAACAAGCTGAGCAATGCAACAGTCCTCTGGTGATCAGTTGTGTGCTGACAGCCTGTGGCTGCATCCTGCTCTGAATGCAAGCACGGTTGATTGGGATTTTTTGCTGTCCTGCAAAGCCAAATGCCTCGGGCAGGTTTTACCCACCATTTCCTGCTGCCTCTTTCATATAAATAGTGCACTGAGAGCTGGGTTTTGTTGTTTTACTTTAGACCCTCTGTCTTCTGTGATATGGTTTTCAAACAGATCACGGCAGGGGAAGAGTTGTTGCAGCACAAAATATGGAAGACCTGTTAAAGCTCCATCTTCACTGTGTCAGCTTAAAGATAATGGAACATCTTTGCTTGTTGCCATTGCTGGAGCTCTGCCTTTCTACCCATGTCATATCTGCAGGTAACAGCTGGGTAAATAAAGCTCATATGCAAATGGAAGGATTACCATCTTATTATGCTCTCCTCTCAGCAACATGAGTTGGAATTATCGCTGTTCCCTTTTCAATGCTGGAGATACGCACTCAGTTCAATATGTGATGGAAAGCGGGAGACTTGTGGTGTGTAGAAACTTCTGGGGTGGCTGGGAAAGACTGCATTTCAGTGCCTGTTACAGTCCTTGCCTCAGTCCTGGCACTTGAACTAAAGCTGCCCACAAAGCTTGCTTATCTCTGCAGCAGGCAGATACAGTCCTGTGATGTCCAGCACTGACAGAGATGCTGTTGGTTTCAGATGGTGGCCCCTGGCTGAGTTGTCTGCTTTACCCGAATGTGCAGTGATTCAGCAATGAAACCCACTGCACTCTCTATCCCCATCTCACACCCAGGACTTCCCATCCTTTTGCAAGCATCTTTTTGCAAACCCTCTCCATATTCCGAGGCATCCGTTGCTGTTCTGACATCCCTTCTCCCTGTCTGAAGCAACTTCCCTTAAGCAGCTTCTTACAGAGCCTGCAATCCCATACAAGTGGTTGGAACTGTGGCTTTGCCAGGACAGTGCCTGGGCTTCCTAGAGACCTTGAGAGGCTTCACTCTGCCGTGTGTTTGCACTTCTGAGCCTCTCTGAAGTCAAGGAGAGCTCTTCCCTGTTCTGTCCTAAGGATGTGTTTCACCACTGCAGTCTGAGGGAATGGTGGGACTTGAGCTAATGCAGCAGTTGATGTCCTGGTGTTAGGGCTGTGGTTTTGGCTCCTCAGCCTGAGATGCAGTATAGCTCTGTGTCATTCAGCTGCCAGAGCTTTTCCATCTGTTCCCTTGTCCCCTTTAATGGTTGCCCATAACAGAGAAAGCTTTTGACAAGCTTGGGGAGACTGAATCAACCTCTGCTTGTGGTGGGAATAGATAGAGAAATGGGGCTCTCAGCCCCCTCCTCTGGGTTTTGCCAGGGGAGAATCCCTCTAATGCCAGAAGACTTCTCTGAGGACAGTGCTTTTCCTTCTCTCCTCTCCTCTGAAACACGGAATTGTCCCACCATGCTCTCTGGGTTTAACTTCATTACAGAAAGTGTCCCTGCTGAAAGCCAATGCCCTTCACAGGTGCTAAGGGAGAAAAATGTGCCTGAAATAGCTCATCTGGTAGGTGTCTTTTGATTGCTTCCCACCTTCCATCTCACTACCCCTGTTACCAAGAAATGCCCAAATGCTGTTAACAGTCCATTCCCCTAATAACAACTCTGCTTCATCAAGTGCAGCCTCCATTAGAGGAGAAAGTGAGGAAGTTTTTTTTCCTCTTGTGATGGAGAAGGAGGAAATCATGTCGGCAAAATGGTGTTTGGGCCCAGAGGAGGGTAGGGAAGGGAAGAACAGCCTGAGGGCAAGAGATAGTGGAGCGGCTGTTCTGTCAGTGTGATGGGCCAGCAGGCTTGGAGGAGGCAGTGCAGAAAAGCTGAGCTAACGCAACTGCATTTGGGCTTCAACATGCACTGTGCAGCAGCAAGGCAGGTCAGCCTCCCCTTCCTCTTAGTCGTTCTGGAGACATGCATAGGATCTCTCCTGCAGAAAAATATAGTGTTGGCCTTAAAAAAACCCAGTTATGTTTGTATCTGAGGTAGGAGATGTTAGAAAACCAGTTAGATGGGGCAGTGATTTTGAAACTAGCAGAAGAGAAGGTGTGACTAAGAGTTAGAGGTAGCTAAATGAGGAACTTAGTCGCTGATGTAGTGCAAAGCCCTGCAGAGCGTTAATGCTGCAGCATCAGATGTCAGTGAAGTTGCTGCTTTCTCTGGTTGTGTTCCAAAATGTCTGTTTCTTCCTGCTCACTCTTCATGCTCTCAGCATGACTGTAGCATAACCCTTTGTCTTGGCAGTTAGAATAAGTATGTAGGTGTAGTGACCTATCATCTCTGGCCTCTGTCTGGACACAATAAATTGCACTGTCTGGACATTTGTGCTGAGCAATAGATTTGTCTCTTGGATTAAGCAGAACTCCAGTGGAGGGGGAAGGAAGTGATGAGTTTCTGAATTGTGGGGAGATACTCGTTTGTCTTCTCTTGATTTGCTGCTCTTCTCTCCAGCTCTCTGCCTGGCTCTTGGGTAGTCACTGAGACTTCTTCCCTGTGTGAATTAGCGATAAACCCAAAGGGCCTTTTTCCTGGGTCCTGCTTGTCTGGGCAACATTTTAGCCAGCACCTGGTGCCCGGGGAGATAAAAATGGGACGATATTTCAGTCTCTGTTTGTACTAGCTTTGGTGCGTACCTTCCATCACCCTGCATGTGCTTTCTGTTGGCACAGAGTAACAGGCTGCTGAGTAATTGTGATCTTCCCACGGGAAGTGTGGCCCTGTGTTCTCTGCACAAGTTAGAGGAGCATTTCCTTAGCTGGGCACTGAGTTTATCTTTCTACCAGCCATATCAGACCTCAGTGTTAGCCAAGAATTAAGCTGGAGAAGAGGATCATATAGCTGTGGCTGGATGGATGTTGGGACTGGGTCCTCTAAAGCATACATCCTTGTTTCTTAGGTTCATAGAATCATAGAATCACAGAATGGTTTGGGTTGGAAAGGACCTTAAGACCATCCAGTTCCAGCCCCCTGCTATGAGCAGTGACACCTCACACTGAATTTCTCTCCTACTGTGGCATGATTTATTATGGGCTCCCTTCTGCCTGGCCAGGAGGAATCCTCTTTTCACCTCATCCTGGTCCCCCCCCTACAGTGCTCAGATCTTCCTAATGCTTCACAACCTGCCTCAGGACTACATGCACCCTCACACTTTACCTTCAGCACAGATTGGTTTTTGTAAGTTCTGACTGCTAGTTGCACTGCTGTTCTGCTGTTGCACTGCTGTTCCCTTACAGAAGAGAGGTTCTCAGTTCAGCCTGGACACCCCAAGAGTGGGTAGTCAACTCTTCACCTCAAACCTCTCACTCACTCGCAGTGCAACAGACCTAAGGTACACAGTTGGTTCGCTTACAAACCCAGCTGCAGCCACCTTCAAGGTACTGCTTTGGATGCCCTCCCTCACCATTCACCACCATCTCCATCACTGCTGCTGCTATTTCATTCATTCACTGGGCAGACACTGCAGAAAGACATTAGGAGCTCCCAGATTCCCCACGTTGCAAAGCCCAAACCACAGCGCAGGCACTTTGTACAGGCAGGATTAGTGCCTGTCCAACAGTGCTGGAAGAGAAGCAGCTCTGTCTCAGGAAATGTCCAGCTGAGGACACAGAGCCCAGCCCTGGCACAGGCAATGCCATTCTGCAGCACGCAGCTTGGTTACTGCTGCCTCTGTGTAGCTGCCAGATAACAGTTTGCCTCCACTTGCAGCCTGTGCCATAGCTCTCAGTATTCCCCAAAAAGGCAAAGGCAGGTCTGAGGAGAGGTGTTTATTGGTGTGGATGCAGAGGGAGAAGGTTGGAGGTGAAGATGCTGTGATATACTTGGTAGAAACCCTGGTATGTTCAGCACTGTATAATGGGCAGAATGAAGGTGCAGGGCCAGGAACAGCACTCTTGGTGCAGTCAGGGACACTGTCAAGGGGATTTCCTGCAGTTCTTGTAGCTGGGAAGCATTTCTGGCATTCTCTTCACAATATTGCTGGGCTGAGCCAGATGCACAGATAGCGAGGGGAAATCTCATACTTAGAAATGCTGTAATATCATTACACAGTGGGCACATCAGCAGGAGAGTGATGTCTGTGGACAGCAGCCTGGATGTGCTGGAGAGCAGAGCAGAGCAAGTATCAGAGAGACTGTTCCCTAACACAGCTCTTGGGGCCAGGGCTGGCACTTACCTTGAGTACTGTGGGGTTCAAACCCCAAAGGGCTTTATAAAGCTCACTGAAATCTGTGTCATTCTTGTCACTTAAATAGTGATGTACACTTGTGGCATGATGGAATGGAGGTTGTTGTACAAAACAAGAGTAGCAGAGTTTATTCATTATCAAGGTAATACGGCCATGATGAGACTAGCTGGACATGTGACAATAGAAAGATTAGCTATTATCTTCTAAAGGAAGCCCTAGGCTTGTTCCATGCATATGTGCACACAAGTCTACTTCAAAATAGGCTGCTGAGATCCTTACCAGCTAAAAACCAGAAGAGCCACCATTTGTAGGGGAGGAAAATATCACATTCCTGACCTGATTCCTGCAACTCCTCCTGTCCTGCAGCCAGGTACTGCCTTGTACCAGCTCCCACATGAACATCTGAATGCATGTAAAGTGCCTTGATGCCTTGCTCGCCCCAAAGTAGTGCTGCTGTGAGAGGTTGGTGGGGATGGAGGGAAGGAAGACATCAGGAGGAGTGGAGGTAAAGGAGTTTATCTGCTGCTTAGAGTTGTAGAACTGACAGGAACCACCAGGAAGGCCCAGATCCTTCAAATTAGCTCCTAAGGAGCCACTTGGAGCTCTACTCACTGCCCCTAACGCTGCCCAGTTCCCTCCTACCTTCCCCAGGCTCAAACTGGGGCCTTCCCACAAGGGTACAGCTCAAAGGGGACTTGGGGCATGACCTCCTTGTGCTGACACTGCCACTGCAGTGAAACTAATACCCTTGTTTCAGTTCCCTGACCTTCACCAGCCAAATAATTTACTGTCATTTCCTCCTTTCCCCTCTTCCCTACCCTGGCAATAACTGTGTGCGCACATAAAAGCTTAGTGAATGCTAATCAGGAGCAGTGTAATGGTGTTTCTAGCCCTGTGAACACATGCTTTATGACTGTTGTGGGGGTTGTTCTTTTTGGTGGGTTTTGTTTTGCTTAAAAAACCCCAAACCAGAGTCCCACAGGGCTTTTGTTAACATAATTGTGTTGAGCAAATCTGAAATATTTGAAAGCTTTTAAGTGCCTGTTCTATATACATCCAAGGTTTGTCTTGGAACATGCTCGGTTGCAATAGGCATTTTCCAATTAAGTGAAACAGCAGTGAGGATAATGGGTTTATGGAAATGGAAGAGCCATGCTGGAGGGAGATGGAAAGCCAAAAAGCATTAATCTTAATAGGATCCTTTTTCTTTCCTTTTTTTTTTTTTTTTTTTCTTTGCTTTGCTTTTCCTTTAAAGTTTCCACTTTTTAAGGATTTTCCTTGGCATGTCCCTGGCTCTGCAGTGGCACCTTCTGCATCCAGGGAGCCTCTTCCACTGCATGTCCCTGGCTCTGCAGTGGCACCTTCTGCATCCAGGGAGCCTCTTCCACTTCTTTCCTCAGAAGTCTACGTCAAACTTCTCCCATCTGTTTTCTTTTCTTTCTTTTTCTGTTCCATTCTCCCTGAGCAATCATCTGCACTCTCCTTGCTACAGTGATGGAGGCTCATGCACGCACACACACACAAAGTCATCTGTCACTTTAACTGAGTGTGCAGTGTGGGGAATGGGGAATTCACAGCGTTCTGCTCTAGAAGGCAAAGTAACCCTCCACAGAGCCAAACCCTCCGTCTGCCTCTGGAAGAGGAAAACCTCTGGGAGAGCTCTGGGCTTTGGTCCAGTTCTGCAGCCCAGTCACCTTGGGCAAGGCTCCTCCCGTCTCTATGATGAGTAATTATCTCTCCCCAGATGCTTCCCAGTGAAATAAGAAGGATCCAGGTGGAGTCAGTGTCTAGGACTGGCATCTTTTCCTGCTCCTGTGGTTGTCACGGTGTACCTTGCTGTATCAGTGCTTGGTTGGGATGTCCTGGTGGGCTGAAGCAGCCACATGGATGCTGAGTCTGGCACAGGAAGGTGGCAGTGAGCTGTGATCTGGGGTAGCTGCTCTTTGAGAGGAGGCTCTTTGAACTGAAGGTGGGCCCAAAAGGGAATTTCATACTCACAGCCAGAAAGTGGGGCTCTGCCTTAGCCATGTTTTCTGGGAGTAACTGGAGCTTGAAGGAAGCAGGGAACTTGTGGGCTGCACATGGCACACTATGCAGAGGGAGCACTGTGACATCTCTCAGGAGGGATACTGGGCTTAACCCATCACTTTCCTGTGCCTGTCACCTCTCCCACCATTTCTAAATTGACCTGTGAAGCATCCCCATGCCTTGTTCTCACTCTTGTTTCACCTGATGGCACAGGTTCCTGTGGGATGCTTAACTGGGTGACATCTCTATTGAAAAGATACGTAGAGTCTGGGATGGAATTTCTTAGTTTCCTTCTATCCCTGGCTGTTAAAGTGGGCTGTGTTTCTTTAAATCCTTTACAACTGCTGTCTTGCAGAAAACAATGCTTAGATCTTTAGTCTGAAAACAAGAGCTCAGAAGCCTCAGCTGTATTTCTCTTTGCCCAAATCAGAAGATTTGGAGGTTTAGACACCACAAATGTCTCCCTAGAGGTAGGTGCATTTCAATAGTGGATGAAGGGATGTCTAGATATATACCATGGAGGGTAGATAGGCTTTTGCATGGCAAGGGCCCTGGAGGTACCACATAATTCCACTCTATTGAGATTCTAATACTCACCTGTCACTGTGGTGTCAGTGTTGTATTAGAGAGAGCACTGGGGGGAGCATATTGATCCCATCTGTGTGCAGTTTACAGCATCCTCTGCATCCTTTATTTCCAATGCATCAGTCATTGCCCAGCTCCCCTCCTGCTCTCACAGCAAAATCCTTCATCCAGGAGCCAAAGCAAAGCAGCTTCAGCAGCTCTGATGTCCTCAGGAAACGTGTTGGGCTTCTGCCACGAGTACAGAGACTACTTCCACCCCCAGAAGCTTTCAGGCAGTAAGCAGGATTAAGACACACAGCCACAGGCTTTTCTGTGACCTTTGGGTATTTAAATAGGCTTGGCCTGGCTTCATGAATATGAGTACACTTCTATCTAGTTTCCAAGCCAGTGCTCTCCTGGCATAGCAATCCTTGAAGGAGTGGTTTTGATGGTGTTTTTAGCTGGCTTTCCTTGAAAAGTGAAAAATAACACTGTAAGTGATAATGAGACTTTCTGCCTGTATTTCCCATGATATTTTGTTTCCCTCCGTTTTCAAGCCTTGTCTGATGTTTGTCTTATGCTCAATCTCAGTGCATTTTTGATTTTGAGATCTAAAATCCTGCATTTGTGTATGCATGTAATGATTTCCAAGGCTTTCTCCAAGCTGTTCTCCCACTAGAGGGTACTCCTGCTACATCAGAAGTAGACATTCAGGGCTGGCCTTCCTTCGCAATGCGTCCCTCTTCTTTCCGAGCAGGCTGTTCATTGACAGCACAGCCTGGATGCGTTCATCCTGCTGCTCCCCTGCTTCAGTGGCTGTGACTGCTTCACTGTTGCTGGTTGTGCAGGGGGCCAGAAATGCAGTAATGCCATTTTGGCCTCTCCTGTCTCCACCTCCTGGGCTACAGTTCACTCTGCTCCAGTGGGTCTGGCCCTGAGGCTGGGGGCTGAGGTTAGTGCCAGCTTCAGGGAGCATATGGAGGGTTCCTTACACCACACCACTGGGTTTGATTTGAATGTGCTCTAATGGCTACATGGTCCTGCAGGCACACTGCTGCTGAGCTGAGGGGTGGAGGGGAGGGGAGCTCTTGGGTTTGGGGCATGTTACTGGGGTCAGGAAACAGAAAATTTACTGGTCATCTGTTTTTAGGCAGGAGATCAGACCACATGGTCTATTGTGGCTTTGAACTCTGCGTGTGTGTTGGTTGTTGATAGATGGGAGGCTTCCTTAAGGGCAGATTTATTTGCCTTTCATGTCGTGAGACTGTAAAAGTAGCTTTGGGTATGGCTGGACCCCCTCCTTTCTCCTCCATGCTTGAGTGCCCCCATGTATTTATGGCAGGCAGGCTGCCCGTGGGCAGGCAGGATGCAGCCATGCTGTGGTTTATGCTACTCTTGGGGCTGTTCTTTCACTGCAGCGTGGTTTCAGGCTCTGAAATGGCACAGCCAGCAGAGGGGATTTTAGGTTTACAGGGCTCATCCAAGGCGAAGCCCCAAGTTCCTTCCTTGTGGCCTCTTGTCTCAGAACTATACCCCAGTGCCTTGCTCCCCTGCCAGCAGCTCACCTTCACACCTCCCTGCGCTGCAGAGCCTCTGGGATTTCCACCATTGCCTGCTGCTTTCCTGTTGAGCATGGTTGGGCTCCTGTCTGCTCACACTGATTAAATGGGTAGGCAGGAATTACAGTCAACCATCCATCACCAGAGTCAGTGTTCCCTTGACCCAGTCAAGATGAAAGAGGTCAAAATCTTTCTTTCCCAGGCTGTTCCTAGCAGTTAGAGAGCCAGCTACAGCTTTCTGGCAGTGCAAGTGCATAGATGTGCTGG
This sequence comes from Agapornis roseicollis, assembly GCA_002631895.1. NCBI lineage: Eukaryota > Metazoa > Chordata > Aves > Psittaciformes > Psittacidae > Agapornis > Agapornis roseicollis. The sequence goes on along the minus strand of NDXB01005987.1, from coordinate 273,001 downwards.
GGATAGTTCTCCTTCCTAAAAGAAGCCCATTGGGCTCCGTCATCAGCTACACAAAGCAGTATCTTTAAAGCAGTGAGAGTCACAGCTCAGTACTGGTAGTTGGTGGAAAAGTCTTCTATTCTCAGGAGAATAAAACATCATCTTTTGCAAAAGAAAGGGCCTGTGGCATAGGTTGGTGTTTGGAGTACTAAATCCCGAATGTGGATCGTGAAAGACTCAGTGGGACAATGGCATTCCCTATCTTAAGCCCTAGGACACATAGGTGGGTCTCTTAAGTGTGTGCTGTCAAACACAGGTGAGGAGATAATCCAAGCCAATGCTCTACTTGAGTATTTGGTCCTCTGGTGTAATCTGCAGTGGGATCTTGCAGGAAGCCTGGTAGTGGTTGGGATGTAGTTCCTGGAAGCATCAGCAAAGCTGGCTCCTCTTCAGAGATCTGTGTAGCTGCTGGAGTAAGGAATGGTGTAAGGAACGACATCCATGAAGCTGGGGAGGAAGTTGTACTCTAAAACCCAGCAAAGCCTTCTCGCTTCCCCCAGACTGACAGCACTGAGGTAACAGAGGCCACGACGGGAGGCTGGAAAACACTCTATTTTCCAGGAGTGGAAAGCAGGTTGGGGTCTGACAGTCAGGAAAACTGAGGCTACAAAGGGGAGTAACTCACCACTGTGACTAACTGTTCCTCTTGGAAAACCTGAAGAAAGTAATCTAGCAGCTCAGAATTGCAGTAAATTACAGACCTGGCTTCTCCTGTCTGCTGAGCGCTCTCAGCATCTATTGATCTCGGAACCAGGCTATGAATTGCTGCCAGGCAATGAGCTGCCTGTTGCCTGAACCCTTATGTACTTCCCTAGACCCAATCCTTCTCTTTGCCCAGTTCCCATCAGTGGCTGTAGGTGCTATCGGTCACTGCAGCTGAGTGCTGACTCTGGTTTACCCCCCTGTAAATCCAGAGGAGTTTCACAGATGCTGTAGCAGCCCTTTCAAGCTTGCATTGGAGTAATGAAGCCCCTTCCTCTCTGGCGTGTGTCTGATCCCTGGTCGTTGTCAGGTATGCTGCCGAGGGCAGCAGGACACTGAAACTCTGCTGGAAGGAGTTGTCTCTATTCCTTTCTGCTGCACCCAGGAGGAGGCTGCTGAGCAGCTCCGTGCTGTGCACCTCTGGTTCCTTCCCAGCCGAGAGCGGATCAATCTGGGAGGCGAGGAAGAACATCTCAGCCCCCCTTGTGCACACACAACTGCGGAGGCTGCTCTGGAGAGCTGTTGTGCAAACAAATGTCTGTTTGTGTGTGTGTTTGTGCAGTGCACAGCAGTTACCACACCTGAACTCTGTGTTTTTCAAAGCAGGGCACAGTGCTCCTGAGGACAGAGGATTTGAAACATCGCCAGCTGGGAGACATGAGTCAGGTCTCAGCCTTTGGTGTTGACGCGTCTCTGACAAGCCCCCTGTTTCTCAAACAGAAAGGGAGTCTACTGAGCCAGAGCTCCCTAATGCAGGGGTTTGGAGAGGGAGGATTACCCTCACTAGTCGGGAGGTGTCTGCTGCCCTGTGTTGGGACAGCTTTATTCCTAGCAGTAAGTCATGTGTGCTCAGGTTGGCAGCCATAGGGTAGACAGGGTGTAAACAGAGGGAGGACCACCCGTTAACAAGAGCTGCAGCCCTATATTGGAGGCACCTCCAGTCCATGAGATGTTGCAAGCCTCCAGCTAAAAACGTGCTGGATTCGCTCTGTTCTCAACTTTTCTTCTGTTATTCTCCCTTGATCATGCTGTGGCATCAGCCCTTCCTCCCCCCTGTTTCATGTGCCTTTGTGTAATCTGTGGCACCTATCTTGTGGCTTTTGGTGTGATGATCTCTGACTTGGGAGGCACATTGCTGCATGTGCTGAGGCAAATGATCAAATACACAGTGTAGTACAGAGCAAAAACGGGCAGGGAACCTTGGTGAAAGAGCTGCTCTTGCACGAGCCTGGTGGAGTCGGGATGTGTTCTCTGGGGCTCATAGAAGCCAGGAGAACAGGAGTGGATGGCTGGGCTTTGCTGGAGCTCTGTGTGAGCTGTTCTGGAGGTCTGGAGTGGGAACAAGGCTCCTCTTGCAGCGGGGAGTGGGGCCAGCAAAGAAAGATGGGAGCAGGGAGAGGAATGAAGCCAAGTTGCTGCTCCGTTGATGCTGGCCAGTGGGGCTTTGGAAGGGGACATCAAAGAGTAAAGTCTTTGGTGAGGGGAAAGCATGGAAGAGCAGCCAGAGGATGGACCAGCATATGAGCTCATCATGTGAGGAAATGCTCAATATCAGCATAGAGTGTGTGTAGAAAGGGGAGATGAAACTAATGAAGAGAGATGTTGTACCTGGAGGGATGTTTGCTCTTGCTTCCATTAGGTACTCAGACATAGCAGTGTTGAATAGCCTCAAAGACCCAGAATAACCTTGGGAGCTTTATCAGGACCTGTGCCTGCAGTTCCCTCCGTATGGGCTGACACAAATGAAGGGACTCATGATGGTTACCCCCGAATACCACAGAGCAGCTAAAAAACTGAGCACCTTTAAAAAGCTAGAGCTGTGTCAAACCCTTAATGCAGTGTGTGCTGTCTGCTGCTGTGTCTGCTGCACTGGTTGTTTGTCTGATGGAGGGGGAAAATAATGTGGAGCTGGGGATGAAAATAGCTCAGCCTTTCCAGGCGGGTTCCAGTAGGTGCCAGTCTCACCTTGTGGAGCAGGGGAGAATGGAAGCTGCTAGCAATCCTGCATGGCAATAGGAAAAAATACAGCACCAGAAGGGGTGGGAGGGTGAATGGAAGCCTATAGGAAAGACCTCTGTTCTCTGGGATGCTCACTTCAGTTCTTTTGCCCTACTCAGCAAAGTTTATCTTGGGCTCACAGCACAGACCAGGCTCCCCCCTGCTCTTTAATTAGTGGGTAATAAAGGAAGAAGGGGTTGGGGAAGGAAAGGGAAATGGGATATTGTGTTTCGATGCCCCAATGCCTGGTTTCTGAATATGATAGTTAATGCATAATCTGACAGACTGTCTCTTATCAACAGGCTGTATGTGACACCCCATTATGTGATAATGGAATCCTATAGGACGACTACAGGAGACCCAGTACCATTCAGTTTCCTTACAGACCAACAAAGCTCTGAAAGCAAATTTGTCTTCTCTTTCCCCCACCTCCTTCTCTCCTCTTTTTTTTTTACCCTGAGAAAATGAATATTTCTGTTTTGTTTTGCAGAGGATTAGCACCAACTAATAGGATTAATATCCCGAGCTGTGTGGCAAATGGAACCTTGTTAATAGGGTGATTATTACAGAATTATGTGGAGGGGCAGAAAAATGAAAGCAGCTGAACTAAAAGCATCTCTGTGTTGCAGGACTGCCACTTCTGTGCACTATCCCAGCGGCTGGCTTGCCTGCACTGGCTCCTACTGCCTTATTCCTCAGGCTTGCTCTGCCTGTGGGATAGACTTCAACATCAGCACAGGGCAGGAAGCAATTTCAGAGGCTGGATGTACTGGTTGCAGAGAGCTAGCATCTCCTCCAGGCCTAGCTACTAGGGTCCTGAAAGTAAAAGGAAGGTAAAGGACTTACAAGTACCAGATAGTCAACATTTCGCTGGTATCCTGGGGATGCCTTCCAGCTATGAATGGTCTGCTCTTGATGACCTTAGAGCAGCCTTCCAGTACCTAAAGTGGCAGACAAGAAAGCTGAAGAGGGGCTTTTCGCAGTGACAGGACAAGGGGAATGGCTTTAAAGTCAAAGACAGTAGGTTTAGATTAGGTATTAGGCAAAGCTCTTCCCTGTGAGGGTGCTGAGGCGCTGGCACAGGGTGCCCAGAGAAGCTGTGGCTGCCCCATCCCTGGCAGTGCTCAAGGCCAGGTTGGACACAGGGGCTTGGAGCACCCTACTCCAGTGGAAGGGGTCCCTGCCCGTGGCAGGCGTTGGAACTGGAGGAGCTTCAAGGTCCCTTCCAGCCCAAACCAGTCTGGGATTCTGTGAATAATTGCTCCTTTCCCTGTTATCTCCCTTCTCTCAGGTTGGTTTGACTTTGCCTATGGGCTCTGCCTGCAGGTGGGCAGCAGTGAGAATCAATGTGTGTGCGTGCGTGCTGTTTCCTAGCTGGTGTAAGATAAGCAGCTCCTACAAATCAGTGGGTGGCAAGGCCAGGAGCTCTGCTTCCCAGCTATAGTCCTTAGGAAACGAAAGGACAATTATTTGTTTCCCAAACCCTGTATGCAGGTGTGGGTCACATTCACCTGAAAGGATGTGTGTGTGTGGTCCTCAAGGAGGGACTCTCAGGGGAGAGGTTGCAGCAGCAGCTGAACACATTTGATACATGGACATCTGTCTGAGATGCTCTGCATAAATTCTTCTGTCCTGGGCCACAAACCAAAGTCATCCCTATCAACCAAAGCCATCCCCAGCAGTTCCTGCACAAGACACTGGCACAAAGGCCTGTGTGCCTGAGCAATATTATCCTGAGCTCTGTATTTCCAGATGCCTGGCAGCACTTAGGCCTGCACCTTCAGGGTTGTTTGCTGTAGGAGGCTTTGTCTGAGCAACCGATAGGAGTTTGTTCTCCCCTGAATGGCTCCCCATTACACCATGGCTCACTCCTATTTATATCAGCTGTCGGTCTCTCCTAGGGCAGCTATTTCTGGCTACTTGTGTTCAGTGGAGATTTCGCACTTTGTTTTGAAATTGAGCCTCCTTTTAGTTCTGTTTCAAACAGGTTTTCTCCTAGTTTGTTTCTCAGCAGCTGAGCAGTGTCTAGAGTGGAGCTGCCCTCACCTGCTGCTGCTTGTTCTGCTGAGAATGGGATATCCAGGGCTGCTTCTCAGCACGTTCAGCTTTCTCTAGGAGTCCTTTGCCACAGTGTGATGCCGTCTAGAAAGGAAAGGCTGCAGCAAAAACCAAAGCACTTTGCATCAACCAGGCATTTTAAACACTGGAACTACAGTCCAAAGTGCAAGGTTCCCTTTGTTTATGGCTCTTGTTACCCAAGGCACTCTGCAAGTGAACAGTAAATAATCCATTCTTGCAAGTACTTCAAAAAGGACTGACCTCTTTTATTATCAGAGAAGGGAAGTGGGCCATGAGAAGGGCTGTGCCTCAGCCAAAGTGAGGAAAGTGATAGCAGGGCTGAGAGTCCAGGCAAAACCTCCTGAGGTCCATTTGGATGCTCTGCTCACAGGGCTGTGCTCTCTGCTATGGGCTGGTTTCCCTCCCTCATCTTATTGTGCATGCTCAGAACTTCCAATCTTTCATTTCAGTCATTCTGCTGTCTTTAATCAGGACTAGGCTTTTCCTTTCTCTCCTCACATCTCAGCCAGCCAAAGGACCTCCTGTAAAGACTTAGGCTGGAAGAAGTTGTGTTGAAGCTGTGCCTATTTCCAAGAAGGAGGAAGTTCTGGGGCCTACTGGGAGCTTCCGTAGCACAGCTGATTGTGTGTGTTGCATGAGGCAGGGCACAGTCATTGCAGCACCAAGCCACAAGTGCAGACTCGGTGTGAGTGGTGGGTTACACACTTCCCAGCTGGGCTGTGGAATGACAGGAGTGTCCTGAGGGGCTCCTGAGCATCCTGCACCCTGGCCCTCTCACAAAGAGGTCTGGGGAGCCACCTCTGCTCATGCATAAAGCCGGGCAGGACGTGTAGGAACAGCAGGATGGTGTTTTACTTTCACCTCTGTGAAGGTAAAAGTCTATGTAATTTAAAGATGAGTTCCCTTAAACCAGGTTATGAAAAAAGTCTTCAGAACACCCCCAAGGTTTCCATTTAATTACCAATTGCAGCTGATTTCACAGAGCAATTTCTAAGCCTCCAGCAAGGCCTTGTGGCAGTTCTTTCATCTCTGAGGCTTATTGGGAAAAGCTGTATTAAACGTCTTTTAATCCTGCCTTGGATACTCTACCTTTGATCACCTACAATTTTATACATCCAGGCTTGGGCTCAGGTTCCTACGGACGTGCTTCCCAATCCAAAAGGCTTTAAACTCTGCTGATTAGAAAGTCTCTCCTGGCTGATACAAAGCACCTTGCAAACTTGACTGAAATACTCTTATAGATAATGATGATCTAGAGGGTCTGGGTGATTCCACTGCACGTTTTAGCATTGCTGCTTGTCAGTTCCTGATCTGTGTTTTACTCCATGTTTTCTTCACAGAGAACACGTTTCTTTAGGAGGGAAGGAAAGTGTAAGTGTCCTTGCAGGAAAAGAAGGAGCTTTAGTCAGATGTGGGATGAGACACTTCAGTCTCAGTTGAGTGTGGGACACAAGGAGGTGGGATGCTTCCAGACGGGATGCAGGAGCCTACACTCAAAAGCCCAGATTTCCTCAGCACACTGAAGGCAAGCTCGGTGCAGGGAGCTGGAGCTCTGAGCTCTGAGTCTAATGGCCCAGGTACAGGACACTATGCCCCTTATGATGCTTCCTGTCTGAGAACATGATCTCTTTTCTGGGAGGATCACAGTGGTAACAATAAAAGATTGCACTTGGGATCCAGCTGGACTCCCAGTGCTCCTGAGCACTGCAAATGTGCCATGGGGATTGTGTCACTGTGCAACAATTGGAACGCTCTTCCTTTTGCATGTCATGGGGATCTCTGTGAGGCCACTGTCATTTGGAAGAGTCCCAGTGTCCATCAGGGAAGGAAAAGCTGGGATAAGGTATGTGCTGTTCTAGGATAGATACGGGCAAAAGTTCCATTGTGTGTAGATAAGCTCCATACCACAGCCAAGAGAGCAGTGAGAAGTTCACACAAAGCACTGCTGGGGTTACTTTGAACAAGGCAAACATGGCCTAAACCTGCCTGTGTGTAAATGGGGACATTGGCCTGCACCAGGAGCTCGGTGTGACCACCTGCACTTAGGCTTGCATCAGGGCTATTGGAACATAGGTTTATTTCAACTACAAGAAAACTGAGTGTGGGGTCATGCTCTGGTTTGCTTGGGTTTGCTTACTGGAGCAGGAGCAATCTTTTTCCCAGGAAGTCATTATCTTGATACTTAGGGAAGAGGTTTGTGAGCTGAAAATAGCTCAGCTCTGTAGGAAGTGCAAGGTCAACTGCCAGGTGGGTTTTACATTTTGCAGCTTCTACCTAGGATCTTCAGGAGGTGACATTATATGGTAGAGGCCCTTTAGGCGTGTGCCCATGAGATCCCTGATAGCCTGTCTCTTTAGAAGCATCATTCATGTGGATTATACCTGAAAGCAAGAAGCATTTTAGTGGCAGCCTCGTCCCTGGCAGTGTTCAAGGCCAGGTTGGATGAGACTTGGAGCAACCTGCTTTAGTTGAAGGTGCCCCTGCTGGGGCAGGGGGGTTGGAACTGGATGAGCTTTAAGGTCCCTTCCAACCCAAGCCAGCCTGGGATTCTATGGTCATGCTGAATATCTGTATGCAACTGTGCTTTTTATGCAGTGGGAATGGCACAAGATCCTCCTTAAACTCCTCTTTCTGCACAGCAGATGAACCCCATGCTTTTGGCTGGAGGATGAACTTAGCCAATTTCCTTTCTCTTGCTCAAGCAGAAAAGTGAGTGAATCCTAAAGGAGTCTGATCCAACAGTTACACGTGAAAATCCAGCACTGGCATGCTTGCCAGGTCTGATAGAACCGTGATCTGATGTGTCAGATGCATGTTAGGGTCTGAGCTCCGTGACAGCTTGCTAATGACTTGGAGCTGCAAGAGGCTTTTCCTGATCCCTCCGGGAGCTGGCAGAGGAAAGTGCAGGAAAACTTTTCTTTCTTTATTTCTTAAACATTTGTGTCAAAATCAAAACATTGACTGCAAACACGTCTCTTCCAGCATCCCTCGAAACCCTGAGGTGTCAAAACAAATGCTTGTGTTTTGAGTTGAGTGCCACACAGTTTCTACTTGAAGTTGCAATAAGGAAACACCACGTTTCTGGTGTTTTTATTTATGACTCTGCTTTTTGGCTAATGATCAGCCATGAGGAAGCACGTGCTTCCAAAGAGAATTCTTTGGCACTTGCGTGCAGAGATTTTCAGTTTCTTGTCCATGATGAAGCAGATGTGGATGCTCAGCCACAGGTGGCAACTCCAGCGACTGCAGTTCTCCCTTTGGCCCTGGCATGTTTCCCTTAGCAGCAATCTCATTGTGCAGACATGTGGAGGGGCCACCTTACAGTGGGCGTTAGGCTGCTCTGGGTGTTTAATGGTGGTGCAGCTGAAACCAAAAGCCAAAACTTGCTTTCAAGTGGGGGAGTATTTGGTAGTATTTAAGTGTGTTCTGGACAACCAGATGCTAAGCTGGAGGCAAGAGTGGTGGTCAGAAAACAATTCAGAAAGGTGCACTTTTGGTAATGGAAAAGGAGCCAAACAACAACCCTGGTATCTTGGGGTAGCAAATGAATTCTCTGGTTACACTTTGAGTTTGTGTCTTTCCTTGAGACAGGAGGAAGTATCTGAAGGGGGCCTATAGGGATGCTGGGGAGGGACTCTTCATTAGGGACTGCAGTGACAGGACAACGGGTAACGGGTTCAAACTGAAACAGGGGAGGTTTAGATTGGATCTAAGGAAGAAATTCTTTGCTGTGAGGGTGGTGAGGCACTGGAATGGGTTGGCCAGGGAGGTTGTGAGTGCTCCATCCCTGGCAGTGTTCAAGGCCAGATTGGATGAAGCCTTGGGTGCCCTGGTTTAGTGTGAGGTGTCCCTGCTTATGGCAGGGAGGTTGGAACTGGATGATCTGAAGGTCCTTTCCAACCCAAACTATTCTATGATGCTATGATTTCCTTCTCTTCTGCCTGCCAGCCCTGTGGGCGCTGGGGTGAGTTGTCAGAGATGTCAAACATGGCTGCAGAACATAATGATAACCTCAACCAGCATTGTTTTAACTGCTTGGTGTGGAAATACTGCTGAAATTAATGCAGGATATTGGGCTTTGCTGTTCCTTTTGCCATTGGCTCAGTAGGTGAGTCTGGGTGGGCTGTGTCCATGGCTGTGCATCAGTTTCCCTTTCTGTCTGTTGGTCTCATGTTGTACTGTTGTTGTCTCTGTCCATAGGTTCCTTTTCATACAGCTTGGGAGTGCAGCTCCAGCAACCAGGGTAGTTCTGGTGCAGAAGCTTGGGGTAGGGTAGATGGTATCAGCTGAAGGATCTTTTCTTCCCTTTTTGTGACCAGAAGGGTGCTTACACTGGAGGCTGAACTTGCCCAGTGCCCTCCTGTTTGCAGGGAACACCCAGACTGTGAACAAGTGCTCAGGGCTGCTTGGATGGGTTTGGTGATGGGGAACAGGGGCAGATCCCTTGGGAAATCTCTCTTTCCAGATTGGTCTCTCAGTTTTTCTGCCTACTTTGAAGTTCCTACTTGGAGGAGAAAGAGCAGCAGATGTGAAATGGTGTGAGAGGGAGAGCAGGAAAGGGAAGAAAGGAAGCAAAACTTGTATTTTCTCTCTACCTGCTCAACAACTGTTGGGCAAAGGGGGCCATCAGCACCGTGCACCCCATGGTGCTTGATCCCTGCTGACTGAAGCAGTAGCAGCTGTGAAGATCGAGTGCTGTTTCTGGACAGGAGCTATCAGAAGTCCTCTTTGGCCATGCTGGGATGGGACTGAAATGTGTGTCTCCCTGGTAGATGGATTGGGAATGGGAGGCATCCAATGAGCCTGGCAGAGGAGGGATGCCCTGCTGCTTCCCCTGCTTGTTTCATGCAGCCTCTCCTCTGCATATAGTCAGCTTAGACCCCAGCGTTTCAAACCTGCGTCAATAAATCATGGTCCTGTCATGCTTTGAAGTGAGCTGTCCTCAGAGAGCAGAGCTTGACTGAGCTTGAGCAGGAAAAGCTGGTCCTTGGTTGTGTTCCTGCATGTTGAACATCCTGCTTTGGAGGATCCAGACTCAGCCTGGGCTTCAGAGGCGAGGATGCTCTGGTGGCCATGCTGGAGGTGACATTTCCCCCCTGCTTCTCTTGCCTGTGGGCTGAAAATGGCTTGTGGGTGTTCTTTTCCTGCCCTTGTCTGTGGACTAACAGTGATTGGTGCCTTAATTGTTTTGTGAAGCATGCAAAGCTCTGTGTCTACCCCAGACAGTAGCAGGCTCCAATGCACTTAGCACTTTCCCAAATACCTTTTTAATTAAATCGGAGCAGAGAGCTCCATCTTCTGCAGCCTGTGTGCCTTGGCAAGGTTCTGGTTTCTGCTGAGCAGGCAGTACCCTCTTTAGCACTGGCAAAATTTGGTGACTTTTCCACAGGCTTTGGGATTTGCAGGAAATTTTCCTCTGGTGAGTAAAAAGCTGCTCCCACAAAGGCTGCTCCGGTGGGATACTGTGGCCTAAGGATGTAATGCACCAGTTCAGGGAGGGTGGGTTGCAGGCTTAGCAGGAAAAATGTGCTGTCTGTGGTATGAAGAGAGATATAAAGGTGATACAAAGGTTTAACACTGTGTTAGGCCCTCTCTGCCCCTGAACTCTGCAAATCTGTGCAGGACAACAGAAGACAGTTTTTCAAGCAAAGATAAGGGCTTGGGATTTGGTTAACAGGTAAACCCAAGCCTGTGAATTTGGGAAGCAAGGCAGCTGTTCTGCTCCATCACAGGCAGCTGTGATGCTGGTGTTCTCTTCTGCTCAACATGGGAAATAGCTCTCTGCACCATCACCTTTGGGTTTGACAGCCCCTTCGCTGCCATGTTCTGTGTCAGATCTCCCTTCTTGCTTTGAGATTCAGCGCTGGAGCATCCGCCTGCCCCAGCGCACAGCATCACCTTACAAACCCAAACCCACATCATGCTGTTGGAGAGATGAAAGTGAGCAGAGTGCCAGTGTAGAGGTGACCCTTTCTTCCTCTGGAAGCAAGCAGTGAGGGGCTGAGTCGCATTGGCTTTGCTGCAGGAAAAAACTAGAGGTGGTTTTCACTATCTTGACCACTGTTATTCCTGCAGGACCAGGGCTGCTCCAGGAGAGCACAGCAGTCTGCTCTGCCTTGTGTGACTCGATGAACTTACCGACTTCCTTCTGCATGTCCTGATTGACTTAGTGCCTAAGCCTTGAGCTCCCCTGTGCATCCCTTTTCACAGGAAGGGGCTTGTGTGGAGGTATCCTGCATGAGCAGTGGAATCTTTCTATGGCTTGTGATGATGGCTGAACCAAAGAGAAAATGATTTGATCTCCCCAGGTGAGTTCATGGGCATTTTCTCTTGGCAGACGGGTATGAGGAATCGTTTCATGATGTGAATTGAGCAGGTTTATTGCTGGCATTGAGAAAACGGAGGTGGTGCCTCTCAACAAAGCTTTGGAAAGACAGCTTGTAAAAACTCCAGCAGTGTGCGACAGCTCTCAATTTTCCACTGGTGACTGAACTTCATTTGATAAAGACAATGCAGCTGGTGGCTGGGCACATCTCCTCACTGCTGATTGAAGGGATCAGGTAGGAACTGAGATTCAGTGCCTGCTGAGGGCTACACTGCTGCCAGGAGAGCAGGCAGCATCCCAGAGGTTTAAGTGCATATTGCACTAACACCCTTGGAAGGAGCTTTAACACCAAATCCTGCATTGATGCAGAGCCAAGAGGTCAGTGCTCGCCCTCAGAGAGGGACCCAACAAGGTGTCAGTTCTTGTTGCCACAGTTCAAGTGTGGAACCTGGAATTTCCTCAGTTAAAATGGTGAAGTTGATGTAAGATATAGTCTGGGAAAGTCTGGGCTTGGCTCTAAACGTATGTGAAGGTATCCTTGTGGTCTAGGGTTCATAAAATCATAGAACCACAGAATGGTTTTGGTCAGAAGGGACCTTTAGATCATCCAGTTCCAACCCCCCTGCCTTACGGGGTGGAGGATGGGGTTGGAACTGCCCTATGCCTCACACTAGACCATGTTGCCCAGGGCTCTGTCCAACCTGCCCTTGGACACTGCCAGGAATGAAGTGTTTAGCCCTTCTTTGGGCAGCCTGTGCTACCTAAGAGGGATTTATGCAGCCTGGATGTGTCATCCCGATGTTCTGGGACTCACTCAAAGCAAGGTTTGGCATCTTGGAGACATCTTGTTTTAGTCAGAGACACTTGGATCAGAGATGTTCAGCTTTGTCGAGATTTGGTTTTGATTGGGTTTTTTTTTGTCACAACAGTTTTGTCTTGAAAAATGTCATTTTGATGCCATAGAAATTGCTCCGGAAGCCTCAGCGAGTCTGACAATTGTGCTTGGAAGGGAGCTGGGGAGGAATAGCTTGAAAGTGCTGCAGCTCCCAGTTATGACATTTTCTGAATGGGAAGGAGTTTTGATTTATTTCTTTTCCTCGTTTCCAAATGAACTGTTTTGCGGGGAGGAAAAATGGCTCAGTCTGAAGGAAACGCCTGAAAAAAGGGAAGGAAAATATTGTCATTGCTCCAGAGCAGTTCTTTAACGTTTCCTTTTGCAGCTCCGTTGGCTTTTCGGATAACATGGGATGATGTAGCAATTGTTGATTGTTAAGCCCTGCTATCCATATTCCCAGATGTGTTTCTAGGTTGAGCCACTGATGTGTGAACCCTGCTTCTTTCTGCGGTGATAAACTACCTGGGTTCATAGCTGAAAAAACCCCTCTTTTAATCCATTAACTACAGAGAACAAAATACCCCAAGTCTCTCCATTCACAGAACCACAGAAGGCTCTTCCACTGCGTGAATTATTCAGGAACATCGGTGGAAATGAAGTACCCATTACATTTACAAATACTTCACAAAGAGTTCGGGGCTGAGCAGGAATAGATCAGACAGCATTTATTGTAAAGGCTGGCTGAGTATTCCTGGAGCTGGAATTTCCTGTAGCAATTACTACAGGATCTGCGATCCAGCTTTGAAAAGGAGGCTGCACCTTTCCCTGTGAATCCAGGAATCATCTGTGTTATTACGTGGTAGAGGTGACTTAGAGTGTTGAGCCTTCATCTGAAATTAGTCCTCAGTGAGATGGATGATTAAAGAGGGATCGTTCCTTCGGGCTACTTGGGATTGATGTTTCCTATTAAGAAATGCATTGCTAAGGATTTGTGAAATATAGAGAGCTTCTCAGCTGCGTGTAACATTATGCAGATATGCTTAAGCTATCAGATAAGTGATAAATGATTTCTGTGAGTCAGATGGGGAGCATGACCCAAGGGTAGGGGGAGGATTATTTTTCTTCCCCTCTAAGAATCACAGAGAGGCATTTGTCAAGGCAACCAAGCGAGGTGCCCAGAGATCATGTGTCAGAGGCTGTTCTGCCTGGAGTGGGCACAACAGGAGTTAATAGCGTGGCACCTTCTCAGACCTCTTCATTTCTACTGAATTTCCCTGCCCTTTCCCTGGTTTTTGAGTTACACTTTTTCTTCTGTGCTACCTCTGAGTGCTGCCCGCTGGGAAAGCTGGGAATGAGCAAAAGCACCAGGTAATGGTGTCCAAGCGACCTTCTGTACCAACACTGCGCTGACAACACCGGGGACTAGGAGGCAAAGCAATCCCTTCACCTCCCATCCCTCTCACAACAGTTGGTGCTTTGTTCTTGATCAGCTGTGTTGCTCCTGTGAGTCCTAAGCGCCTTGCCAGCCTGAGGAGAGGGCTGCTTCCCAGGACCTGATGGCAGAGAAGCATCTTGAGGGCTGGCTCTTGTCCCACCTGAGCACGAGGCCTTCCCATTTCACCTGGAGCATAGGTTGTGTTTCCATTGATGCAAGACCCTCTTCAGGGGGAGAAGCCAGAGGCACGGGGTGGGTAGAGCATGGAAAGAGCAATGTCCTGCACGGGTCTCCTGTTTCTGTCAGCAGTAAGTGTGGAACAGGCTATCTTTGCATTTTGCACTGCAGTTCTCTCTCCACAGCTGCAGAAATTGGTGGCTACCAGTGCCTTTGGTCAGCATCACTGTTTGGGTGGTGGTCGGGTGGGTTGGCTGTATCACTGCATGGCTTGCCGGTTTTGGTACTATGAGAGTCATTGACCTGGAGCTGGACAAAACTTCTCCTGTTGGGCCTTTTTTGAGGACTAAGGTGCAGGGTTAGTTCTCGGTGGAGCTCAAACATCTCCAGCACCACATGGCACTAAATCAGGGCTTTAAAAATCAAGGCTTTTTCTAATTACTTCCAGAACATTAACTCCCCGTTGGAAATTGGGATTCTGTTGTGTTAAAGTCCGCACGTAGACTAAAAGAGTCAGTGGCTTGAAGGATTACCTACTTAACAAAACAGAGCAGGGGAAAAGCTATTAGAACTGCGCCCAGCTTTGAAATGTGTGAAACCTAAACCAGATTCACTGGGAGAGAGGGGAACTCTTGGCAGCACAGTTCTTACCTTTCCGTCAGTTCCGATGCTTCTTACCTCACTGGGGAAGAACTGATAGGAGATGGGGACTTCTCAGGAGATGCTGAATTTCACAAGGGCGAAAAATGATGGTTCTGCAGAGATGACCCTTTTCTGTGGGAATCAATTGTCTGGATGGTTCCCCGGCCTCTTTTGGGTTGGGGTGTCGTGGTTTAACCCCAGCCACGCAGCTCGTTCACTCACTCAACCCCCCTCTTTCTTGCCCTCCCCTGCTTCCAGAGAATCAAAAGAATGCAACTCCCACAGGTTGAGATAAGAACAGTTTAGTAACTAAGGTAGAACTCAAATCACTGCTGCTACCACCAACAATAATAACGATACAGGAAATAACAAGGGAAAAGAATGCAGCATCTCATCAACCACCAACAGAAAAGTCACAACACCCCAGCCCAACCAAGTGCTGACCGACCACCTCTTCCAACCACCCCGAGAGAACTAGCCCTTCCAGGTAACTCTCATTTACACCCCGAGCATGCCGTGCTATGGTATGGAATACCTCTTTGGTCAGTTTGGTCCTGTCAGTACAGTCCTGTCCCTCCTTCCTCCTGGCTTCCCCTCCTCCCCGGCAGAGCATGAGGCTCACAAAGTCCTTGGGCAAACATCGCTCAGCAACAACCAAAACCATCGGCCTTATCAGCCTTGTTCCCGGGTTAAGTCAAAACACAGCTACTAAAGAGAAGAAAAACTGACTGCAACTGCTGAACCCAGGACATGGGGAAATAGCAATTAAATCACTTCCCAACAGTTTTATTCCTTGAAAATGGTTTTTCGTTTGTAAACTTGAGATATCTTAAATGAGTTCAAGAAACCAATTTAGCAGCATTGCCTCAGTAATAAAATACCTTAGGAGAGATCTGTGGGCCTTGTCCTGGCTCTCACTGCCTGCGTCCGTCTGCAGGACTTTAAATCGTTGGGCTTCCTGTCAGGCTGCACCATGGCTCATCAAAGAGAGGATTAGAAGAGCTGAGAGACATCTCTGTCATTGAGGCAGAGGATGTCTTACTCCACGTTTTTATAGCACATGGCTCCACAGGGCTGTGGTCAAGGCCAGGGCACTCTGATACTACTATAAACCTCCTCATTTATGTTTTCAACCTACTTGGGGCATTACAGGAGAGTTGGGATTTTATTTGGCTTTCCCAAGAATGTGTTCTTTTCCCGAACATAATGTACATAGCTGAGGATATGCTAAGAAGAGAAGGGCAGGGGATTTGAACAATTTGTGCTGGGTTTGGGTGGCAGGAGATAATCCTCAGCCTGTACAAAGCACCTTTCATCTTGTTCTACGAGTTTTGTAGACAGCAATCACTTTGCTCGAGACCGAATTGTCTGTGACAGCATCCCTGTGCCTTGCCACCTCCTCCAGCAAAGAGCGTGGCAGGCTTTTTAATGACTGTAATCCGCTGTGCATGATCCTGGGGTGCTCCGGTGATGTCTGCATCGAAAGGATAAAGCATCTTGGGAGAGGAGCGAGCAACAGGCACAGATAAGCTCTGCAGAAGTTCAGATGCTGCCCACCCTGTAACAGCACTGACCTGAGGAGCAATTCTCCCCTCCCCTCTCAAGGGGCTGCTTTGCTTTCCATTCTCCAGGGACATCATCTGCTTTCCTTGGCATCAGCTGCTTCAGAGCTGCACTTGCTAATGCTGAAGGACAAGGGAGACTCTGCTGCCAGGCTTGATATAAATGTGTAATAATTTGGTTTTAATCAGTATTAGCAGTGCTGAGATTACAGAGTCAGATCTACTCATATCACAGTATCAGGGTAGCAAGAAACAACCAGTGTCAGGTTGGTTGAGTTCTTCCTAGCAAAGCATATAGATAATTTGAGGATAGATCATAAATGCAGGATCAAAGACAACGTGTGCAGCTTCTTGGGGAAACTCCTATTCCAACATCTTTGTCAACAGTGTGAGTCTGGCTGTGCACATGGCTCTGAAGGTGCAGGGAGCCCAGCATGACGTTTGTTTGCAAGGGAAACGTTGGGCTTGGGTGTGCTGAGTATTTGTTTTCATTAAAAGAAGAATGGTGACTAATAATAAGCAGTGGTTTGTTCCCTGAAGTGTGGCAGTGCCTGTCTGCACAGGCACACTCACTGTTGCTGTTTGTCCATTAATGACTTTGACAAGCTTCCAGATCAGATCAGGATGGGTGGGAATGCACTAAAATGCCTTTGGTGTTTGTCCTTTCTTGGCCCTTCAGGCCTAGAAGGGAGGCACAGGCATCACTGTGCTGCAAGGGAGCTCCAGTCTTGGACCTTTGCTCCTCCTGAGCACAGATTTCCTGCAGGGTTTCCAGATCAAGGTGGAAACTCCTCGTCGAGATCTCCATCTTGCCATGAGTTTGGTAGTTTGGTGCCCATCATCAGGCTGGCACACCTGTGATTGACAGGGATTGTGGGTTTATTGCTCATTCCTTTGGGGTGGGATGAGATGGATGGTGGATGACCTCACTGCACATCCATTGCCAGTATCTTCTTCCTGCTCAGATCCCTGGAAACCTGAGCATCCCTAAGTGCTGGCAGCCAAACCCTGGTGCACTGCTGGCTTAGTTGACCTTTTGCTGTTTCCTCATTATAGTCCAGAGCACCCCTGTACTGAGGTAAGCAATGCTGTAATGGCAAGAGACAGGGAACCTGCAGCCCTTTCTCCCATGCTCTCTGATTATCTCTGCCGTGGGAGCCAGCAGGAACATGCAGTTTGTTGGCCATCCCAAAGAAGGATCTTGTCCGAAATCGTCTGAGGCTTGTTACTGAGCACACAAAGCGAGGTGAGCTCAAAAAAGCTCCTTGGAGGTACTTCAAGCCCTTTTCTTCTTCCTCTAAGGCTGCCGTGTCTCTTATTTGCTCTCTGTTGTTTCTCTGCAGCAGTGTATGGTGGCCACAGCTCTCCCTGCATGCCCGTCTTCAGCACCTGGGGCTCTGGCTGCACTCAACACATGGAAATACATTAATAGTCTTGTGGGCCAGGGAAGGACTTGGGCTCCAAGCATTTGGCCTTTGAAACCTCTCCTCAATGCCTGCTCCTTTATCTGCAACACAGATCAGCTGAGGAGGAGGTCAGCCTCCCGCAGTGCCTCCCTGCAGGCTCCTGTGCCCTCCCGGGGCACCAGCCAGATCTCTGCTCCCTTCCTTCGCTTGCCCTGCACTCATCCTTACCCTGAGCAACTGGCCTCTTCTGCCCCAAGAGGGGCAACTTCTCCGTGGGTTTTGTCCCACTGTTGGGTGGGCAGGGGGAAGGAGCAGGCTCTCCCACATTCCCCTATAAAAACCTCCTGGTTGAAGAAATCCCATCCTTCCACATCTGCCTGTACATGTTTAGAATTTCACAGACTGTTTTGCTTTCTTAAAGCTAAATTTTGCTTGGCTTCAGCCAAGTTTTGTGTTGTTTTTTTTTCTTGTTGTAAAAAGTAACAGTTTTCTCCCTGGAATTTGCCTGTCTTTCCTTGGGAAAAATTCCTTACTTTCAGTAATAACCAAACAGGATTCTCTCTTAAGAGCTGGGCCCACACCATCTCCTAGGAGAGGTGACCCTGTGGTCCCATGGGAAGGGCTGGCTCCAGCCATGGGGGCTGCTGCTGCTTTGGACCATGTGTGGTTCCAGGTCTCTGTCTCCTGTCCTGGGCACCAGACTGGATCCTCCCAGAGCGCTCTGGGCCCTGCAGCTCTGCCCTCTTTGCTTAGAAAGCAGCAACGTGCCTCAGCAAGGCATCAAAGTGTGTGCTGCGTGTTCAGACTTCAAATCCCTGCCAATAATGCAGAGTTAAAGAAGGGAATTATTATGGTGCATAACAAATAACAAGGGTTTAAACTGCCTTAAGAACACTGTACTCAGAAAACAGGAAAAGAGGGATTGATTGGATGATGGAGCCTGCAGGTATGAAGAAAGGCTTTTATTTCATATATCTATGCACTTGCAGTGCAAAACTCTGCTGTGTGATACGGGCTGTTATAATGAATTTACCCTGGACTTGTGTGTTCCTCTTGCTCTAATACATGTCAGTTATGATTACTTTCTGCCTTCTTCAGTCTTATTCAGGAGCAAACTCGAGAAGATGCGCAGATGCTAGGGGTGGAAAGCAAGGTGGGAATCTGCCCTTCCTGTCTTTCTTCCCATCCTTTTCTCCTTGGTTCATGCCCCAGCTAAGGGGACCCAGAAGAAAGCTCAATCCCTGGTTTGCATCGCCCTCACAGCACATGTGGACTGCTTTCCACTTAGCCCATCCTGCCTGGATTGGGGTGGTAGATCCCAAGTGACCTGATTGTGATTGAGCTGCCTTTATGCAGGACCTCGGGTGCCTTTGAGAAGCCCTGAAGCCATGGATGCTTCTGTCCCTTCATGGGGGGAAGGCCTGAATGACTTGAATCTCAGTGTGAAACAAGACTGTCATATGGGAGACAGAAGCCAGGGTGTCAGAACACGTTAGTGCTGCTTTGAGCACCTGCCTGCCTCTGAAATCCCACACAGACCTTGGTTTGTACAAAGGGAACTGGCAAATGCTAATGCTTGGTTGTTTTGTGTTCAACAAAGCTGCTTTTTCCCCCTCGTGGTTTTGAGCAGTTGCTGCATTGTGGTGGGAAAGGATGGGGAGGAGAAACCTTGTTTTTTAAATAAGAAAACTATCTTTAAAAAACCCCCCAAATGAGTAGATCTGAGGCATCTAAAGAGAAGGAGTTATTTAAGCCAGTGTGTGCTTTGCTTCACATGTTCCCTTTTTACAAGGAGAAGCATCTGGATTTGTCTCGTTTGCCACATTAGAACGGTGCAGGGGATTATACACATGTTTAAAACAAGCAACCAAACCAAACCAGTTGCTATTTAACAGCTACAGCCCTGCTACAAACACACATTGCTGGGGCACAGACTCTGATTCCAGCTTTTCTGTGGTGCAAATCTAGCTTTGCTGTCCTGCAGCATCTCTGCATCTTCTTTGACAGAGTCTGACTTCTGCTTGCTGGCTTCAAAGCAAAGGGCGGGTTTATTTTGCCTCTCCTAGTATTAAATTCAGCCACTGCACGTTGATCTCTACCTATTTTTAGGTATATGTACACCAAGGTCTATGCAAGCTCCTCTGTCATAGCTGCATGTGCCTACTAGTTGTGCTGGCTTGCTGCATTACAGCAGTACCCAGCACTGGTGTGCTATCCCAGAGGCGCCCAGTTAGGGATGAAAGCTGTCCAGCTGCCTGCATGGATTAGACAGAGGAAAACAGGATTTGCCATCCTTGTAGATGTTCTGACACACAATGTTCGCAAAGGGCAGGGTGTCGAAATGCTTTGACTTGGAAGAAGAGAAGGAAAAAGCAAGAAAATGGGTCATAATGAAAAGGGCTGGGGCAGAGAGGGAAAATGCATTAGAGATGCTGCAAAGCTCTGTGCTGCTCTGCTGGTTATTAGTGAGTCTTTTGGAAATGGGGACGTTTCTACATGCTCTTAAATACTCAAAAGGGCAACTTTCTTTAATTCTACTTCTCGATGTGTGTGTATTTATTTCCATTGAGTGTGGAGATGATTTTTTGTGCCCTGCATAGAGGGAGTCAGAGGAAAATTCCCAAGTCAACGTGTACGTGAGAACCAGTATTGGTAGCAGGGCTCAAACTTGCCTTCCCAAGTCCATAACAAATTTCTGTCCCCAGGAAGTGCAGACCCCATCCTGTACTACATATACAACGTGTGCTCACAGTGTGGTTGAAATGCAGCTGAATCTATGGAGAAGTTGGCACAATCCATTGTGTGTGGAAGGGCTTCACTGAGGAATGAGCACAACCCTCCCAGGCTGACTCCACACTGGGGCTCCATGTGATGTGGAAGAACATTCAGGGACTTGGTTGCTGTTGATTGACTCATGTGCTGGTCTCTAGCAGGCTTCCCTCAGTTACTTCTCCAGCCTCTTTGCTCCCAGCCTTCCTTCCTGTTTAGGCTTCTCTTTTTTGCCCTAAAGCTGTCCTTTTTAGTTGCAGGAAAGCCGTTCAGCTGGCAGGAGATCTCTCCAGGCATTTGGAGGATTGTCATCACTCTGTTCCACCCAGGGAGCTTTTGGCCATTGTTAGCTGGATTCACAGATGAGCTCATTTTCATCTTCATCCAAAACAGGGAGCTAAATACAGAAGTGCAGCTCCTCTATTAATATCCTCTGCGTTATGGTAGGGCCAAGCTGCCAGGTGCTCTGCTTTGTGCATAGGGAGGGAGACTATTGTTCCATTTTGCTTTAAGCAAAAGCACAGAGAGAAGCCAGATTACTTGGGAGAGCTGAAAAATCAGCTTTGGTTTCCTAAGCCTCAGTTGAATCTTTGATCCATCAAGCTATGCTGTCTGCTAGTTTGAAATTGCTCGCTGCCATGAGGGCTGAATCTGCCCCCCTGCAGTGACGTATGAAGCTCTTGATGTCTGGCTCCAAACTTTTTAGAGCCTCAGGCCTCTCCTGAGGGTGCTTTCTATTCCAGCAGACCAGAGCCATTAAGGTTTAATTTCTTTGCACACATTTTATACCTGTCAGGAGTATCTGCTTGGTTGTCTGCTGTCAGATTCCTGCTCCAAGGGCAAATACTCTAATTGCTGTTGGGCTTCATGGAAGTGTCTAAATCACAGATTTATGTGCTCTTACAGAACTGATCCTTTTCCTTACCTTTAGTGTTTGTATCTTCCTGGATTTGCGTTGGTTTCTATTTGGTGCCATCATTCTGTTCCATGAAAAAGGCAGCTGGAAGGTGGCAAGTTCATCATGCTGGATGTGGGCCCACTTCACTCTGGTGGTGAATGGCCACAAATTTCCTCACTCATTCCTGAAACAAAGAGCCTCTTAGAGATGCACAACAGACCCACGATGCCGTTAGCAACCTCTCTTGCCATGCAATCTTCTTTGCTGTAGGCTGGACCTACATTTTGCTGTATGGAAGAGCTCCTGTTCCCGAGCAACGCTTGGAATCCATCTTCTGATACAGTCAAGGGATACTTAAGACTGAATGGGCTTCCTCCACCAGCAGGGACTCTGAGCCACTGACTGCAGCTCACAAAGGTATTGGAGAAGGATTAAAGAAAGCAGAGGCCAGGCTTAGTCCTTTAAAGAAGGGTGAGGATGATGCAGCATCAGAACAGCTCCTCATGGCCTCCTATCAGCTGCACAGATTTGCTGCCTGCAAAACTACCTTTTCCCTTGGTAAGATTAGAAACAAGCAAACAGAAGAACACCTCGAGCATTAACAGTCATAATCCTGAGTTCACTCTGAGAGCCCGTTCTGATTTGAACACACTGGTTTAATACTGGAACTCTTTTAGGTTAATAATTAATTGCATGGTTTTAATTAGAAATCGCTGTTGCATCCGCATGGGCTTCTAACACACTGCATCTTATTAGAGCTGTAATTGGAGTAGGTAATTTATTTGTTGCTTTTGTTAATGTTCATATTCCTGGTTCCTCAGGTCACTGGAGCTGCAAAAGAAACTTGTTTAAAATGAAATGCAGCAAATTCCCAACAGTAAATGTTCCTGGATGGTAGTAATTGTTCCTGTTCCTCTGTGTTGTGGCTTGGTACCTTGCAGTGCAGGGGATGTTAATGTGATGTATTAGCTCATGGCTGAGCGTCTAAAATGGCACAGATCCAGCTGCTCACGAGGTTCTGCATGAGTTTGTGGTTCCCTCTGCTTCTCTCCCATGGAGACCTGGTGAGCTGTGCTGTACTGGCCATCAGATTGCAGTGTGCACATAAGCTAAGTGATGGATGATGTTTCCAAGATGGAAGTATTTAAGATGCTCCCAGAAGCCATTCTCATTGCAGCTGGGAGCAGTCCTGAATGGGTCTGAGTTCAGCTGCGTCCCATCTTCATGTTGAGAGTTGTTTAGAGCTTACTCATCCCTGTAAACCCAGTGGAGGTTTCCTGTGCTTATCAGCTCCACTGTTCCTTCTGGCTCTTCTGCATCCCCTCCTCTTATTCCAGGTCCTGGAGGGAAGCCCAGATGAAGAACAGAGACTCACCGCTGGGAAAGCTCTGCCTCATGGCCAGTCCAGGCAGTCTGGACAGCTCTTGTGCTGGCTGCAGTGAACCGGACAGGCTGGGAAGAGCGGCTTGTGTGGCTCAAAGCATCTGCTGAGGTCAGCCCTAAACATCAGGTAGATACAGGATGACAGCTGTGCTGGGGACTGAAACTGGAGACCTCCATAGGTTTGTAAAACTTTAGAGAAGTCAATGAGCATAAGCATAGCTGGAGCAGTCACAGCTGGACAGAAGGGGAAGAAGAAATGAAGGCACAGATGCTTCCTAGAAATGAACGAGTGGTCAGTACCAGAGGTGGTGTTACAGCCACCATCTCCTGAGGCCACTTGGCTTCTCTGGACATCACAGGATGCAGCTGAGAAGTGAGAAGAGCTCTCAAGTTCCCAGCAGCACAGCTAGAAGTGAGGTATTCCCTTGGCAATGCAGCCAGGTTCGGATGAGTCCCTGCTGCTTGGCGCTGAGCGAAGCCGCTATGACAGGCCTTCCCCAGCTGAGGGGGATTCCAGCTGGCAGGAGTTTGTTTCCTGTGGTGCCTTGGATCAGCTGGCAGGACTGACACAAGATGGCAGAGTCTGCAGTGTGTTTCCTGGCCGATCAGATTGCATCCCTGTGTGGCCTTAGTGCCCAAGCCAGGCTGTGGTCCTGGTGAAGGTGAAGGTGGATATGATGGGGAGAATCCTGAGAAAGGCTCTGGGAAGGTCTCAGTGAGGGGCAGTGCGGTTCCCCAGGGAATGATGGCTTGGAAACTCCTTTGGGTCAGTCTAGTTGAGGCCTGTGGAAGAAATAACAGAGGACATCAGAAAGAGCAGGTTCTCTTTCAGTTACAAACAACACTGCATTTTGTTCCACTTGTTCCATTTGCTTCATTATCCACAGAGAGAATTGACTCAGAAATCCTGTGTTGTGTAAGAGAGAGATGAGATAAGCTGAGGAGCCTTCTAATCAACAGTCTGCGTGGAAGCTGACACCTAAAATCTGCCCTCATTAAGGCAGCTGAGAGATTACCAGTTGCAGGCCACCCAATTTGCCTGTAAATATACAAGAAGTTGAAGTAAACTCAGCAGATGTGAAGAGCCAGCGCGTCAAAGTCCCAGCAAAACCTCTGGCACACGTTCAAATCATCTTTGGAACACCAGGATTTGGGTTGATTAGAAGAGAAAACCAAAGCAGTTTGAGGGGCAAAGGAGAAAGAAGTAAATTTAGACAAGAAAAAGCAATTACAGGCTTAAAAGGAGTAATAAGCATCAATTAACAGCAAGTATCTGTGCCTCCAATGAAAGCATTTTCAAGTGCGAACACGGTGGAATAGAGAAAGAGAAAAGATGGCTCTGTCAGTGAATTACAGCAGGGATCCCGAGATAAAGGGGAGCAAATGCAGCAGAGATATTAAACAATTACTTAGCATCAGCCTTTTAGAAATGAAAAAGGTGGGGGCTGCCCTGCATTGAGGAGCTTTCCAAAGAGACGAGATAAGACTGGGAATGTCAGCTGATAATGCTGTGGGGCTGATTCCTTTCTGAGAGCCTCTTGTGTCTGGCCATAAACCAGCTTTCCAGAGCGCTGTGGAGGTGGCATGGTGCTAGTGGGGAGCTGGTGGTGATGGGCTCTGTCAGGATGCGTGCAGTAGTCTCCTGTGGAAAGGGGATGGGGGGAACGGTTTGGTTTTGTCCATCTGCTTCTTGCTGCCTGTGGTCCTTGGTGAGGGATGGAGCTTCCTGTTGTCCTAGCCAGGATTTTACGCTTGGATGTGCCTGGTGGGGAGCTAAGTGATGGACAGCTGTGCTGAGCAGGCCAGACTTGGCATCCAGAGCAAAAGGAGAGTGATGACAGGATTCAGTTGGCTTCACCTCTTCTTAGCTGTGGCCATGTCCCTAGAACAGGGCACTAATTGGATCACAGCAGTTACTCTGTGGAGCATAGCTAATCCTTTTCTGTCTTTTCTCCTGCCCCAAAATAATGGAGACTGGGGATGGGCCCAGGATTGCAGTGCCTGGGGCACTGATTTTTTAGCCTTTGCCTAAGAAAGATCTTGCCAACCCCCTTTTCCTGAATAGCAGCAACTGGCAGAGATCAAATACATCTTCCACTTCCATCCCGTCTCTTCTAAGCAGAGATGTGTCAGGAGCTGTAGCAGTGCCCTAGAAAGGATCACAGTGTACAGCAGGGATGTGGGAAGTGCTGCCAAGTCCAAGCCCACCTGTGTTATGCAGTTCTGGTCTTCCCATTCCATAAAGGATCTAGGGTAACTGGGAGAGGTTCAGAGAGGGGTGACACAAGTGATCAGAAGGCTGTGATGGCCTCTGTGCAAGGGGTGGGTGAGTAGCTCAGACTCCTCCATCTGAAAGAGCACTGCTTGCAAGTGTGTGTGAGAGGGCTATGGAGTTGTGAGAGGCTGGCAGAGCTTGGTTGTGCACTAGACCTGGGAAGCATCAGGTAAAGCATCCTGCTGTGGGTGGCAGCATCAAAAGAAACCAAAGGAGGTTGGTGCTTGCAGTGGCAGTTCAACTGAGGAGCTCCTTGCTGCGGGATGGCTTATCCAGTGTCAAGGGGACACTAGACTGACTAATGGAAGAGAAATGTGCTACGGGGTACTAAGGCCTAGGCACTGTCCTAAGACACCAGGGTTGGAGTCAGAGACTCTGTGGGGAAAGATTCTATTTTGCTTTTAATTCTTATGCTTTCCCCAGGTATGTGGTTTTGGCTGCTGCTATGCCTATAGCTACACAGATGTTCGGGCTGACCCAACTGCTCTTCATGCTTGTGTGTTTCTCTGTTGCTGTGTTCTAATGGAAATAGCCTCCCTGCAGCAGCAAGGGGATTACAGAGCTCCTTGGGAAAAGCAAGCTCAGGTTTATCCTGCGTGGCTCTGTGTCCGGGATGATAAAGGTACGGATGACAGATAATAGAAGCCAACATGGGTCTCCCTCTCCACCACACTGCAGTTATTCTGTGACCTCAATGCATGCATAGCCCTGCCAGCAGTAAATGGAGCTGAAAACTATTGCTATTACTGCTAAGCAGTAGCTATTGCAAGAGCAGGAACAAGGAGCAGCACTGATAACTTCAACTGGTGCGTGAGCAATGTAACCCATTTGTCCCTTTCCTTCCCCACGTTCCAGCGGGGCTCCAGAGCAGTGCAGAATTAAGCAGAGAAAGCAGTTAGCAATGGAGATGCTGTCTGGATTTTCCTGTAAGTCCCTGGAAAATTCCCTAAGTTGTCTCCTGGGGTGACTCACTGTAATGTGACCAGAATCAGAAACATTACCCAGATCTGTGCCAGTTGGATTCAGAGCTGCTGGCGTCTCCGCTTGCACATGTTTTCACCAGGCATTTGCACTCTCCCTTCTGCAAACAGTCTCTGTAGCAACGCTTAAGGCCGTGTCAGAGGAGGTGTGAAACTGGGTCTCATTAGGATCTTAGCAAATGCCAAGTGAGGCATCTTGACAGCGGTTTCTTTCCTTTCCTCCCAGTCATCTAAAAGGCTGTGCCAGGGCAGAAGGTACAGTGCAAACAGAAAGGCTCCTGCCTTCTGTTAAACTTGACCTCTGTAAAGTGTAGAGGGTCTCATCCTGCCTGATCCTGCAGAGGCAAAAATGCTTTGCAGGCATGAAGTGCTCATTTTGTTGCATGTTGAAGCGATTTACTCCAGCGCTCTACAACTACTGCTCCCTATGGAATGAGACCTGGGGCAGGTCCACAGCCAAAGCAGGGTTTGCCTGGGAGCGGGCAGTGTGCTGCGAGGGTCTGCTTGGAACAGCAGTTGACACCCAGGGCTGAATGTGCATCAGCTCTGCCATGCTGAAGGCTTCCTCTTGTGCTCACAATGTGCTGAGATTGCAGAAGGGTCCGGCAGGATGAGAGAGGGAGCATCTCTCTGGGGGGGAGAGGATGATGGGGAGATGAATACTTCAGTGAACGAACTCAAAGCTGGGTTTTAATTAAGAAAAATAAGAGAGAATGAGATTAAAGTCAAAGACAAGAAAAATCTGCTGAAGGCTGGACAGACCTCTCATGCAAATAAGGATTTTAAGTGGAAAATTAAAACTATTAGCCATAAAGAGAAGCAAAAAGTAGGCACACAGAGATGGAGCTGCTGAGTCAGGCCTGGAAGGAGTTCAGAAGAGGGCTTCTGTTTTTTCACAAATAGATCTTTTCCTGTAAATAATGTATGAAATGGGAACCAATAGCACAGCAATACTGATGTGGTGAATGCTGAGTGTGCTTTTTCTCATTAAAACTGGTTTTTAAAAGTCATTTAGGGGGGATCCTCCTGATCCCAGCAGCTGGGAGGGTCCGGAGCACCCTGCAGCCACTTGTGGCCCCATGAGTTGCTGAGTTCTCTTTACTTGTGCAAGTTAGTGATAGAGGCATACGGGAGAGGGATGAAACTGGAAGGGATGAAGTCTTCATGCCCTTTGGCTTAGCTTGATTCTGCCTTTTGCCTTCTTCCTGGAAGTCTCCAGTAGCAATCCAAAGAGCTGTCAGCCTTTCACAAAGCAGCCACTGCAGGGGATAAGCAAATCCTCTGAGAAGCCAGTCTGGCAGCAGCACTAATAACCAGTCCTGTGTAGCCACTAAGTAGGTGGAAGAAGCCTTACAGCCTCACAGTTTGCTGTGCCAGGAGAAATGTCCCACAAACCAGCCCACCATCTGGCCAACACTGCCTTTTTCACACCCCTTCCCCTACCATCATCTCTGTTCTGTCTCCGGGTGAGATAACCAAGGTGCTGAGGACTGAACTCATGAGCCTTCAGTGCTCAAAAAGATGTAATATCACTAAATCCTTCTCTGAAGCCATCTCACAGAGGGACCCTAACGAACTCATGTTTCTGATTGGATTTGGGGTCATTGGAAAGCTCCCAGCCTAACCCAACCGTGGTTACTGGTGTCTCCATCCCCTTTGGGCTGAGCTGTAGTCAAGTGATGTTCCTGAGCATGGGAGCCCTTCATCACTTAGGAAGTTCCAGCTGAAGGATGCTGTAATTTGTCTCCTTAGCAACACAGGCTGCTCGGAGTTCATTGGCTCTGGAGCTTTCTCTCCCTCTACTTTCAAGGCTGAGTTCCCATGTGAGTTGAATCAAGTTCAGATCCTGATGTTGCTGTTGTCTCGGTTCACATCTGGGCTATTTAGCACACATCTAATGCTTCCAGGAAGATCCTGAGAAATGGCTGTGGTCTTTTGGCACTAGAGGCATCCTGTCCCAAACGGGCCTTGGGGAGAGGCTGCCCAGCAGGTTTGTTTGGGCTTTGCATTTCCTTGTGCTTGTGCAGTCACTGGGCAAAGGACAAAGGACCCTTTTGCAGTAAAGCAAAGGGTTCCGTTCATCTCTGCAGCACTGCGACTGCAGCAAGAAGGAAAGCATCAGTCCTAGAAAAGCAGCTGCCAGTCTATTTCCTAGAGGCTCATAGGAAGCTCTGATTTTCTCTCTGCTTTCCTAAGAGATCTCCAGGTTGAGGACTCAGCTCTGAGGGCGCTCCCCTGACAGCACTGTGCTGTTGGAAAGGGTCTCATGCCAGGGTATCTGTCCTGTGCTTGTGCTTAGTGATTCCTTGGTTGCTAGTGAGCACAAACAGCTATTCCCCATGACCCCCCCATTCCTCTGCTGGCTTTAGGTGTCACCTAAAGGTAGTGCAAGGACAATGAAGAGAGAATGCTCAAACAGCTTCACCTCTTCTCTCAGGCAGGGTGAGGGGATCATTGCTGTAATGAGGTGATCATTAGAATGCATTGCAAGTCACGTACCAGCAAGTGGCTATCTCTGCTGTACAGCAGTTTCCAATGTCCTTTACTTATTAGTAGCCTTTACAGAGGTGTGCAGGGTATGTTAATATGCACACTACAGCAAAAGGTCACAGTATCAGACACGGAGCTGCCCTTGGGGTGAAGCTTCTTGGAGCTCGTATCATAAGGTGGGATTTATGATGAACTTCCCCATGACCAAAAGGTTGATGTGAACTTCCCCACCTTCTGGGCTGTGTGGTAGGAATGTCTCTTGGATCTCGTCAGACACATCTATCAAAGAGAATTATCTCTGTCTTCTCATAAGTGCACGGGTCACCTGTTTGTCCCACTAGGAAAAGAAGCAGAGGCTCAAAACCTTTGTAGTGGTGGGTGAGATCAGCTTCTGGTTTGGAGCATCCTTATAAGTACTGTGTGGCTGCTGGAATTTGCTACTGCCAAGAGAGAGGAAACAGAGCAAGGAGCACTCCCTGATGGTTAGAGCTAAGCACAGGGAAGTTCATCCCCGTTCCTCCATGTGTCTGCACTTCAACTTTTTGAAGTAGGTGATGGGGACAGGGATTTGGTAACCATGTACACAGCACACTTGCTTGACAGGATAAAGGCAGCCTATATGAACCCCAGAGTGACTCCCTCCTGTTGGAGTGGCCTGGAAGTGGCTCTGGGTGCCTGCCTAGATCAATGGGAGTTAGAGCAGCCACAGTGCCTTAACCCACACCAGTGCTGGTCCCTGGATGTACAACTGTAAAAAGAACCTGGTGTCCTTCCAGATTTTCCTCCTTAATACAAATCACTCATTTTATCGAGTAAAAAAGTGCCCTCCAAATACTCTTATTTTACCCATTTTCCTTTTTGGAGACAAATGGGAAGACAAGCCATGGAGTTGTGACATGAGCTATATTGCAGCAGCAGGCCATCTGGGACTGTTTGTTATCTCAGGGTGTCCTGTTTGTGTCCAAGTACCATGAGTTAGTGGGGTACCACTGGGATATGAGGAGGGTGAATCCTTTGCTAAAGACACAGCAAATGCAGTTTTCCTCCTCTGTCTGTGCAGTAAAGCCAACTCACTTTAATCTTTTCTTCCCAAGCACAGATTAATCTAATGAAAACAGAGACAATGTTTGGCCTGGCATGGTGGGTGGTTACTCATGCAAATGAGATGTGTCTCCTTTCTACCTTTCTTCCATCAACAGAGGACAGGACTGAGGCCCCCCCCCATTTCAGACCGCGGGCCAATGTCAAGACAATGACACGAAGGAACTGACTTTGCCTTGTGCAGAGACACTGTTGGAGAGGTCTGAGAGCAAAAGCTTAATCGCAGATGGCTGGGCAATTAGTAGGCTGTTTGGTTGTAGCAGTAGGCTCAGCTGCGACTCTCTGCTTTGATAAAACCCTTAGCGCTAGAAAGCCTTACACCCAAAGCAGCGCAGACTGAAGCAATGCGGTGAGAGCGAGGTACTGCTCTGTTAATGAAGCGAGCTCCAGCAGGGAGCAATGTGTGTGTTAGGTCAGGGGCCCTGAGGGAGGAGCCGTGGGGTTACCTCTGAAGCAGCAAGCAGCGGAGTCCCAGCCCTGAGCATTCAGTAATTGAGGGAGTTTCAGGCTGCTGGGGAACTGGCTGCGGATCCAGGAGTCCAGCCTGGCAGCTGAGGAGAGGAAAACTAGCTGAGCAACATGTTGGCTTCTCCCTGCGAGAACAGAACTTGTTTGGGAAGGCAGAGCATGTTAGAGGAGGGGGAAAGGTGCCTGAACACTGCCCTTTCTCTTCAGTCAAATTCCACCCCGAACTGCAGTGTTTGGATGTAAGATCAGATGCGTTCCTGTTCAGCTCTTACCCACCCTAATACAAAGTTAAGCACTGCTGTGTATCCTCTCCCAGGCCTGTGCTCATGGCCACAATTAGAGAGCAGGATCAGAGCTTCCCAGACCTGCTGGAGATGTCGCTGTGCTCCTTTGCTTACAGCTTCGTTGCAGGTAAACTGAAGCTAATCAACTCCATTGCTGAGCAGGACCTTGGGCTTACAGGTCTGAGGGCAAAGAAGGCTACCCTGGCTGTCTCAGGGGCTGGAAGAGTGTGTCAGAGATGCTTGGCTGGTGCTGTTCAGTGTGGGGTTGCAGCTCTTCCAACCTGGAGCTTGGTGGGCAAGGGAAGGCTGCAGGGAACAGCCAAACCAGCTCGTGCTGATGGTCCCCATGCCCAGTTAACATTTGTCACTGTTTCTCATAGTGAATGTGCCCAGCTTCCATCCACTTCTTCCTGCCCCACTCTGCTCAGCCTGAGCAACTTGAACCTGTCACCAGCAATCCATGAGACTTGGGGCTCCCTTGGTCTTCTGTCCGAGGCAGCCACTCTTCTTCCTGCAGGGAGTGCTGCTTTAAATGCTTCTGCAGCCATCCTGGGGCTGGATGATGCTTTTTGCCTCCTTCTGTGCTCTGATATTAACCACACTTTATACAGTGACTCCTTGCTTTGCTGCTCCAGTTTCCAGGCTGTACAGCGGCCCCCTGCCCAGATCAGTTACTCAACGCAGGGTGGTCTAGCAGGATCAGTGTGTTCAGGTTGGAAGAGTATCTCATTTCCATCGCCCATAAACCTGTTGACCACTCTCTCCACTGAGCCTTGGATTCAACGTGGAAAAGCTGTGATAGAGCTTCCGTCAGTAACAAGTGGCTGGTTCTAAATTGGGGGAATCATTTAGTTAATAAACACCCATTAAAGGTTAGATTAAACCATGATTTCTTCCTTTGCTGATCTGTCATTGTTTCTTATTTAGTAACTGCATTCAGGAATATTCACACATGATTGCTTATGATGTTTTAATTGCCTTTGAAATGTTGTTTCACAGCTGAGGTTGAAACCTGGGTAAAGTGGTGCGCACGGTGATGCCTCTAATGGGTATCTGCCTGCTTAACAGTGAGGCAGAGGTATCCTTCCTGCTTTTTGACCATTTAATTGCTGGGAATGGTTAGACTCAGTTTGCTGCTTGCTGAGGCCGAGTCCTTCGTCTTGTTAGGAGCAATGAGAAATCACCAGGCAAAAGCTCTGCCGTTAATATCCAAGGAATATGGCTAACCAACTGCTATTAATCTTAATGCAAACCAGACAGTCAGACTTAAATTGTATCATCCTTAATGGAGTGATGCAGTTAAAGCAAGCATCAAGAGGCCCCAGGGCAAAGATGTTTCAGTTTCATTGAGCCTTTTTTGATCTGGCAAGGGACAAGTGTTTGGTTTGATAATTTGGAGTCCTACAGAAAGCGATGCTGCAGGCAAACCTCCAGGAGTGCTGGAGTTGTGTGTGTGTGTGTGTGTGGGTGGCTATTTGCACATCAGAAGGAGAGCCAGCACCCACCGGAGCGTCTCTGCTCCCCAGGTACCTCTCCNCCGGGGGTGCTGGGGTTGTGGGGGGGGGGGGGGGGGGGGGGGGTGTTAGGAAGGGCTTGTGTGACCTTGGGGAAGGGAGACAGCAGGACTTGGCACAAAGCTCCCCAGAGCTCCTGAGGTGTTCTCCCACTGCTGGATCCAGAGGTTTGTCCTCTCAGGCCCTTAGCCTCACTTGGCACGGAGGCTGTCTTGGCAACGGCTGCAGAAGCGATGGTTTCATGTGGTTCCTTGTAGTCACTGTCACCCAGGGGTGTTTCTAGCCTTGATGCTTTGATAAAGGGACTCATCATTTACCGTTTTGCACAGAACAGCTTGTCTGGTGTTCCTAGTGCAAACAGGGCCCCTTCTCCCTGCAGGAGGGTAATAACTAACTGGAGAAACAAGGGATCCCTCTGAGCAGCTCTGACTGCTGGAAAAGAAAATCAATCTGAAAATCCCAGCTGAAGCACGGAAGAGAGGGTCTGGATTTAGCTGCAGCCTGCTTGGGGCTCCTGAGGTTTGTCACTGCCGGGGCTCATAGCATTGTGGAGCTTAGAAGTTGAATCTGCAGCCAAAAGCTGGCAGCAGTGCAGGAAAGCAATGCGCTCGCTCTGTTGTGTTTCCAGGTACTTCAGGCTTTGGGGCCTGTGGGTTCACACTGTGCTCTCGGTGGTGGTTGTAAAACCAAAGCTGTTCTACATAGCAAGAGCAAGAGTCTGTGTGTGCCCCACAGGGCTCGCAGGCTGCACGGGGAGCTCAGACAAGGGCCTGGATGAACAAAGTTGCTCTTATCCTCGCTTCGCAGCTGGGTAGCTGGAGTTGGGTGAGATGAAGTGATTTGCCTGTGGTTGTTTGAGGAGGCCAGGTATGGAGCTGGGTTCTCAGGGGCTCTGACTTCAAAACCAGTTTCATTCTGAAGCTCCAGATAAACCAGGTGATTTGTTTGTGCCCTGTTGTTTTGCTCTTGGCATTCCCCAGCAGAAGGATCAGTGGGTTAGCATCTGCGCTGGAAACAGATGCAGTACAGCCCCTGCTTGTGATTGAGACAGAAAACCAAACCCACACTTCATTTAGACACTGCTTGTTACCTTTCCTCAGTAGATAGTTTAGAGATGTGGCATTTAGGCCTGGAAGCAAACTAGAAATTATCACATGTCTCAGAACTGCAAAATATAGGAGAATGTGCTCCGGGTGACTGATAAACCCTTCCATTTCTGAGAGCCAGCAGCACTGTAAAGGGAATTCTTGGGTCAGAGAAACCGGTTGTTGTGACCAGAGGAACCTGCTGCTGCTGGGTGGAGAGGGAGTGCCTGCTGCTGAGGGATTGATGGGCTCAGTGCCCAAACCAGCACATTACTCAGCACCGGGACCTGAGTCCTGCCTAATGGCGTTCAGTGAGTGCCGCAGCTGTGTAATGCAGAGCAGTCACCCCCTCAGTGCTCACCTTGAGGTGGGAAGGACTCCAGAGAGGATGAGAGGCAGGAATGCAAAGTGGTGTGAGTGTTCTACTTGCCTCTTAAATGTTCTCTGGAAGGGATCATTGTTAATGGTGCTGTTTCCCATCTAAACAGAAGCACACAGGCTCCTTGACAGGGAATTTAGCAGGAGCTGAATGGCTTACTGGGTGTTACAGTGTCTCACTTCTAAAAAGTTAATGTATTAGTAACGTGTGAGTCTAGACACGTATTGCAAGGCTGATTTAGGATCTTAAAGAGGATTCTGCCTTTCATTCTGGCTTTTATTAAAAGCTTTGTAGTGCATCTTTAAAGAGCCACTAAAGCTACACTGAAAACATAAAGGAGAAAAGAATAGAAGTAAAAAGGTTTTTAAATGGATTTCTTCCCCCGTCTGCTTCCTTGCCCCTACCCAAATTTTAGGGCTATTTGCATAAAAACATGATGGTAATTTTCTTTTTTTCCTGTAAAAATACAACTTATTTTCCTCTTTACTTACTTCCCCTGGAAGCTGGGGACCGGTGTGCAAGGCTAATGTCAGCCCATGTGGGAGCAGAATGCCTCAGATTGGGAAGTTCATCCCACCTTCAGCTAACTGCAGACTGGCTGAGATAGGAGCAAGCAGGATTTCACTGCTTGTGGCCTTCGGGCAGGGGAACTGGCCATCAGCAGGAGCTGCAGGAGCTTCAAGGAAATGAGGAAAGAGGTAGTGGACAAAGGAGTTGTGTAGATTTACACATGGATGTGGATCTTACTGTGGTTTGGGGTGTATTTGCTTGTAGGAGCATCCTGCTTTCTGCAAAACCTTGGAGAATAGTTTATATGGGCAGATCCTGCTGGATTTCCCCTCTACGTTGGGAAAGAAAAGCAGTGTGCTACACCACCTTTGGGCTGCTCGAGATGTCATGGTGTGCGATGGGAGAACATCAGTTCTTCACTTGCACTTCTCCTCCTAGTCTCTAACTTCTTAGTTCCTTTCAACTCCCAGGCACCCAAACCACTGTGAGTAGCACTGAGTGATGTCAGGTGAGGAGGGAACAGCAGGAACAGATGGATTCCTCAGCACCAGAGGCTGGTTTCCATGCCAATATAGCCCGATGACAAAGAACAAGGAGGCAACACAGTGCTGACAAAGGGAATGGGAGCTGGTGTCTGAAAGTTTCCTGAGGTTCTGGTGGTTCTCTAACAGGTGGCAGACAAATGCTTTCTAATCAGAAGGGATTTTATGTATTTTAAATACAGCCTAAGCCAGGGAACAAAGCAAAGAGAAGTTCCTGGCAGTCTGGTGGAATGCAAATGCACTGCTCTTATCAGGCACATTATAGGCAGCTCACCTGCCCTCAAAGAGGAGGAGGAAGGCACCACAATTTGCATATAGATAAGGTCAGGTTGTGTTCCTCTGTAGGCATTGAGGTGGGTTTATTATCCTGTTTGTTCTTAGCAAAGCTTTTCACCCCATCACCCCAGTCCAGCCAGCTCCTGACAACCCTGTTGTCCTTGGCTGGAGAGGAGATGTGGTAGAAGCTGTGTGCCTGGCATCCTGCTGTGCCTCTCCGTTTGGACTCTCAGGAGGAGTGGGGAAAGAGGCCCTGGAGCCCGTGCTTTGGCTCTGGACCACAGCCACACCAGGGAGCTGGAGCGATGCTCAACTATTAGGGTGAATGAGCTCTGATTTGCAGAGAGGGAAACTGAGGCACAGCTCAAAAGAAGTGGCTGCATTGGAGGAGTGGAAGCAGGACTGACACCCACCTTTTAACGCAGAGAAGCTGGTCCTTACTTCCACTGTGGAAAACTTGCTTTACTGAACCCCAGTTGGAGGCCATGCAGCCGCAGGGTGTGAATCAAACACCTTTCTTCCTTGGTGCCTCAGTAGATCTGTACTAGCTCTGTTGGCTTTGAAACGACTCTGACTTCACATGGGCAGGATGAGGCCTGGTGAGTGACAATTTCATGGTGTTTGACCCTCTGCAGGGGGTCTAGGAGCCAGCTGGATCCGTGGGAGCAGGGCTGCTAAAAGCTGCTTAAAAGACTCCCAAGTGGTTTTGTGTCTCTTTGGAGCCCTATCAAAATGCTCTGTCACAGCATTACAGAGCGTTCAGTGCTCTGGAATTACAGTGGCTGTGCTTTGCTCTAACGCAGGCAGTGGGAGTCTGGGTCCTTTCCCCCCCCCCAATTACTTACAATAAAAGGT
Source organism: Agapornis roseicollis (assembly GCA_002631895.1). Classification (NCBI taxonomy): domain Eukaryota; kingdom Metazoa; phylum Chordata; class Aves; order Psittaciformes; family Psittacidae; genus Agapornis; species Agapornis roseicollis. The sequence continues at coordinate 237,992 of NDXB01005987.1, read as the reverse complement.
ACCTTGGAGCCAAACCTCAGAGTTCCCAAATTTGTTTTGATTTTTACAACATGCTTCCATTCAACAGGCTCCTCTCAAAACATGGCCTTTTGCTCCGAATCAGGTTGCCTTGTTTTGATGGAATGGCATTTTCTGTCGAAAGGGGTGGTGCAGGGGAATTTAACACAACAGAAACACTCACACACACAGCAGGGGTAGAACAGAAATGTACAGAAGGAGAGGAAATGCATTCAGCTCCTCCTGCTGATGGCTACTAAACCTTTTGAATAGACTTGTGGCCTTTTAATTCACACCCTTCAAATGCTCTACCTTCAGCAGCAACGTACCAGTACAGCATCTCTGTATCCTGCTAGCACCGGGGAGTGAGTGCCTGGTGTTAGAGTGAAATCAAACAGTGCCTGCAAAGTGTCTGCTCCTTTTAATAAACCCTAGGCTTTCATTTAGGAAGTGATCTCAGCACAAAGTGCTGGGTGTTGTAAACTGTGTTCAGCGAGACATTGCAAGTGCTGAAAACTGACTGCTTGGGTACCTGCAGCTGCTAAAAAGCAGGCACAGGAGCAGCAGCCTTGTCCCTGAGCTCTGGAAAAGCACTGCTCTGCTCTCAGTAGTTCTCTGCTCAGATCTCTGTGCCTGACCACACCAGCTCTGTGCTGGTGACTTCAGCTCAACATCTGTCTGCCTATGGCCATGTGGTTTGGTTAATGCAGGGGAAGCTCTTAGTGGAGTTTCCGCAGCGTGCGGATCCGAACCCCACAGCATCACACTTCAACGCCTTTCATTTTACACACCTGTAAAGGGAGCAGGTTCATTTCAGCTGTAGCACTGTACACTGCCTCCTGTCTCTCTTGGCTCACACTGAGCAGTATGTAATATAGAGGAAGAACGGGGCTGCCCCAGGGCTGGCTGTTCTGGCTGCAGCGGATATTCTCTCTACAGCTATAGCAATGTACAATTTGGGCTGTCGGTGGGACACAACCACCACTGTTGCTCTTGTTTTCACTGTATGGCCAGTTTCCTTGGCTGCTAAGCTCAGCTGGTGACTGAAAGACAGCAGGGCATGTTCAGAGAAGAAGGCAGGTTTTCACAAGGTCTCAGCAGTAAACCTCTGCTTGTTCTGCCCCTTGTTGCTCTCATGGGACTGGCTGGGGCAGGGTAAGTGCTGGGGATCTTGCACCTTTCATTTATTTAAGTGCTGGAAGTGGGAAGCTCAGAAGGGCAACAGAGGTTACAATCATGGTCCTATGAGCAGGTTCACTTGTGGCAATTGAGCTACCCTGGATGTTTAAAAAGCAGTAGCTGAAACAGGGTCCAGCTACTTCAGCCGAGGGAATCCCCCACTGCACTGCATTCACAACTGGTTACATTGAGAGCATGCTTTCAGACATGGGGCCAAGCTCCTGGTCAAGAGAGTGACTGCAGCACAACTGCCAAGGCCCCTGTGGTGGGGATGCTGGTGTTCTGCTGGGAGCTGTTGTGTACAAACAGCTTCAGGTCTCCCATCCTCCTGATGTCCTGGGTTGGATCCAGGGATCCTACCCAGGCAAGAGTGACTTGGCTCAGCAGGCTTTAGGGGCTCTTTGCCATGAGGTTCAAGGCAGAGCAGAGCATGGGCTTGCAGACAACCATTCTCTGGGTGACATGGGCACTGTTCTTCACTGCTGTTTGTTACCCTCCTCACCTACTCCCTTACCTCCTGTTCTCTCCATGTACCACCCTTTTCCTTTCAGGCCTGAAGTGCAAGAGGCTGGGCTTGCCCTGTTGGACTTGGGGTGCAGAGGAAGCTTCAGATACACAGGGAAGCACCAGTTCAAAGGAGGCGATGGCAGAGTTCAAGCTGGGCAAAAGAAAGTACTGCTTAGGTAACATGTACATTAAGCTGTGGTATTGCTTGCTGACAGGATGTTATGGTGCAAAACCCTGTGTGGATTTGAGGAGGGATTGGAAACAGTCCAGGAATAAAGGTCTCTCCCAGGAAAATTCCTATGTGGCAGATCCCTAGGAGCAGGGGAAATACTCTGTTTGTCCTGTTCTAATCTGTTACTTGAGTGTCTGTTATTTGATACTGAGTGGCTTGATCTCTGCTCTGATCAGTTGCTGCACTCCTGTGCTGAGACCTCAGCCTGCATCTTTCCAGTGACCAGGATTCACTAATGGCTTGATTCCTGGCTTGTTTCTGCCCATTGCCTCTGGGTCCTTTCCAAACATCACCTTCAGCTTACTTATCCCATCCCTTAGGAGTGACAAGGCTGAGAGTCTGCCCTGAACCACATCCCTGTGTGATGCGTGCCATGAGGGCACAGCCAGGAGTGGGAGCGAAGTGGTTAAACAGCAGAAGGCTCTGCCAGGCAGTGGGTAAAGCGTGGCTGATTCTCACCCTAGAGCTGAAGTGCTAAAACTACCAGCCAATACTTCAATAAATAGCAAGCTCATAAATAACTCACACCATTGCACTTCATAATAAAGCAGTGACAAATGTTACATCTTTCTACAGCGTGGATTAATGGTAATGGGGGTGGGAAGAAGGAGTGATGTCTGTGAGGTGGTATTAAAAATCACTTACATTTCACAGGTTCCCATAAAAGGGAGACTTTGTGCAAAATAATTAATCATGCGTTATAAATGCAGCTTTTGTTAAAGACAAGCAAAAGCATAAATACAGCCAAGCCCTTAAGCACTTGTTCTTTGCAATGGTTAGAAAGTGTTTGGAAATATGAGTCAACACTCGGGATTCAGTTGAGCTCTGTTGTCGGTGCTGGAAAGCAGAAGTGGCTTTGCTGCCCTGTTCTTGTCTTTGTTACAGTCTGCCATGGGCTGTGCTGGGTGCCCACAGATTTTCCTATGCCTTGCAGTGCTTGAGAGCCCTTGACAGCTCAGCTGGATCCTGGGAAGGATTCATCCTGGAGGGGACCTCAGCAGAGCGTTGTTACACAGCTGTCTGTGCTGCCCCTGTGCTGGCTGGAGCTCCCCCAGTCACAGAGCATTAAAACCTTAGCCAAAGCCAGTTCAAACCTGCACCCAGAGTGGCCCACCAGAGCAGGAGGAGGAGAGGGAGCTGGTTTCCCTAAACTTTCCCCATGGAGCACTGTCACAGCAGTTTGCCCATTGCTTGAGGGAAGATGAGTTTGGTGACGAAGAGCTCTGGTGGTGTTCTGCTCTCACCGTCCTGCACTTGAGGAATGGAAACTCTGGGGGTCTTTTTTATTCCCCTTGCTCTTTCAAGTTAAGCTTTAGCTTTGAAAGAAAGAGGGTGGCAGCACTAGAAGGTGATGCAAGAAGATATTGAGGGGGAGGGGGATTGATGACAGCACAGTAACAGAGATGATTTGTTTTGTCCTTCAAGCACTTTCTTTCGAGGGCTGCTAAAGCCCATTAAAACTTCAGTCTGAAGCTATGGTGAGATTCACTCCTGGAAAGGACAGAGGTTTTACCATGGGGAGCCAGAAGAGGCAATGGCTTTGATTTCATTAGCAGAGCAGTTATCTGAGCTAAAAGGATTTCTGTTAAATTAGCAGAGGCCCTTCTTGCAATTAAAGTGCTGCTATTTTGTAACCAAAGTCAGTCATTCATTGGATTCTTGAGGCTGTGCCGTAAGACCATATCCAGAACCAGAGGGCTGTCAAACAGCAGGTACCAAAGAGACTTAGGGAGATCATATTCACAGATCCCCCCCAGCTCCACCTGTGCTGGTCCTTTCCTTGGACTTCTCTAGTTCAGTGTCTAAGGCTCAGCACCATACACATCCAACCTGCAGAGTGCCTCTGGAGCAGTTAGGATGCAGTGTATAAGCAAGACCATTCCTTGTACACAGCACAGTGTCTTCCTGCTTGTGCAATGCAGCATGTCCTGGTGTGTAAGTCAGGATCAGTCACCGTGGAGCTTTTCTGTGTGACTTGCAGGCTCTGAATTGTTTCTCATGGCCCTGAGCTCTCATGGTGCAGGCCTATAAGGAGACCCACACGATGGAATAAATGGTGGGTAAGTTGTATAAGGACCCCCTTTGTCAGCCCAGAAAATATGTACATTCTGGAAAAGCACATATCCTGGTGTTAAAGTCCACTCATTCTGCTCACATCCATCCTTTGGATCTGGTTCCTCCGACCACAGAGCCTTTGGCTCCAGGTCTTCTTTGGAGACCAGCCAGGGCTGCTGCTAACCCTCACCATTGCTGTGCTCTGTGCTTGCTGACTGCTTTGAGGTACAGGGGGCCCTTGCAGGACCATTCTGACACAGGCAGCTGTCCTGAGCTGTCACACAGCCTATTCAATGTTTAATTCACCAATGACTTGAGGACCGGCCGTGATCAAAGGGACAAAGTAGCTGCTCTTCAGCACTGCTTGTTAATCAGAGCAGTTCTGATGAGCAGCTTGACAAGATCTTCACAGTGGTTTCTTACATTTCCATTGGGGTGTTTGGATCTGTCACCCTGCAAAGAGGATGCCTGTCAGCTCATAGCTGAGCAGAGCAGCCTGCTCCTTCTCTGAGTCCCTGAAGACCAGGTCTCATCTGGCCTAACAGCAGGGATGCCACGTATATCATGCTTTTTATCTGGCTCCTGGAACTGGAGCTAAGCATTGAAAAATGGGTCATCTCTGGATGAATCCAGTGAAGAGAAGTTAACAAAGGGTTCCTGCATCACCCAAGCCTAAAGTTGATGGTTCCTCCTTTCATTTGGAGACAAGCCATGATCTGGAATGAAAACACAACTCTTTGCTATCACTTAGTGTTCAAGGAAAAGGAATGTTCAGCAACTTGTGACATTAGTTTTCCTGTTGTTGTCACTAAATTTGGGGTACCACTGAACCACTCTCTTCTCTTTATCTGTGCCCTTGGATTTGCAGTCACATTGCAACTGTCCCATGTCTTTCCTGCCCTTCAAATTGAAACCTGGCTTCTCCGTTCATACTGGCCTATCTCCAGACGCTGCCACTTTCTGAAGGGTCCCCAGGCTTCAGCATCAAATCCAGCTCTAATTGCTTTGTCCTGGTCTTTGTCACTCTGGAATGACAGAGGTCTGAAATGCTTTCCTGCCCATCTGTTTTCTCCAGCCCCTGGATGAAGCCTTCTTTCTTGTTGCTGCTGTTTGATGTGTGTAAGGCGGAATAGAAGTCACTAAAGTTCCAGCATCAGGGACATGCAGGGAAGAACAGGAATGGTGCAGAAACCCCTCGTCAGTCCTTGGTGGTTAGAGATCTTACAGCTGCCACCTCTTTTATTTCTTGCCCTAAATGATGACTGGGCTTCTCTTGCCTGTCAGGCTGCTTTGCCAACATTGTAAATACCTCCCATTACCCATTCAAACACCATTCAGCCAGCTGCTTCTTGTATCTCTCTTGCTTATAAATCTGACTCTTAGTTCATATATTTCCTTAGGGCAGTCAGTGCTGCAGCTCCAAACACTGCTTCCTGGGTCAGCCTAATTCAAGCAGTGCTTTTCATTCTCTTTCCCCCTTCTTTTCTTTCTACATTCCCTCTCCGTGCTATCTTGCTCGGTTTTCTTTGTGCCCTATTTTACTGCTGCTAAACACAGAATCCTCTTTTTCCTACACCCTCAATTTCTCATTGAAATGTTGCCTTTGCTCCTCAGTGCCCCTTGATCCCTAAATCAGAGAATCATAGAATGGTTTAGGTTGGAAAGGACCTTAAGATCATCCAGTTCCAGCCCCCTGCCATGGGTAGGGATGCTTCACCCTAAACCATGTCACCCAAAGCTCCGTCCAGCCTGGCCTTGAACTGCCAGGTCTGGAGCTAGCCTGTTTGCTCAGGGGTAACCTGCCCCTGAAACCAGAGCCTGGTGAATCCAAACCATTCCCAATGCCTTGCTGGAATGCTGTGTGTCCCCAGCCCACCACACTGCCTGCGCTCCGGCTCCCTTCCTGAGCACCTTGTGCATTTCAGGCCTACAAAGCTTAATGCCTGCAGTGAGCAGAGGGTCCTAGTTTGAGAGTTATCCTTTATTCCGCTGCATCTTTTCCAGGTCCTGGAACACCATTCCATAGGCTTCTAATTAAAATCTTCAAAGGATCAGAGAGGACATGCGGGGAGCTGAGATCAGGCAAGTGAACTCTCTCTGCCTGTTCCCTGATGCCTTCTTCGTCCTCAGCTTTGTGGGCTGGGGTGTTTGCTGGGTAGTCGGTTCTGATTTCAGGGAGAACATTTTCTACAACCACTGCCATTAGCAATAATGAGAAGAAATGAGACAATAATGAAATCTTATTATACACTTTTCAATGAAGGCCCTTTCATCTGAAAGATTTCCAAGTGCTTCACAGCCTGCTGAACATAGGAATCATTTTACTCACTGGGGGAATGCAGGCAGTGCAGGAGCAGTGTGTGGGGAACTGTTGGAAAACATAGAGAAAGCACGTGGGACAGTGCAGTAAGGGGAGCAAACAATCTGGATTCAAACCGATTCTGCTTAACTTCAGGGGCAGAGAGCAGGCAACAGTGGCTGTTCCATGGAGCACTGAGCAGCTGCCCCTTGGCTAACACTTGTTGGAGTGAGATTTTATCATCAAGGCTGGGATCTTCTTAAAGCAGCTCAAATGCTTGACTGACATTTCATTCTGGTTCCTCTGAAGATGCCAGCCCCATCCTGCTTTCACATTCCATAGGGAGAAGGAACCTTCCGCAGCTGTGATTTCCACTTTGCTGCCTGCAGTGGGGATTCAGGGCTGGCTCAGAGCGGTGTTCCCTGAAAAGCCAAGTCACAAGTATTTCTCTTCCCCGTCTACTGTGGATTTTGTTTCCCCTTGAGATCTTCCATCCCAGCGCTGACCAATGCTTAACCCTGCTTAGCTTAGGAGAGGGCAACAGATGAGAATCCATAGCAGAAAATGTCCTGAGCATGTTTATCTTTTGTAAAGGGGGAAGAAATGAACACAAACCCATACCCTCTGAAGACACCAGCTGCCTCCTACTTATTAAATAGGCTTTGTTTCTGCTTATACAAGTAGATTGAATAGGGCTGGCCCTGGTGCTCCCTGCGAACGGGAGTGTGTGCATTCCCCACTGATGTATGAGGTTAATAATATTCCAGGACAAGCGTTATGCAAAGCAGGACATCCGTTCTGCTGGGTGGCAACCAAGGAGCAGGAGGCAGAGGAGACAACACAATCAATCTCCAAGCTCTCCTTACTCTGTAGCTGCTGCCACTGGCCCTGCCAAAGTGTGGCTGAGCACACTGGCTGTGTCCCCGGGCTCTGTGCTGGTGTTGGGAGCTGCATCTGGCACTGGGGGATCAGTATCTCTAGGTCTTTGGGTTGCAAACGGTTGCAGGTGAAGAGATGGGCCCGCTAATGATGCATGACCAAACCTTTTGCATTTAGGGGCTGAGTCCTGAAGAAGGGAATTCTGAGGAGTTCCTGCCTTTAAATAGCCAAGGGCAAAGGGAAGAACAGCCACGAGGAACTATCCTGAAGATGATGGCTTGTCAAAATTCACCTGTGATCAGTGCTGGGCTATCTGAGGGAGCAGTTGTTGGTGCTGGCAATCAGGAGAGTTATAAACAAGCACAGATGAGTTGAAGAAACCCAAAGGCTCCTGCTCTGGACTTCCTGGCAGTTGTTCCAGGAATGGGGATCCTCAGCAAGCCATTTCCACCCCACTGGGAGGACCATAGCATTTCCAATGCCTTTCTTCTTGTAAATAAAGGGTATCAGAGCAGGCGGCTGGGAGACTGAGGAGTTACAAGGAGGACATGACTAATGCCAAGCAATAACAGGGCTTTCTTTCTCCTTAGGAAAGCTGGGCTAAAAAGAAGCTTGAATAAATGCCTGTAGTATATTATTGACTGTAAGCCATTCACCCACCTCAACTTGAAAGTAACTAGTGGAATGACTTGCCCGTGCTTAAAATAAATGGTTATTTTAACAAGAGCACATTGCAGAAAGCCTCAACCCCCCAGTGCTGCTATCAGCTAAATATGTTTTCTCAGAGTATATAAAGGCTGTAATGAAGGTTTTGTCAGATGTTCCATTACATGTCTCTCATCTCTGTCTCTTAATATTTATCACCCATTTTCACAGCATTCCAGCCTTACTCTGGGCAATCACTCAGACCTGCCATAATATTTCCACCCCCCTGCCTGAAATGGATCTCATCTACCAACGATGGTGTCAGACCTTCGGAGCACCACGAAAGGTTGTTTGCGGTTGACTTCAGAACAGCTCTTTAGCTGTCAGCTGGCCACTGCCTGCCTTTGTCCCACGTGGTTTGCTGTGGGGCTGGTTTGCCAGCATGGGCTCTCTCATTTGGCTCTGGCCATGCAGGTTCCAAAGGGAATGCTTCTCATCACATCCTCACCCACCAAGGGTGATCTTGGGATGAGCCTTTGCTGATAGAGGTCTCCTTGGCCCCAGTGTTGGCCACAAGTGTGTGTCCATTGCAGCCAACAGCTGGGTCCATGTTGACTGGAGCCAGTTTCTGTCACAGTAAAGCAGTGTTTTCCATGATGCTCCTTGCAGGTGCTGACTTGGGTTTCCTAGGATAAACCTGGCTTCCTATAACCTCCTGCTGTGGTTCTGAGTGTCCTCCCAGGCTGCTGCCAACACTGTACTTTGTGGTTGGTGTAAGGACTCCCTGTGGGTTGTATGAGGGCGACTGCCCAACTGCACATCCCCCTTCTGTGGGCTCCCTTGGACCTGGGTATTGTGAAACCAAGCGAGTGGCTCATCCATCAATCTGGGATCTCTCAAAGTAGGGTACCGGGGAGACATCCCTGCCTGGGCTCTGAAATGTGCTACCTGGACTTAGAAATGCCATTGCCAGTCCTGCTGCTCACCTGCCAGCTCCCTGGGGAGGAGATAGTGGTTAGCATCTCTCACAGCCTAGGTTTTCCTACCAGGCTCTATAATCCATACTCCCTGGGGCACAGAGGTGCTCCAGGTGACAGCAGAGTCCGCGGTGTCCTGGGGACAGTGGCAGCCAGGACCCCTCATGTTGCCTGGGGCTGTTTGCTCTCCCTGGGAGCAGGGGGCACAGGGCAGGAGGTGGCAGGAAGGGAGGCTTCAGGGAGCAAAGAGCAGGGTGATCTGTGGCATCAGTGTGTAAGTGTGCTGTGTTGACTATGCTAATTCATTTTGGCTGAATGAGAAGCATTTATTACATGTCAGGAGCAGTGTGATGAATGGGGAGTCAGCTTTTCCCCTGGATTATTTCAGCTCTCGGGTCTGTGGATGATTTATTCAGTAGCGTTTATGGTGTTACTCCTCTAAAACCAAAAGGGAAATTTATTCAACCCTTTCCTGCCTTTTTTTTTTGTTGTTCTTTTCTCCCTTTCTGTTTTATTACATTTCTGCTGTTTCCCCCCCCCTCTGGTTTAGTCTTCCTTGCTTTTCGGGTAAATGGATTACATCTGCACCAGGCACCTTGCTCTTCTGCTGCCCAGCTCCCCCAGACAAGGGCAGCTCTTCAGGGGGCTTCAGACACCCAGCTCCTGTGATGGGCTCTTCCCATGTGTCAGCAGAGGAGCTGCTGGCACCGGGCTCTCCTGGAAGGCTGGCCCTGGCGGTGAGAGGCTGAGCCTTTAAACATCAAACCATATGCTCTTTGAAAAGAAAGCAAATGCTCCAGCTTTGTTGCATCTAATCTGATCATGAAGCAGATGGGACATTTGGGGCAATTGGCTTGCCCCCTGATTTGTGTTTTAATCTCGTTTGACAGGAAAAAAGCACTTCTCAGTATCTTAAAAGGAAACTTAGCCGTGTTTAAGCACAGGCCTATGCACAGGGAGCCTGGAAAGGCTCAGGGGAGTTTAGGCACCTTTTCCCCTTTCCTGTTCAGAGATCACTGCATGGTGCAGGACCTGCTCGTATTCGGAAGCCAGCGTAAAGCAAGATGCAATTCAATGCAGCTCCTCCAATTTAATCCCAACTGAAGATCAAACCCTTTATCTATAGGCCTGCAAACCAGCATTCTCCATGTCCCTCGGGCACAACAGCCTCTGAATGTGCCTGCTGAGTCGAGCCATGGATTGATGCAACACCCATTTACTGCATTGATATCAATGTCTCTTTCTATCTATAGAAACCCTGCTTCCCTCCATGCACAGCCTATAGGGAAGCATCACTCATGTCTTGCAGCTTATAAATTGTGCATGCTGGGCTCGATCTGCTGCTGTGGAATTGTACTTGGCTCAGTTTGGCTGCCCAGGAGACAGCAGCAGAGGAGCAGCCCCTGTTCTGGTACCAGTACCCCCAGTCTCTGGGGGTGCACCAGCGAGTCGCACCGTGACACACGAGTCTTTGGCTTTGGAGCCAGAGCACACAGGAACTTGTTGAGGGAAGGTTGCTGCTAGTAATAGGTTGGTTTTAAGTGGCCCATAAACCTGCCTGCTCTTTATGGAGGCTGTCGGGCAATAAGGACATGGGGAATTATGACAGTGGAGGCATGGTACGATAGTGCTTTGCAGATGATGTCTCACAGGGGATGCGCTATTTATTTATCTAAAGGAGCGGGTTTGCAGTGCTTTCTCAGAACAGCTTCCAGGCCAGGATGTCTTGGTGCCTGCATCCACTTCGTCATGCTAGCTTTGACAGGCTCTAAATCTGGGGCAAAGAGGGGTCGGAGGGGCAGGGGAAGGCCCTGGAAGAGCTGCGGATGATGTGGAGAGGAGCAGTTTCCTGCTGGAGAGCAGTGCTGTTTCGCAGGGGAAGCCGGGCAGCTTTTGCTGAGAGCTGCAGGATTTTGTCTCTGTTGTTGTTTACAATGCGAGCTGTTCGTTTCAGAATGAAACGTTTAATTGCAGTTGGCTTCTCTCAGTCTTGTACAGTCTTGAACCAGCCCCGGGAGGATGGGACAGGCTGTAAAGAAGGAGAAAAGGTTTCTGTCTGGCTTCTAACAATTGGGAAGGGCTTTTACTGCCCCTGCAGCAGGAGCTGGTTCCTTGCCTCACACCTGTCCTGAGCTGGGTTGCCTGATAGAGCGGCTGCAGTTATCCCCCTCAGAGACTGCAACAGCGCATCCCTGCCTGCAGTGAGAGGTGGATGTGCAGGGCCTGGAACCACAGCTGGGCAGTGCCAAAGCCTCACTCCTTTCAGAGGCCCTGCCTTTAACTGTCAGCGCCAGCCCCCTGCGGTGCTGGTGAAGAACAATCCCAGTCCAAACTGGCCATTTCCTGCCGGATGGTGTGTCTGCTTCCATAGCTTTTGTCCTGCAAAGGATCATCCTTTCCTGCTCCCGAGCGGGAGCTGGTCAAACCCACCCAACCTGCTGTGTGTGCAGTGTGGGGCTGCAGAATAGCCTCCTTCCATCCGGAGCATTGTTGCAGATGGTGGCACATACAGGAGGGGTGTTTGTACTTCTTCTCACAGGTGCCTGACATCCCAGGCTAGAAGGAGGGAGATTTATTCAGGGAATGGTGCAGAGCTCCTCAATTCAGCTCCTGCTGATCCATCTAATGAGGTAAAAGCAGCCTGGAGCAAACCCCACAGTTTTGATGGGAAGTTATGCAGCGTGAATACCACTCTGCTCTGGCTGTTGCAGGGCAGAACACCTCTGTACAGGGGGGATCTAAAAGCGTGGACTGAAACCAATTGCACTAACGTGATGCAGGATAGATTTTGCATAACAGGGAAGGGAGGAGAATTACCATTGCCCTTCCTTTATCAAGAAGGAAAATGGGGGTGCAGAGGAGCAGCCTTTCCCAAGTTCTCTGCTGAGAGGTGAGATGTACTTGAGTTGTCTTCCTTCCCTCACTTCTCCCTCATTACATCCTGCATTTGACCCACAATGATCTGATCTCCTTCCTACCTCCATCTCCTTTAACCCCTCCTACCCATCCCAGAGGCACAGCCTCTTTAGCTGTCTCCTTTGAGCAGCTCTTCCTGCACACATTCTTGTCCCCACAGAAGAGCAGGCTCCAGCTCTGCAGTCCCTGCCTGCTTCTTGTCCCCTAATGCTGCTGCTTTGTAATAGAGATTCAGCACAACCTTTTAAGAGAGACCCGAAGGAGCAGCCCCACAGTACATAAAAGCCAAAGCAGGGCAAAGCAGCGAGTCAGGATGTGACCAGTTCCTCAAGCAGCTCATGTTATTGCATTGGCTTTCTGTGTTTCTCAAGTGAATAAACCAAAGTCATGATTATAAACCCCACAAATAAATGAAATCCCAGGATCCCGAAGGCTGCCGGTGTGGGTTGGTTCCATTCACTGCCTGTGCCACCTTTCCCTGGGGGTGCAGGACCTCCAGCCTCAGGCTGGGGCTGCCTCCAGACATGCAGCAAGTGAAGAGTGATGATGACATGGAAGGGCTGGGTCCAGGAGAGGGAATCACATACAGGGAGCAGTGAAATCTCAGTCATCACCGAGATCAGGGATGCTGTTGCCTGCTGGTGCTCCTCACTGCACTCATTGCAGTGGAGCCACGGAGCCAAGCTCCCACCAAAGCCTGGTCTCCAGCTCTGCTTTGGGTTTTGCAGTAGGGTTAGGAGGCACTGCAGGAGTCAGCTAAAAAAGCCAAGCAATGGGCTCTTGTTGGAGGCAGGTGGAGGAAAGGCTCTTGTTTGGGGTGCTACCCAAACCCCTTTGATTCCCAAATTGAACACTGGGCATTTTGCTCCATTGAACTTTCCTTTGGCCATCCAGTAAAACTGAGAGTGGCAGCCTGGAAGTGAAGGGTTGAGTTGCGCTTAGGAACTGGTGCAATAAAATGGTTTGGCATTTCTGAATCCAAAAGAACAGAACTTGCCCACATTTGGGAAATATATAGCACCCCCAGAACCTGGCCTTCAACACGGCTCCTATTGTCCCACATTCTGCTTTGCCTTTTGCTTGCTAAGACCTGGTTAAAAGCCCTTCATATCCTCTCTGAGCGTGCAGCAAGACCTAATGCTCCTCAGCACCAGGCAGACCTTTGTGCCATGGTGTGTCCTCCTGTCCCCAGGGCACCAAAATCCACCATTCCCAACCTCAGCAGCCGCTCTGCAATGAGCTGCTCATGCCCCATGGCAGATCCCTGGGCACATGGATGTTCAGGCTCCTTCCTCTGAGTTCGTTTGGGTTTTTCCTGGCTGGTATCTGCCAGCTGCGGCTCCATTGCCTCTTGGTGTTGCCATAGCAGGGGAATGGCAGGAAAGGTGGGAATATGGATCTAGGGAAGATGCCCAGTGTGGGAGGCCATAGCCTTTCACATGGGACAGGGCTCTCTCAGCTGCCTGGAGGCAGTGGGGAAAGGAGAAGGGATGTCTGGCCCCGAGCTGGGCTGTGGGGCACTCTGGAAGGCTGGAGGAGAGGAATTCTTTCCATCGCACAAACCAGCTGAGGTTGTTTAGCATTCCTGGTCTCCCTATGGCTGTAACAGTGCTATTTGGGTACAGCTGGGAGCCAGCCAGCCCAGGGGAGCCTGGCAAGAGAGGCTGTGGCACGGAGCACAGGGTCTTAAATCCCTCCTTGCTTTCCTCTTGCCTGCGAGGGAGCAGGCAGATGTCCTCATTGCTGACTGTGCCGGAGCCTCCCTCGTTTTCCCTGCAGAATAACGGGAAGAATGGAATGAGGCTGCAAGGGATTAACATGTTCTGTAAATAATAACTTAGAGACAAATCCTTTCTAATTGTCTCCTTTGTGTGTACAGCTGGGTTATCTCACTGCAGAGCAGTCAGGGGGGTCCTGGCATCCTCTGCCCAGGGTAGCACTCACGTGGAAGGCAGAGTCCAGCCCAGGCTTTGTGCATCCAGTACCTTGGGGTGTTCATCCGGTCCCTCTGCTGCAGGGAGTCTCCTGGGCTCTTGCAGGTCACCATGCAGGAGATGGGAGGTGAGCATGTGCAGCTCCATGCTCCTTCATCCACCCTGGAGGGATGTTCCCAGCCATTGGTGTTGGTTCCCTGGTGTGGGGAAGGCTCAGCCTACGCCTTAGGGAAGTCTCGAGAGGCAAAGCAGCCTAAGGAGTCTCCTCCCAAGTTGTAGGCAAGAGACCTTGGGCAGTGTTTGCAAGGGGTGAAAGACAAATGCACTCCCACCTCCCTCATCAGCCCCATCCGGTGTGTAATTTACGATCCAGGGAGTTAGGGTTTTATTACCACCCCATTTCTCAGGCTCTTGGCTGGCACCATTCCCAGGAAGCAATACAGGAACGCTTTTGTATTGAGACCTTAAACAGGAGGAGCGATTCCTCACGAGCCTTTGGATCTATATGTGGATTTAACATGCAGTTCCTAAAATAAGCTTTAATAAAATGTGGGTTTGTGCATTAATTTCCAAGACTTCTCCCCCCCCCCCATGGAATTGATACCGGAAAAAAAAGGCTTATAGAGGAAATGAGAGTCACCCCAGTCATCTGCATAGAATCACCTCCACTAGAGATTGCAGTTGTGTTTGAATTACAGGGTAATTAATCTGTCAGGATGGTAAGTGTTATAGAAGACCCCTGGAATTTCCTTGGAAGCTCTGAGTACCTCTTAGCCTTGAGATCTAGAGAGGTTTTAATATGAAAAGATGTGGTACTGCGCTGTGCTAATGCCTGGTATTGATTTACTGCCTGTAGCAGATGTTACAGGGCAGCTGACAAATCGGTGCCATAGAAATACCGAGGCCCCTGAAACACGGTTCCGGAGGTGACAGGAATGGTCCTCAGGAGGAGGAGCATCCCTCAACCAGTACATGCTGGGTCCATGCCTTGTGCAAGAAGCTTTCCCTGGGTCCGGAGATGGGAGCCTGGTCCCTGTGCAGGACGGAGCCATTCCGGAGCGCTCCCCTGAGTGTGATGGGTGTCACTGTGGGATGCCTGAATCAACAGAATCTGGGAAGTTTTGGTGGAGAGATATATTTAATGGCTGGCCTCATTCTGACATGAACGATCACGTAAGTGCCAAGGCAGGTTAAAAATAGGCAGCATCTCCATCCAGCAAAGTTCAGGAGACCCAGAGCTGTGGGAGCACAGGAACAGCCACTTTATTTCTGCTCCAAACCAAGGTATTTCACATCTTGTGTCTCAAAGAGGTTCATCTATTGAGTTAATTGCAGTGGATAAGTTTCTTAAAGGTTTCTCTTCCTGGTAATGGACTGACTTCAATCCTGATTGTGCTTGTAACACTGTGGGCACGGCTGCAGTGCATTGGTGGGAGGCTCCTGATGTGCTTTGCATCATCCCAGTGACCTTCCGGATGTCTGTGGCTCCTACTGCCTGTCCCCCTGTCCTGTGTCATCTGGTTTGAATCCAAGCTCTTTGGAGCAGGGCTTGTCTTTTGTACAGCTCCTCGCACAGCAAAAGGGCTTCAGGTCAGCATGGGGATCTCTGAGGCACTGCTGTAAGACACACACAGCGTTTGCTTCTGCTGCTCCAGCTCTTTGTCCTTTGCTTTATCCAACTTAATAAGCACCTGAGTGCTTAGCAAGACTATGGAAGGCTCATTCCCTCCAGGCTGAGCAAAGCTTTTGGGAGGCTTTGCCTGAGCCAACGTACAGAGCCAGTTCTACCTCTCTTCCTCTCTTTCCCTGGTGCCATGGGAAGAGATCTCCCAAAAGCAAGGCAGAGAGAAGTGTGTTCTCTACTCTCAAGCAATAATCACTCTGGCAAAGGGAGAAGTGCAGCATCCACCCAGGAATCTCAAGGAAAGCGCTGAGTGCTTCCTTGAGTGCCAACAGGCTCCCAGAGCTTTGTCTCTGCCTGCTCCAAGATGTGGACATGGGGGATCTTTAGTAAGAGTCTTGTTGCTGGTGATGCTCCCTGTTCATCGCCTGCTTTGGGAGTTACAAGGTCCTGGGCTCTACACCCCATGAAGAGCTTTAGAGGTCGGAGGGAGAGGAGAGAGGAATTGTGCTGCAGCCTGGAAGCCGCACCAGTGATGCTGGAATGTCTCTGGGTCTCTTTCCCTGTCAGCATCTCTCAGAGGGATATTGCCAACCTTGACTGCAGGGGAAGGAGATGCACTCTGACAAACCCAATTTCATGTGAGACACAGAAGTGTTGGGTAGATAAAGCACTGTGGTTGCTCCTCCCTTTCCTCTCTGTGCCTGGAATTGAAGCAGCTCCCTCTCTGCTGTGAACTGCGCTTTCACAGTGTTCCGATAGAGGTGGATTCCCTGTTTCTTCACATGGAAGTTCATCTACTGCCTTCCCAAATTCGCCTGACCTGCAGCCAGGTGGTCTAAGGAATGTGTGCGCTGTGAGCTGTAGTTCAGGGCCTTGCTCCTCATCAAAGGGAAAACCACAAAGCCAAATGAAGGGCTGTGAGCCACAGCAGGGCAGGACCTTAGAAACGTGCAGTGAACCTGCATGGATTTGTAGCATCCCCTGCTTTCCTGGATGGGCTTTCCTAGTGCACCAGCGTGCACCTCATTCTGCAGCAGCTGAGCACACACGTAAAGCTCTGGGTTTAGCTTGACTCATGGTGCTCCCCTAAATCCATCCCTCCCTGCTGAGGGGAGTTTTCAGTGCTCTTCCCACCTGGCTCCCAAACTCTCATCCAATTTGATGGCAGGTATCTCCGCTTGCATTGGTATGCCATTCCAGATTGGGAATGAAGAACCTTACTGCATGGAGGGTGTGCTTGTAGCTGGTAATTAACACCCAGCACTCTGCCAATGCAGCTCATACACAGAAACCCAGAGCTGGAACAGAAGCTGCCCAAAAAAGCAAGGTCTGCCAGTCGAGTTAAGGCTTAAGTAAAATCCCCAGCCAAATGTCTGCAGAGTAAATGTGGGGAGGATGCTGGCTCCTGCACGGAGCTCAGGAGGTGTTTTCCAGCTACAGGGCCCAAGAGATAGGAACGTTAAGCGCTAACGGGACTATTGAAGCTAGATCTCCCCCTCTCATGTGTTGTGTTCCAGCTCGGAGAGGATGCTTTACGGGGAGTTAACTCCTCCAAAGTCGTGGAAGTGCTGACAGAGCCGAGCTGTAAGCACTGCTAATGGAAGTGTCTGCTTCCAGAGGAGCTTGGGAGCTGGGGTTAGACCCAGTGCACGCAAAGGCAGGGTAAGTCCTGTGCTAACAAATTAAGTTTGCAGCTTTCAAGTGAAGAACTAATCTGTACATTAAATACGCCTGCCAGCCATGTGGCCTGGCTCCAGAGCTGCGGATTGCTCTCACCCACATGCTTTTCCCTCCTCTTTGTCATCCTTTCTGAACATGAGCTTAACAGAAAGGCTAATACCCTTGTCCAAACGCCTCGCTAGCAAACATGCCTCAGCCCTGGCCAAAGGAGCTGTCAGAACCGAGTGTAGATCTTCACTGCCCTGAATCCCTACGCTTTCTGGCATGTATAGAGCTGGGGAGAGGAGTTTAATGGAGTTGCTATTGTGGAAAGCAGCCTTGTCCCCAGTGGCCAGATTGCCCTGTGCTTCTCGGATGTGACACCAGCTCCACCAAGGATGTGATCTCCAAACGTGGGGGGTTTCCTGGCAGCTCTAAATTCAGTGCTTGTCACAAGGGGGTCGAGCAGCTCGTTCATTGCCCCCCTCTGCCAGCCACTGTACTCACAGCCAATGTGTGTGGGTTTGTGTTGGGGCTCCCCGTTCAGAGCTGGAGCGGTTACAAGCTCATTTGCCTCCCCTCCGTCTGCTGGTGCTTCTGGGTGACTCCAGCTCCTGAGACATGTCTGCAGCCGCACAGCACTCAGTGATGCTTCTGGGTACCAGCAACAGCCCAGGTCATCAGCTCCTGACCATCGGCAGGCAGGAACAGGCAAGGTCTCCTGTGGCCTAAGTGCAAGGAGAATCAGATCCACAGTTTTATAGCCAAGCTGCAAGGTTGCACCTGCAATAAGAACCCGGAATGTGGTGAACAGGCTTGAGACCTCCTGGGAGGCAGCTCTTAGTTTCAGACCTCTGTAACTCTTTGGTTGCTTGTGCCATAGCTTAAAACAGCAATGTGTGTGTGCATGTATACACAGAGACGTGTATTTATAGACAGTGATAGTAAGAGGCAGTTTGCTGCCTCTGAGAGTCTAAAGGCCAGAACTGGAGAGGCATTTGGATGCCTGAGGCTGCACTGAAGCAGGACAAGACCCGAGTGAGTCAGGCATGTAATTGCTTAGAGCAATCTTAAATACTTGTGAGCACACACATGCATCTTCAGGGGTCTCTATTGTCTTAGAAAACCTGGTCCTTAAGCAGTAAGGAATAGGGAGAGCCCCAAGGAGGCCTGCAGTGCTCATCAGCCATCTGGGAACTGTGGCAAAGGAGCTACCTGTGACTTTCCCAAGGTTATGTGAGAAGGCAGTGGCAGAGCATCCTTTTTCTTCCATTACGCTGCTCCCCAGCTCCCTTGCCTGCCCTTGGCACCAGGGCTGAAAGCCATGGACTCCCTCGTGCAGCTCCCCAGCTTTCTCATTTCTGCAGGGTCTGCCTGTAGGCACCATTCACAGACCTCAGACTGACACACACATCTTGTGGCTGCCCCATCCCTGGCAGGGCTCAAGGCCAGGTTGGACACAGGGGCTTGGGGCAAGCTGCTCCAGTGGAAGGAGTCCCTGCCCATGGCAGGGGTTGGAGCTGGAGGAGCTTTAAGGTCCCTTCCAACCCAAGCCAGGCTGGGGTTCGTATAATTCATTCCTTGACTCCTTGAGCTCTCAGGAGGGGCAGCCACAATTGCAGGGTGTGAGTTTGCTTGTGTTCTCCTGTTTGGCCCCCTCCTCCCCTCCTTCCATCTCCCCTCGTTGTTTGTCTGCTATTTTCTTTTGATTTGCAGCTTTATGGAGCACTGAGTTTGCAGCAGCATGTGATTACCCTGTATGGAGCCTTTCCCACTGACAGCATGATGAGCAGAGACAGTGTTTGGTGCATATACAATTTAAGCCAAGCAGGAGGCCAGTCCAACACCTCACTTGCCAATTTACCGAGTCGATATTGTGCACAGGGTAATGTTTGTTGTTTGCTTGTGTTGCTAAAACACTTCCAGAGTGTTTAGAGCAATATAGCAACATCCTCACCTCCCCCCCACCCCTGTAGGGATGAGCTCTTCAGCTAAACCAGCACCTCACCATTGCTCTGACAGGAACAGCCAAGGAGGGAGAAAGGCAGCTGGGGACCTCCATGGCTCTGTGGCCCATTGGGGTGTTGTGTGAGTGACAGGCCTGGGCAGGGTGTGGGGAGATGAGTCCTTCCCATTGCTCAGCTGATATATGTGTGTTGATGCAAGAAACGGTGAAGGCAAGACACCTGTGTAGGTAAAAAGGTGTTGAAGCTGATGGGAGGCGGTGGATCTGCAAAGCAACCACATAAAGGAGCCACAGGCAAATCTCATCCCCACCAATGTCCCTTGCTGTGGATGTCACAGTGAACCATGCCTCCCTGTCTGATTTACAAAGGCTGGTGTTTGTGCTGTTTCCACTGGCAGCTCAAGGCAGAGGCAGAAACTACAAGTGGGTGCAGGCTTCCCCCATGTAGCAGCCCCTATCCTGGGAGCAAACCTGCCCAGCTTTCAGGTTGCCCGTCAGTGGGAATCACTCTTGGTAGCAAGGGAAGCAGAGACATTCTTGGCAGGACTGTCCTATCTGTTTGGAGGCCTTTGAGAGATGCCCCAGGCAAATTGCTGTTGTTTCTCTCAGGACAAGTTTCTGCCTCAGGTTTACTTCCTTTCCCAGAGCACACAGACAACATTTGCTGCCTCTCTGCAGCAACATGATGATGGATGTCCAGGAGGCACTTCCAGGCAAAGGTGTGGATGTTGGCACGCAGACCGTGGGGCACACCAGCGTGCAGTGGCAGGGGGGTGATGGCAGCACAAGAGAGGAGAAAGGGCTCCAGTTTGCTTTGGTATCTGGACCATTCACCCTGTCATTATCAGTGTTGTAAAACATCAGTGTCCACAGGGGCTTTGCCTGAGCTCAGAAGGGGCCTCTTACGATGGTTATGGACCAAACGCCCCTATTAAGCTGAGGCTTCATCTTTCCATTCCTCTAAGAGGTCCCAGGCCTGTGTTCTCTGGTTGGTCTCTCACCATCCTTCCCCATATACCATGGTCGCTGAAAGCACTGGTGACCATAAGCATGGGCTGTTCCTTTTCCCTCCTTCTCTTCCTCTTTCCCTGGGCTTCACCAAGAAGTATTTGTTAAGTGTCAGAGTGAAAAGTGAAATGTCATGTTTGATTGTGAATGATTCCAGGCCAGCAGCAGAGCCCAGATCCATAGCCTGGGAGAGTGATTAACTGCTTACCGCAGAGAGCTATAAAACCCTCATCATTTTCTCCAGTCCCTGCTCTGTCAGGGTGAAGCAAAAGGAGCCAGATTATCACACAAGATGGTTGGAAAGCTGCTTCCAAGATTCCCCTTTGCCTGGAGCCCAGTGTTGCCTGGAATGATTTCATCAGAGCAGGGCAGGTCTCCCGAGATACACCTTTGCTGCTCACTCTCCTTGTTTTCAGGTTGTAGCACTCAAACTCCTTAGGAGGCAGCCCTTGGGAATCTCACTCTGGCAGTGCTGGCTGTATTTCTTCCCTTGGTGGCTTTTATTCAGGGGCACAAAAGTAAGCAAATGCCACTGGAAAGCGCAGTCAGTGCTGTCCTGTGAATGTCGCTTTGTCTCTCTTCAAAGCTTCCCAAATAGGTAATGGTATCCGCATGCTCTTCATTGCTGCGCTTGGGACTGAAATATGTCACATCCATCCCCTCCTTGGCCAGGCTATAAAGCAAATTCCTGCTGCAGTTTTAACGCTTCAAATGCCCAAATAAAAGCTGATTTCCTGTCGACACCAATTGAATTAAGAATGTGCTCTTCACTCCTTTTACTTGATGAGAAATGAGCTTGGCCCTTGTGTCTTCCAGTCGTCTCAGAGCAAAGACCCTACTGGCTTCTCCCATAGTGTGACTGCTGGTCTTGCCAGCAGCGTTGCCTCAGCACTTTTGAGCCCTGTGCTGGCACGTGTTGGTTCCCAGGCAGCTGTGGATGGCAGGGTTGTGTTGGCTCCCATGCCCAGAGGAGATCTGGTCCCAGGACCCAGGTAGCACGGTGGCCTGGTGAGTATGTTAGTGTAACTCATCCTAGCAGGTACCTGTCTAAAGGCCTCACTCTTGCTCCCGAGTGGTGCAAGAGTCATTGCTGCTGTCACGGCTGACAGGGGCTCTCATCTCACTCATCACAGGGCTTGTCACTGCCTGCTGCAGGAAAAAGGCCAAAGACTGACTGTGCCCAAAGGGCTGCCAGGGGCTTTCACTATGCCTGCATCCTGGTGATGCAGGACTGGGTACTTGCGTGGTGCAGTGGAGAAGGAACGTGTGCTCACTTGGTTTTGTTGGCATCTTTCTCACAGGTACTTTTAATGCTTTTCTGCTTTGGATTTTACTCCTGCTTCATGGTAATGACTTCTTTTTGTAGTGCTGATAGTCCAGAAAAGGTTGGCTTTAGAATCTACCAGGACATAAAAGGTTCAGGTTGATCAAGAGATGAAGATACACTTCATCTTTCCAAAGTCATTTGACAGCTAAATTCAGTGCCCTGAATCTGCTCTGGAGTCTGTTTGCTATGGAGCATCGTTGAGAAGTAGAACAAACCTCTCTCATGGCAATGAATATGGCAAAGATTGGATTGTCTTCCAAGCCTCTATATGCAGGGGACTTTGCTAGCATAGATGGTTTTGCTTGAATTCAGGATCTGGGAAGCGAGTGGAAGCGCATGTACTGAGTGTGCACTGGAGTTGGACAGGCTTGCTTGGAAAAGGGAGGGATTCTGCTACGGGAATAGCTGAAAGCCAGAGGATTCAACCCATTGGCCTGCAAGAGCTGTTGCTGTTGTCTGAGTTCTGATAGGTGTAATGATGAGCTAAATACATGTTTGGAGCTTTACTTCTTAGCTGGAGATACAGCATCTAAAGCAAGATCAGCAACATTTAGGTCATCCTTAAGTGCAGCAGGCCTTTTGTGTGCTCCAAAACAGCAGCAGCAGCAGCAGTGGAGAGTGAGGAGGAATCATAGCTTGCAGCTTGGTGGACTCTTGGGGCACTTGACATGTTGCTGCCTCCATTAAATGAAGCTCCACTTCTAATTATATCCCATAATTATAGCCTTCAACCAATGTGATTTGTAAAGAGAGGAGTCATAGATACTGGGATCACTCTGAGATTGAGTGTGCAGTGGGTAGCAGTAAACATCCTTGCCTGCCTGGCAGAGCTGTAGAGGACTAATGCAATAAGGCAGGGCACGCAGCTGGATTGATAGACGCGGTGCTGTGGCCTCTGGCCCCTGAAGATATTACGTGACAAGGCAATGAAAGCTGCAAACACGAGGGCAAACCATCTATTCAGCGTGACAGTATTAGACAGAGGTTAAGAATCTTGTGGACTGCTATCAGCATCGATGAATGGTCTCCAGCAGGGATCTGCAGTAACACATTGAGTGCCAGGCTGCCTTTAATGTCACACCAAAGAGCCCCATGGCACAGAGCCCATCACCCTGAGACTGCAGCCTGGGCTTCTGTGTCCCTGCAAATGGGCTGCTCATCTTGGGAAAGCAGAGCAGCCCAGGGGGGATTCAGTTGCAGGTGAACCCTTTAAGAACATGGGATGACAAAGGGTCTTGTTTAATTACCTAGAAGCCCCTGTGCTCAGACTGGATGTGTGGCTGTAAATGATGCAGTTTGGGCTTGAAACTGTAGTCATGGGGCTCATACTGTTCTACTTTGTTTCTTTAATGGACTCCAAGAGCGAGGCAGGTTCCTCTCCCAGGGTTGATCCTGGTGCAACAGAGATTCTGGATGAGGAAGAAGCAGCCCTGTAGGTTATCTGGATGGGGAGGACCTGTGTGTCACTTTGCTCTGGCTTCTTGCAGCTTGTCAAGCCCAGAAAAGCTCAATGACTGACCTCTGCACTGAGTCTAATAACTTGTGGGTCCTCCTGTGCCCTTTCTGGTTTGGATCTAAGTGATGGAGAATTAGCCCTGCTCTTTGGTCAGCTCTGCCAGGGAATAGTTCCTCTCCCTGTTAATATTTGTGTTTCAGGTGTTTCAATATTTCAGTTTCAGCTTACAGCCACTGGGGCCTTGGTGTATTAAGACAGCTAAGCCGGTGGTGACTGGATGAATATCAAACCCAGATTTCCTTCCCATCTGCCTGGTGATACAGTTCCCCTTGGACTTGGGCTGCAAGGGATAGAGGACTGTTCAGAGGACATAAACTGATCTGCTGATGGAGACGGGAGAGTTGCTTTGCTTTGCTCCAGCCAGCTTGGTTTAGTTTGTTTGGCTGTGTGGCTGCATGTCCTTTGAGTCACAAGTCACCAAGGTCTGCACATCTCAGCCAGTTTCAGCCCTGTTTGATGGTCTTAAGAGGGATGGTGTCCATACAGGTTTCACAGAAGTAGGGGTGAGGAAGAGGAAAGGCTCAAACGCTCCAGTTCCAACTTCATCAGTGTATCCCATAGGTAAAAGAGGTCCACGGTGTCTCCCCAGTGGACAAAGCTTCTCTAAGAGCTCACAGGCAGTGAATGGTGAAACACAAAGTCATTTAGGAATGTGATTTAACTGTGCTGGTGTTCAGGAATTCCTTCTTTCTTCCCCTTCCCAGCAATACAGGATGCACTTGGCTAGAAAGCATGCAGACAGATAATGAGAGACCATCTCTGACCCCAGCCTCCCACAGCCTGAAGAGATGAAGTGGCCAACAGCTGTTAACATGGATGGGGAACTGAAGCAAAGAGAGATTAAATTGTGTTCTCCGAGTCCCGCAGGGCGTCTGGTTGACTGTCAGCCAGTTCCCTCTCCCTTTCTTGTCTCTAATTCGAGCCTTTGATCAGAGGGTTTGGCTTTTGTTTCTATAACTCGTCCAAACTTCTTCTTGTTTCCAGCAGCCTTGTTCCAGATTTCAGCAGGCTCTGCTGCGCTGGCACCAGCATTGTTCTGCTCTGCAGGAAGGGATGTACATCTCAGTAATGCTTTGCATGAGTTGTCTTTCTCTCAGAGACGGTTGTGTGGTTTCTGTGATACACAAGAAATTGCAGTACACAGAGTATTAGAAAAACAACCCCCCCAGCAAGCCTTCAGAACCCAGGCAGTTCAAAGAAGCAAGCGGAGAAGCCCAACATCAACAGGCTGCAGGGATACGAGGGTGAGGCACTGGAATGGGTTGCCCAGGGAAGTTGTGAGTGCTCCATCCCTGGCGCTGTTCAAGGCCAGGCTGGACAGGGCCTTGGGTGACATGGATTAGTGTGGGGTGTCCCTGCTCATGGCAGGGGGCTGGAACTGGATGATCTTAAGGTCCTTTCCAACCCAAACCATTCTATGATTAGAAACTCTCCCACTATTTTCTGGGGTAAGCTCATCCCCGGCTCAGCCAATGCTGGTGTCTGTGTGTACAGTCAGGCTTTTACCCTCTGAACTGAACAGCAAAGGGCACCCTGCCTTGCAAGATAGAATCCACTCAGGAATGCTCAGCTTGTGAAAAGCTTCCCACTGGTGCCCATGGCCATATCCTGAGTTCTCTGTGATCAGCTAGAGAGGAAACCAGTGCAGGAATGGTTCTCTAAGAGACCAGCCACCGAGAGGTGTTTGGACAGCAGGATCTGAGCGTGACACCATTGAGCTGCAGCCACGAGCAGGTCAGAGCCCTGAGCATGGAGCAATGAAAGCAGTGCTGCCTCTGGAGACATTCAGGCAAGCTCAGAGTTATGTTCTGGAAGGATTCCCCTGCTGCTGCTGCTTCTCCCTGCGTGCTGCTGCCTCTGAGCACCACGGGGGGTTGACAGCCGATGGGAAGTTGTTCCAGGCCAGCAGACAGCCGTTCCATCTCTTGGCACCTCAAGTGGCAGGCTCTGCTCTGTGTGCCATGTTCTTTTCTCACTTCTAGAAGGAACAGCGTCTCCTCCTCTGCACCTCTCAGCAATGCAGCTAAAGCCTTTCCCAGCTAAAACTCGGGTTTACCAACAATGTCTTTATTGATTTACAGGGTTCACCTTTATGAACAACTCCAGTATTTCTCTTTGGACAAAATGAAGCGATATTAAATGTTGTAACAATAAATTCAGAGCACCCTCTTCTCTCCGGGGTGTAAGGTTATCCAAATGCATGCTCCTGTATTTATCATTTACCAACGGAGCTATTTAAACTACAATACTTGACAGGAGTGCTTGTGTCAGCTGTGATGGAGTGTGCGTTATAAAAGGATGGTTAAGAGAGACTTTGCATTTGTCCTTCAAGCATAAAGTCGATTTTTGCATGATTGGTGCTTCAGAGATCATCTTCAGCACAAGATGAACCGGGGACAATGCTCAGGGAAGTCAGGGGAGGAAGCCCCAGTGGCTTTCTCTGCGTGCTGCGGTCTCCCTGTGGGCTGTGTACTCGTTCAGCGTGCAGAGAAGGTGCTTAAGGAAAGCGAGTTCACCTTCAGTGTGCTGCAGGCTCCCGATGTGACATTCTCAGAGGCATTCCCACCCCTCCCAGAAGGTTTTGGTTCAGGGCATAAAGTTTTAAGTCCCATCTTGCCTTGAGTGCGTTCTGCAGGAGAGAGCAGTGTCTGTAAACAGGCCCAGATCCGGCTAGTTTGAAACCTGCTTTCAGTCTAAGAGTTACTCTGGTGAGCACAGGGCTCTGCTGAGGTGTCAGGAGCCCTTTGGGGCATCCTGCCCTGAACAGCAGTATTGATGCCTTACTCATCACATGGCTGAACTGAAGGGACGGGAACTGATCCTTGTAGTGAATACAATCGCTAAGGGTTTCCTGTTGAGTTGAAGAAGAGATGCTGGGAGACTGCAGGGGACCGGTGAGCTCAGTGTGAGTACCAGGTACCAGGTTAGCCGTTCAGCCTGTGGTGCAGGGAGGCATCGCTGCGGGCTGAGCACAGGATGTGTGCAAAATACTCCCGGACACAGCAGAGAGAACAAGGAAAATCCAGTGTGCTGCTGGCTCGGGGAAGGGCACTGATGGGGGCTGCTCTATAATGGCTTTTGCTAGAAACTATTTCATTTGAAGGAGTGAGGAATGGAGCCCGCGGGCACCTCCATCCGGTTCTCACAACTCGCCTCTTCCTTTGCAGTTGTGGTTCTTGCCGTGGAAGAGAGAGCGAGCCTGGGCAGCGCAGAGCACCCTGGCTGCTGAGCTGACAGAGGATGTGCTGAGCCCGGAGCTGGGGGCCGTGGGCCAGGTACTAATTACAACGTGCCCTGAGCTGCAGGCACCTTCTGCCAGCGCCTCCCCGGCCGCGCTGCGTGTTGTTAGAGACACAGAGCGAGAGGCGCAGCCAGGCAGGCGTGGTGAAGGGCTCTGCTCCAGTGTGGTGTCAGGGGCAGGAGGAGGGCAGGGCTTTGTGTCATCCTGCTGCTGTTGCCCTGCTGCTGGAGGTGCTGTTCCAGGCAGAAACACTGAACGTCAGGGCTGGAAAAGAAGGGAACAGTGCCCTCAGGGGTTTCTTGGTTCCTCAGGTAACTCGGAGCTGATGTGTCTGGATCATAGCAGGAGGAAGGTAATCCCTTGTTTGTAGGAATATGAGCCTCTGTATGCTGAGCTGTTGAGCCAGGCTCTTAAATGACTGTCGTAATGTATTTACCAGTGCTGGGAAGTTCACCCTCTTAGACTAGATTATGGTAATAATGGTATTGTGCAGCAGATAAAATCAGGTTTTCCACACAGTTTTGTTGCGTCTCAGTGCCTGAATGTGTGAAATCAGAGACAGTTGGCAGTATTCCCGTGGGGAAGCCAGGCTCCTCCCACACCCACCCTGCAAATGCAGATGCTTCCTCATAACCCAGGGACCCGCTCCCTGCTCAGCAGTGCAGGGAAGGACTGTGAAAAACGAGGGCTGGTTTAAGATACATATATATATATAAATAAATATATATAATATATTTATATGTATAAATATATATATATATTTAAGGTAAGTTTGGGGTTTATGAATTTTGAGATGATTGGGGACTGTTAAGTGCAACTGAGGTGGGCTGGCGTCCTGCAGGGACTGTTGCAGCCTCAAGGATACTGGTATCCAGACCAAATGGCTTTCCCACATGCACACACTAGCCACAAGTGTTCCATGTAGATGTAAGGACTTGTACGTAGCACAGGAGACTCTGCTGTAGCTCTGCCACCTCTTTAAATCAACTCAGGGGGTCACAGCAAGCTGGCACAGGGTGCCCAGAGAAGCTGAGGCTGCCCCATCCCTGGCAGTGCTCAAGGCCAGGTTGAACACAGGGGCTTGGAGCACCCTGCTCCAGTGGAAGGGGTCCCTGCCCGTGGCAGGGGTTGGAGCTGGAGGAGCTTTAAGGTCCCTTCCAACCCAACCCAGCCTGGGATTCTGTGATTCTCTGAACAAGGACACTGACCTCTTTTCTCATCCTATTGTGAACCTGGGGTCTGCTGGGATGTCAGACCCCATCAACACTGAGGATGTCCCTCTGCTGAATGAAGTTCACATCTTGTTTCTCTAAAAATCAATGGAAAATCCCTGTCCAGGTTTCCATAACCTTCCTTGGGACCAGTCAGTATCCATGGCTTGGCCATGCTGAGCCAAGGCACCAGAGGAAGCTCAGACTCCTGCCACACAAACTTCACCTCCTGTGGTGCATTTTGGTAGCTTCTCTTTGTGAGCTGCTGGAGGAGGTAAAAGCTCAGGCTGTGGGTTCTTATCACACCCCCCCGATTTGCCTGGACAAACATCCAAGCTGGGAGTCAGCTTAGGAATTTCCCAAGCAGATTCTGTTGTTCTCAGGTTCCCAACAGATAGCGAACAGATGGAGTGGTCCAGACCCAGCCTTCCACCTTCATCAGGGGTTTCTGCAACAATCAGTGTCCCAACAAGGAGGCCAAGGCACATCAAGTCTCTTCTCAGCTCCAGTGGTGAGTTCTTTGAGTTTAATCTTAATGCTGTGCATCAGGGAGCTGAGTGAAACAGCAACTGCTCGCTTTGGAGGGGTGAGAAAGACTATGTCAGACAGAGAAGTGCATTATGATTACCAACTCATTGCATCGCACGTGCTCCAGCAGAAAAGCAAGGCTTTGTTGTGCTGAGTGCTACTTGCACTTGTGAACATGGCACAGTCAAAAGCCTGCAGAAGTGTATAGAAGTGATTCCAGCTCGAGCTGAAGCACAGCCACTGCCAGGGCTGAGCACAGAGGTGCTTCAACAGCCGCACTCTGGCTATTGGTTACCCGAGAGGTTAACACAGTCAGAGAAATCCCAGGTTGGGAAGGAGCAAGGAGAAGTATCTTATAGACACAACAGCCTTAAAGGCCTGTCCCACTTGTGAGGAGTGGTTATGGATTTCAGTAGTGCGAGTCCCACTGTGAGCAGCAGTGGGCTGGTTTATCTCTTCTGTCACCTTCAGTCCTTGCTTTGCTGATGCTCTTACCCCTGATCATTAGCATTGAGCCTGATGCAGTCAGGGCCTTGTTCTTTCTGTTCCCACTGAAAAGTGGCACCTGTAACACCGCATACGCCCCAGAAGCACACAGGGATCTACTTCACCATGGCCTGGAAAGGAAGAGGGATGCTCGCTGTGCTGCCCGCACTGTGCAGAGAGTTGGATAAACCACCTTCAGCTTGGGATGTGACAAGATCGTTTCCTCCATGGTGGCGGTGGGGAAGGACCCATCTGCAGTGTGACAAACAGCTTCCTTCACACCTGCCATGGCAAACACACCCCACTGGGTATGAAGAGGGTGAGGTGCATGAGTGCAAGCCAGGGATGAACACTCGGCTGCCTGCTGCAGCGTGACCCCATCTCAGGGCTGTTGGTGGGTTTGAGACCAGCTGCAGTGTTCGAACCGGGTGAAGGGGGTGTGTACATGTGGGGTTTCCTGCTTCCATCTGAGTTCTGGTGATAATCAGGTGTAATTTTCACTCGCTGCCTGGCATCTCGGCCTCATTCATCACCAACATGATGGCAATTAGTCATCTCACACTATAAGCGGTGCTAACAGCTACTTTAAATGCAAGCAGAGCCTTAATCTAGTTCTAACTCAGATGGACAGTGATACATGTAATTAGAACATCAAAGAGAGGAGAAATGTGATATGTTTATAGCTGAGGGAACCTTTGCATTGAACCTATTTCAGGAATAATTATGTATTATCTTTATTAACATGGCCCAAGTTAGTAAATAATGGGTCATGCTTTTGCATTCAGGCTGTTAAAAGATACGTATTTTAGATTCAGGCTAAACTCCAGGTTTCGGTGCTGATTTGCTGCCTTGCCATTGCATCCATTACTGGTGCAGGTTTAGTGGGAAAGGGCTGTCAGGGCTTCCCCACAGCGCATCCTGGGGGGTATGGGTGCTGAGGCATACTGTGTGTTTCCCTTCAGCACCACTACCCCCCCCCAGTTCTTTCTGGGGTATCTTCCCAATGCAGTGGGGTCTGATCATGCCTTGATGTCTCAGGCTGGAGGGTGTTCAGGTGCTGCATGCCCCTAAACATGTATTGGCTTGTGTATACCTGCCAATACACATGGTGCCCTTTGCAGATGACAAGTAATAAGTGCAGCACCAGTTTCCCATCAGGGTATGTGTGTGTGTTGTCTATGAAACACAGTTGCAGGGCAGAGTAGTGACATTTCTAGTATTGTAATATGCCTCTCCAGGAGAAAAAGAAACTCAATTCCCTCTCTTTGTTCTTTAGCCCTCCAGTGTACACAGCTCTGTGTCAGTGTTAGAGCACTGCTATTCATGGGGCACATCCTCTCCTTCGCTTTAGGCTGCGAGCACCAGGCTCACTTTGCCAGCATCACTCCTTCACTGCTCCACACTGGGATGCTCCCAGTGAGGTACAAGACACCTCGGGGGTTTGGTACCCACAGGCTCCCTTGCAGCTTCCTTGTAGCCATTTCCTACTACACATCTGAGCTGCTCTGATGGGAACCTGGGTTTGAGAGTAATAAAAAGGAGGAGGGGGAAACAGAGAGAAGTTGTTTTGAAAGCAGAAACTTTCTCTTTAAAACAATAAACAGGAAAAGGGGAAAGATCAATGTTAAAATTCATTGAGGGGAAAAGAAATACATGGAAATGAGTTTAAATGAAACGTATTTCTTTCTCTGGAGATGCTTCTCTGTTTTTCTGTAGCCTTATTAATTCACCCTCTTCCCATCTCTTCTTCAGAAGAGGCAAGGGAGAACAGAAACCCAGTGCATGAGAATGTGAGAGTGAGGCTGGAGGACCACTTTGCACATGTATTTATTACATTAGTACTGCAGTTCTTTGATTCCAGCTTTAATTGACCTTCTTTTCTCCTAATGAGCCACTCAGAGAGATGTTTGCCTCTTGCAGCAAAGTGTTCCACTCTCCTCCTTCTTCCTCTGGAAACACACAAGCAGGATCCCACTGAAAGGATCACTTAGCCCCTCAGTTCTCTCCTCTGGGCTGCTGCACTACGGCTGGAAGGACCTTGACTGTACACAAGTAAGAACTATCAGAAATACAACTGATTCAATGCAACAGCCTCTGTGAGGGTTCTGGAATCTTAGGACATGGCCCCCACTCCATCCTTGAAGCCGGGTTAGAGACACCAGGCTAATGGTTCCAAATTTCCTCATACTCTTTCATATATCTTCTGTTGGGTGTTTGATGCAAGGCTCCATGTTTTCAGGGTCACCTCAACTGACTACTTTTCCATATGGAAATCCTTCAGCGGTGCATGTAACAAATCAATCATGACTTCAGTGTGGTGCTTTCTCTGTTGGAAGGCAGTAATGAACCATCAGGCAGAAGGCCTGCCTGATGTTCATTAAACCTGGAAATGCCCTGCGGCACAGGAGCAATAGCAGCAGTGAGATGAAAGTGGAAAGACAGGGCAGGGTTTCCATCCACTGGCAAACCCTACCTCCAGCCAGCATATTCTGACCTGTGTCCAGAAGCCTTGCCGAATCAAGGGTAGAGTCTGGGCTGGAGGAGGCTTTTAAGGGGTGGGAGAACACGAGTGAGCTGTTTGCCTCTTCAGAATCTGGTCTAGATTCCCCTAAATGGAGGGGGGTTTGTGGGAGCAATCAGTTTCGTGGGAAGGTGAAACAGGCAGAAGATACAGCAATTGTTCTAAGGATTGACTTGGGTTGCCATCACAGATCCATCTTAGGACACCTTCTGGTTGGAGCCAGCTCTGTGGTTTCACTCAAGTATGACACGTACGCTGAGGGCTGGGATGGGCTGTGTCTTCCCCTCAAGTTCTGCATTAGGCATGCTGGATCCATGTTCACATTGGGATGAGATCCCTCCAAGTTACCCTCAGGTCTAAATCAGTGCTTCAGTGGAGCAAGGCCAGTTTACCCTGGTTGGTGATTCAGACCATGCTGCTTCTTGGTTCGGGCCATATCAGCAAGTAGGAGGTCTGCTGACAGGGGTGCGGGGCGCTGCTTCCAGATGTGGCTGAACTCTGTCGTGTGCAGGGTGTATACAGGAAACACAACGATGTCCACTCTTCCTCAGCCACAGAAGGAAGCAAAAAGCAGCCAATAAATTGTAATGGGGATTTGACCAGCCTATTTTCTCAACGCACATAAGCTGCTGCTGCATTTTATTGTGGATCAGATGGACAAAGGCAGTTACCAGGGGGAAACAGACTTTCAAGGACTGAGTGCTCTTAGAGTCTAAGGGTGTCATCACTTCAGGAAGAATCAAAGCGCTCGAAGACAAGGTGTCAGAGGGCAGTGTCAAACAAGTGTTTGCAGGGCTTCAGAGCCACCAGTGGGAAAACCAGAGCCACACTCACAGCTTCCCATGCAAGCGTTCCGATCAGAGCCAGGTTTTCTGGTGTCCTCAGCAGCCCCTTGTGGGCTGGCTGACTCACTGCAGTGATCCCGGTTGGTCCAAAGTGTGGGGCTGTGGGTTGTACACATCGATGCTTCCCCAGAGACTGTCCATGAGACTGGATGATTGTTACCAGGGTCTACAGTGCTGCACTGGAAGGAGCACCTGAGCTACTGGATCTGCCCATTTCTGTGCTAGGTAGCTGATTCGACAAGTCTGCAGTGCTCAAAGATAGACCCAGGGCACACAGAGGAAGGCTTTTCACAACGGGAGCACTCAGCCATTGGAATAATCTCCTCAGGGAAGCGGTGGAATACCCAGTGTTGGACATCATTAAGATTCCACTGGACAAAGTGCTGGTTCATGTAGTCTGGGCCATGCTTTGCCAAGAAAGGGTGGACCAGACGATCCTTGAGGCTCTTCCCAACCTGGTATTCCGTGTTTCTGCCCTGAGGGCTGTGGCTGTGGTGGTTGCTCCCGTCCCAGTGGGTGCACAAGCACTGGGCTGTAGGAGTCAGGCTGTTCTCTCCCAGCCCACGTGTTCCCCCACCACTGTGCTCTTCCAAACCCCGATCTGCTCTCCTGGCCAGTGCAGACAATTATCTTGTCTGGGAAGAAGAAACCATCTCCTTTCTTACGGTCATGTGTATTTTGGCTTATTTGGGTTCTGCCTCTCATCCTGATACCATTTTGTTTGCTTTTACCTTTTCAGCAGTGAGTATCTCATTTATCTCCATCTCCTCTTTTATTCATTATTTCTTCTTCCATACCTTCCTTTCTTCCATTTGTCCCTTCTCTTTCTGTTTACCAGCCCCTCCACACCTTCCTCCCTGTGTACCTTACAGGGCTGCTTTAGCACAGCTTTCCAGTTTAGTGGGTTAATTTTATTCGTTTCCTTTGTAGGTGTCTCACTGACGTGCAGTTACACAACCCATTTCCTTTCAGCACACCTGACCTTTATTCCCTTACAGGCAGAGTTTTTTCTTCTTCTCCAGCTAATACCTTTGCTCTGTTGCTGAGAACCAGAGCTGCAGCAGGGTTTGCTCACAGGGTGCGGAGGGTTTAGGGCAGCAGCAGGAGTCACACAGCAGCTGGGCTGGAGAACAGAGCTGAGCTTTCTACCCTCTATAGCCATAAATGAGTGAGTTAAGGGGGCTTATTTGTCTTCCCACTTTTCTTTCTAACAAAATCTCTTCCCTCCTCTGAGCATTGCTGCAGAAGAGGCGAAGCAGTGCATGAGAGTACCTGAGCCTGGGCCCGGTGCTACAGGCTGCCTGCAACAACAGGAAGGGAAATCTTCTTTCAAAGGAAAGTGCAAAAGCTTCCTGAGCTTTGCCAGTGCTCCTTGCTTCCCATTCCCTGTCTGCCAGGGCCTGTGCTTGTTCTGCAGCACAAACCCTTCTCGCTCCCAGAAGCCCCCAGGGTGCTGTAGTTCCAGTGCACATTGCCATCACTTCAAGCCTCATTGGGGCTTTGCAGGAGGGAGATGCAAGCAGAAAGCATGTCCTCATTTGTGCTGGGCAGAAGGAAGTGAGGGCAACCTCCTCTTTTCTCTTAGGCCTTTTCATGGCAGGGGGTTGGAACTGGATGATCTTAAGGTCCTTTCCAACCCAAACCATTCTGTGATTCTACGATAGAAAAACCCCAGCCCCCAGGAACTCCTTAGCTCCCTGGACATGGGCTCCTGATGCAGAGCATCAAGCAGACAGAACCCACTTTCCCAGTGTGTCCCTGCTCAGAGATGGCACATTTCTCTCTCCTCCTTATTCCCTCACCCAGCAGAGCAGAAATGGCAGTTGACAGCCTTTTTTAGATGTTTTCATTGTAACTTTAATGGGCTAATTTCTCTCCCTGAATTGCCATAATTCAGATTTAATGAAACATGGCTTAGAAAATTAAAAATAATCAAAAAAAAAAAAAGAATAAAAAATACAGTAATAGAGTAGAACACCCCATTAAGCTGAAGAACAAGGAAATAACATATGTAGAGATCTGATCAGTCTGACCCTGCCATCCCAGTGATGCTGGCAGCCATCGTGCACTTGCTTTGCCTCAGCATGGGTGACTGTGCTTCCCACCAGGAGAAAACATATAACAACACAATAACATGTAGAAGGAGCTAGGAGGGGAACTGGTACCTTCTCCCTTTGCTTTCTGTGGATCACACACTTCCATGCTCCAGTCACCCAGTGATCCCCATCACAAGCTGTGCCAAGGGGATGCTGATCCTGCTGCTGCAGTGCTGGTACCCAATGGTTCCTCTGGCAGTGGAGCCCTGGGCTTGCTGCATGGCAGCATCATATCCCTGAGGGGTGAGATGGCCCAAAAGGGGTTCAGGCAGATCTTGTTGCTGCTTGATGCCTGCTCAGAATGATCTTGTGTCTTTGGCCTCCTTAAGATCATACATATGGAGATGTGGTTTTTAAAGCAGATATTAAATGGTCTTTGATGACCTATTCTGAATCACGTTAGCCAGGAGCTCAGCATGGCATGCGTGAGGAAGGCTGGGATGCTTTTGAGACTGCTCTGTCCAGGATGGCTCCAGACTGCCTCCTGTTACACTAAGAGGGGAGAGTTGCAGTGTTTAGTGAGTGCTCAGAGCCAGGAGCTGGGGGAGACCTGGCAAGTCCCATGCCCAAGCAGTGCCTGCTCAGCAGTACCATGTGCACTGCATATTGCAGCAGCCAGTTTCACATAGCTCATGGCAAAGCCATTTAACTGAATAACTCTGTAGAAAGCCAACCATAATGATGAGAAATGGGGGATTTGCAGAGTCAGTTTGGGGAAGGATTGCTCCAGAGCCTGTGGGATGTCTCCCAAGCATCCCTGCACCAACATGGGGAAAGCCTTGCAGTGCCAGGCCAGAGCAGGTTTGGGCAGTGGCACGTTAGTGCTCCTGGACCAGTTGGAGTCTTCCTACCTGAAAATACTGACCTCCAGCCAAGAGCAAAAGCAGTCGAGGGATGAAATTCATTGTGGTGCTGAGTCAACATGGGAGATTAATGCTTCTCTTTCATCTCCGGACTCTTCATCTCTGTGCTTCAAATCAGGGACCGTGGAAGATAGAGCCCCTAGCATGCTACCTGTGCAAAAAAATAGCAAAGACAATAAGTGAAGGGCTGCACACTGCATCAGCTTGGGGAGAGGTACTCATTTCTCTCTGTCCTTTGTAGTTGCATGGGCGGTGCAGTTAGATCCCAGAGCAGCACAGCCCAGAGAAGGAATGTCTGAGGTGGTGGAGATCCATCTCTGCTCCTCCCCTCTGTGGTTCAGTATGGGCAAAGGGGGCTCTTTGCTGCTGAAAAAGCTAAAACCTGCAATTGGGGGAAATACAGTGAAAGCAAGGAGGGACATTTTCAGGTTTTCAGCATGCTCAACCAGATCAGACTCTCAAGTGAACTGAAAGGGGACCTCCTGCTTTGTGTGCATCCCTCCTCATGTGGCTGAATTCAGGTGCTCTGGGCCATCAGGCAGTTGTGAGAGTGTTCCAGACAGAGGTTTGGGCTCCCACTCTTTGTCTTCAGCCTGTGGAAGCTTCCATTGTCCTATGGGCAGATTGGAGTCTATTAACCATGGAGAAGGATGTGTTGTTAAGTGTGGTTGCTTGCATCCAGTTGGTGCTGGGAGGCTTTGACCCTGCAGATTGCTGAGGCATTGTGACGAGCAAGATGGAAATAGGGGAGATAGAAATTTCTTCTAAACTAAGGCTAAGGAAGGGAGAAGGAATCTCTATTCAAGCTTTAAGGGGTTAGTTATTGCTTAGTGATTTCATACTAGCAACTTGTTTACAGGAGAGGAAGGTTGCTAAAGTTCACTTTCCTTGTCTCAGTTAATCAGGTCCCATTCCCTGGGGATGAGCTAATTGGCCGGTGACATTGAATGGGATAATGAAATCAATGTCATGTCATATAAAGAGTTAATTACTGCCATAGAAACGTTCACCCTTGTGAAGGCCTGGAGCTGGAGTTGCTGCAGTATTTTGGATGCAGTGCTTCTCTGTTGAGAAACAGCGCTTGGCGTAAGTGTGACTTGGCATAAATGTTGGTGGGAGCACATCTATTTGGATGGAAATTGTACTGGGAAGATTGATGAGGGGGGAGGAAGAAGAACTCAGGCTGTTAGGTGGAGGGTGCTGCTTTTCCAGTGCTGCTCTCAGAGGTGGCAGCACTCCCATTGTAAATGAAGACCCTGAAGAGGGAAAGTGTTCTCGCCCCAAGGGCTTGCTGGTTCCTGTGTCCTTCACAGCCAGGATGGGCGGCGTGATGGAAGCATCATTCCTCTGGGCAGGAACAGATGGGTTGGCCATGCAAGGCTGCAAGGTCAGCAATATGGTGAGTGCTGACAGTGGTGTTTCTCTTTATGGATGCAAGAGAAAACTTGCAGGAAGCTGCTGAGATGGTCTGTGTAGAAGAATATAACTTCTGGCCAGATGCAGTAAGACAGAAAGTTGAGGAATTCATTGTATTGTATCTGATGGAAAGAGAGCTGCTTATGTACAGACCTTACACTGGGGATTGTAGAGGAGAAGTCCATAACTGGAAAGCCTCTTGTCCATCTGCTTATTCCTCTTGAGGGATGAATGGCCTCTGGGAAGGCCGGTAGCAGTGCTGGGGACGTTCACCACTCAGCTGGAAAACACTAACTGGTGTCAGTGAGGGGCAGAATGGGACATGTACCTTGTGTGGATGTGCCTGGAGATGCCGTGTGCATCTGCTGGCAAAGGGCTTGGAGGCGAGAGTTGGCCTTGNGGGACATTCACCACTCAGCTGGAAAACACAGACTGGTGTCAGTGATGGGGGAGAATGGGACATGCACCTGTGTGGATGTGCCTGGAGAGCAAACGTTGCTGTGTGCATCTGCTGGCAAAGGGCTTGGAGGCGAGAGTTGGCCTTGCTGTTAAATGGAGCTGGGTTCATTCCTGGAGAGTTCTTCTTTGCTCAGCCTCACTGCATGAGCCACTGTTTTCTGCTGGAGCAGGGCTGTGGTAAAGGTGAGAGCCTGCATGGGGTCTGGTGCTAAGTCATCAGCTCCTGAGCTATTTTAATGGGCATATTCCTGTATTTCTGGCACCATCTGCTCCTCTCTCTGATTACTGATGCAAGGAAGGATTAAAAGAAAGTCTTTTCCCTCCTTCAGCAGGAAGGGAGTTATTAGTGCTTTAAACACACACATGAATCTGTTCTGCATGCCCAGCAGCAGCTGGCATTTCCTCACTGCCTTTCCCCATGCAAACTGGGGGAGGAAATGTAATTGGTGAGCGGGGAGCTGTGGCTGGGAGCTGTGCTGGGAGCTGCTGTTTGCTTTAGTTTTTCCCAGGAGCATGCTGTGGTCCCATCTCCAAGGCTGGTTTTGCAGGTTATGTCGCTGGTTTATGCCTGTGCCTTCCTTCCTGGACTGGTGTGGGGGCTACATAGCGACAGAGTGGAGAAGAGAGTGGTGCTGTGAGGGGCTGTCTCCAAGTTCATACCCAGCCTTTGCAGAATGAGCTTGCTCTCAGGAGAGCCTCCTTCTCTTGTGCTGTGGTTGTTACTCAGTCCCGCATGGAGATCAGGACCACAGGGAGGCTGGGTGTGAGGTTGCTGATGGGCTGTGGGGTACCTGGCACAGCATCCATCAGTGCCAGCGAGGAGGAGATGCTGACACCCATCAGTAAAACATCCTCCGTGGCAAATGAAAGGGAGCAGCAGCAGTAGGAGCTACCTGGGAAGCCACAAAGAGGTGAAGTGGGGGCTCCCCAGGGCTGATCCTCAGCTTGGTCCTGTTTTCTGTTCTCCTGCCTACCAGGCTGCACAGAGCATAGAAATCAGTGTGCACAACTGGGGAGCAAGACCAAAAAGCTGCATCAGAATTCAGTGCTGCCTGTGCCCTGAGTGGGCTTGGTTCCCTTGTGGATGTCAAGCTCTTTGTTGGCTACCAAAATCCCACTGCAGAGGGAACAGGCATGGATAGAAATGGCACCATGGCATGGATGTAACATGACACATGGCATCACATCTAGATCTGGAAGAGACATGCATGTCCCCTGGGGTGAACTGTGACTCTGTAGTGAGGATTCAGCTTGTTCTGATGGCTGAGACATGGGAGGATTGCCTAAAGCTGTCAAAGGACAAGGGCTGGGAAAATGCATTGTGTGGTGTTCCCCTCTCTCTGCTGCCTGGAGTCCATCATGGACCACATCAACCTCCTTCTCTGAGGTAATTATGGGAAAACACAATGGGGATTGTTGAAGGGTTTTCCAGGAAGGGGAGCAGAGCCCTGGGCCTTAGGGCAGGTCTGGGCAGCTCCGTGATGTTGAGTGATGTTGGGCAGTATGGCTGGGGTCTCCCCAGTGCCTCACGGCTGTTCTGCACTGCTCACCACTGCAGCTGTGACAGGAGCCAGATCCCAAAATCCCTGTGTCAGGGCTGGACAAGCCTCCAAAGTCCAAGAGAGAAGTATGAGGAATGTCAGGTCAGTGCAGCTGCAGGGCTGGGCTCGGGTGCAGGCTGAAGGGCTTTGGGTAATAGGAGATGCAGGGCTGGCTGTGGCTTGTTGGATATTCCAGGGAGTAGCTGGTATTCCCTAGCAGGCAAAGTGTCTGGAAGGTCAGGCCACAGTCCTAGGGCTTCTGTGCAGGTTTTCTTTGGGCCTGGAGTGAGCAGTTGTGCTCACTCGTGCGTGGCAAGCAGGGAAGCCAGGTCTCAGGAGCAAGTAGTTAAAATGAAGGTGCTGAGCTGGTTGGAGGACTAAAGCCAGACAGCAGAGGTGGGATCAGAGGAGCTGCTTTGGGTTTTGTACCTGGCTTCAAGCTGGCTTTTCCCTTGAGAGGTCAGCAGACCGTGCTGTAGAGATAAGCTAGGAGGATGTGTCTCTAGTGGGGCTTAGTGAGGGAAGAGAGGAGCAATGAAGGGAAGAGACCTGACAGAGGTAAAGAACAGGGAGAAAGGGCACAGGTCTGGCCTGTTACTGTGCCTCTCCCTGGGTTTCCTGTGTGCAGCCTTCCTCACTCTCTAATTCTTTCTCTTTTCCATCCTTTCTGTGTTGGCTGTCCTGCTAGTATAAGAGGAAACTTGGTAGACTTCTAAGGTACCTGGGACTCCTTTGACATGGCTGCTGCACTGGTCCTGCTGCCAGATCCTGGCCAGGAAGATCCCCTGTATTTGATGAAGGGATCCTGACCTCCTCCCAGAACCACACAGAGCTGAAGGCTGCACTGAACCAGTGCTTGTTTTATGCTGTTGATGTGGCTGAGGCCTGCTGAGGTGAGGAAAGGAGTGGAGAACAGCATCAGCATCTCCCTCTCATCCATCTGCTCACATTCCCTGCATCGTCTGCACAGAGAAATGGGCACTCTGAGGGTTGATTCTGTGCCCAGCTGCAGATGCCCACTTCAGAAGAGGGCCATCACTCTCCTGTCTGCACCAGCACTGACAGGCACTCTTGTGGCTGGCAGGGTGACTCAAGCAGGGTAACATTTACCCTGTAGAAACCTGTGTTTGCAGCAGACTCTCAATACAAATGTGAATCAAACTTTGCTGTCAGTTTGTAACGGACCAGGGTGTGAAAACAAGATGGATTAAACCACTGTTTTCTTCAAAGATCTTTGAGTCAGACTTGAGACCTCTGTGTTGTAAGTCATAGCCTGCTCTTTGCAACGTGTAGGATTGTAGGGTCTGGGACACTTGTGCTGGAGGGGGCACATTCCAGGTATCCCAGCATGTCAGCAATGCTGTTGAGGGCATCCTTTCTCAATGTGGCACAAACAGGTACCGCTGCTCCCAGCCTCTGCATGTGTAGGCAGGTCTGAAGGGGCTCGGCAGCAAAGTGGAGCTGCTTCTGTCTCCTTGTGTGTAAAGGACAAGAAGAGTCGAGGCAAGCAGCTCTGTGGCTGATGTGGTTGTGCCAGGATCCCATTTGAGGCCGTGTGCTAGGGCTGTATGACACAGCGTGTTGTCCAGATGCCCTGTCTGTCTCATTGAGGGACCTCTCTCCTGCCCAGTGCTGACAGCTCATGCAGGAGAATAAGGCCGGGCTGCCAGGGACTAGAATTAGAGAGGGGTTGGAGTTCTTGGCCAGAAGTGGGGGATTCTCTGGGGCTTTAAGCTCGACTGTGAGGTTCTGGGTGAGAGCTGTGGGGCTGGCAGCGCTGTCCCTGCGATGCTGACGTGTGCGAATCCCAGTCTTTCCAGTAGTGGTGGTGGGAAGGGGGCTTGTGGCACTTTCGGGTTGATTTTGTCCCCAGCCCTCTCTGCTATGGGGCAGGGCTCAGTGTGGGTCTCGCTGTCGGGGCAGGGAGGGAGGGAAGGGTCTGGTTGGAGTTGATGAGCTTTGAAAGGTGTTTTTAATAAAGGTGTTTTTAATAAAGGTCTTTCCAGAGCACGCTGATTCCATGCTCCTGTGTGTGCCCCTGGCCCAGCGTGTGCTAGCGCTTTCTGAGCTGGCGCAGCTCCATCTTCCTCCTCTTCCTCGGTGGGGAATGGTCCTGCTGGGAGGAGCCTCGCTGCCTGCGGGTGCGGGCTGGCACAGGGCGCTTGGCTGGGCTGCTGCCCACCTCTGGCCGTGTGGGCATTCCCTGGCAGGAGCCAAGGCCCAGGGGCAGCTGCAGGCGGGTCAGGAGCACCCTGGGCTGCCAGCGGGGGCTGAGCAGGGGATCCTCCATGGGAGCTGCCAGGGGCTCGTTCCTAGGACCCTGGTCAGGTCCGTCCCGTTGAGGCTCAGCTGAGTCCTGGCAGCTGTGGGCAGAGCTGTGCAGGGAGCTCTCCTCTGCAGTGCCGGAGGGGCTCAGTGGTGGCCGGGGGGGGAGGTCTGCTGAGGCCCTGGCCTGCTCCTGCTCTGTGTCCTGCAAGGGGGAGGCCGGTGCCCCCCAGAAGGGGTCGGTGTCCCACAGCATGGGTGTCTCGGAGCAGCGCTTGCTCCTCCTGATGTGCACCCAGTGCTGCAGCAGGACAGGAGCCTGGGTGAAGCAGTCAGCACTGTCAGGGCTGTCGAGGCCATGGTGGGAGGCGTCGGAGTCCTCATCCATCTGCACAGTGCAGATGTGCTCTACCCTGCACAGCAAGAGGACGGGGAGCACGTGAGGGAGCTGGTTGGGATGGGGGCTTTGGGGACATCGGGGCCTGTGTCCTCGCCAGCCCCCAGCCCCACCAGCACCAATGGCTCTTTGAGGGAGCGGCCCCCCCACGTACTCGGACACTTGTGGGATCTGGTGGAGCACCTCTGCAGAAGAGCTGTGTCCATGGGTGCTCACAGGGGTGTCCTCGACGCCGCGGAGCTGCAGTGCTGGGTCCAGCGGGCAGGCGCCGTTGGCCTCGCGCTCCAAGAAGTGGCGGAACTCCTCGAGGAAGGCGGTGATGGTGAGGCTGTTGGGGCAATGGAAGGCATTGGGAAAGTGTCCTCAGTGTCACCCCCCAATCCCCCTCCCCGCCACCCCCTGCACAACGCACTCGGAGAGTTCCGGGTGGTGCTGGACGAAGGTGTCCCAGTTGGGGATGTGCAGGACGGGGCCATCCCTGCGCGCTGCCTGCGGGCGGTGGGGCCTGGCGGAGGGGACGGTGCCCTCCATGGCTGCGTGGGCCTGGGTGTAGGCTGCATGGTACCCGTGGGCGCAGGGGAGCTGTGCCAAGGGGGGGAGCAGCAGCACAGGGGAGAAGTGCAGCCACTGGCCCGGGGCCCCGAGGAGCCCTGGCACCCAGTGCACCAGGTGGTGGGAGCCAGGCTGGAGCTGGACAGGCCCCAAGGGCAGCAGCAGCCCTGGGATGAGGCGTCGGTGCCAAGTCGGGAGGTATCTCGCCATGGCCAGAGCTAGGGCTCAGACCAGACACTTGCGATGGCGCTGGCAGGTGGAGGCAAAACCTCTCTGTTGGGAGAAGCAGAGAGAGGGGCTGGGGTGAGCACGTGGCTGGCAGAGCCGGCTGGGGGCTCCCTGTGGGGCAGGAGCAGCAGGAGGAGCGGGAGCTGGTGCTGTACCTGCCAGGACCCTGGGTCTGTGTCAGCTGGGCTTGGGCCAACGGCCCCTTTCTACCAGGACCCAGCCAAGGTCCCACCAATGGGAGCTCTCCCAGCAGCTGAGCTCACAATGGACCACATCAGCTTCCCTGGGTGATGATTCCCTGTCCTAAAGGATGGTTTCCCATGCCCACGATGGTTTCCCATCCCTGAACCCTTCTTTTCCTTCTTGCATGGTCAAACTCTCTCCAGAAATGAGAAGCACCACTTGGGATGGGTTTGGGTATGATGGGAATTTCATCGTTTAGGTC
Source organism: Agapornis roseicollis (assembly GCA_002631895.1). NCBI lineage: Eukaryota > Metazoa > Chordata > Aves > Psittaciformes > Psittacidae > Agapornis > Agapornis roseicollis. The sequence goes on along the minus strand of NDXB01005987.1, from coordinate 196,178 downwards.
ATTAATGTCAACTTTAGCCCTGAGAGTGTTTATGTGCAGCCTTTGGTTGGTCCCTCCCAGACAAGTCCCCCCAGTTTCTATATTGGGCATGATGTGCTGTGGGCTGGAATACCCCTTTGGCCAGTTTGGGTCTGGTGTCCTGCCTCTGCTCCCTCCTGGCGCCCTGTGCCCCTCCTCATGGCAGAGCATGAGAGACTGAAAAAGTCCTTGATTTGACTCAGTGCTACTGAGCACCAACCAAAGCACAGCTCTGCACCAGCAGCTAGGAACAAACTGAGCTCTGTTCCAGCTGAACCCAGGACAGTATCGACCCGTTATTCCATACCCATTCACATCATGGCAGGTCCCACACTTTCCACCATCACCTTTCCTGTCCTTTGAGAAATATATATATATGTACGTATGTATGTGTAGGATCACCTTGCACTGGACCAGGTTGCTCCAACCTGGCCTTGAACACTGCCAGGGATGCAGCATTTCCCACTTCTGTGGGCACCCTGTGCCAGGGCCTCAGCACCCTCACAGTAAAGAACTAATGCTTTACACCTAACCTGAACTTCCCCTGTTTCAGTTTGAGCCCATCACCCCTTGTCCAACCACTACAGCCCCTGTTGAAGAGTCCCTGTGTGGCATCCAGCAAGGGCTCTAGTGAAGTGATTGGATCCGTGCTTCCCCAGAGGATTCTTTTCAGAGCAGGGTGGAAATGAAACATTAGAAAAGAAAAAAATCCAAGCATCTGATAGCTGCCGAGTGAAGCATTTGCACTCCTCAGCTCGGAACCACGTTTGTATTTGGAGGTTTGCTCCATTTCCATCAGGAAAACCACGTCCAGGTCTTAAAACACATCACTGCAAACTAAGAACCACTTGAATTCTGGGTCGAAAAGTTTCAGTAAGGAAACAGAGGGGCGGCTTGGTTTGATTTTGTCAGCAGAGCTTTAGTCCAGCTGAAAGCGCGTTTCACCAGCAGCTTGCTTGAACCCCCAACTGCACAGGTCTGCCTCTGCCATCAGCTTTGACCCCAGGCTCTCAACCAGCCTGGGTTCCTGCTGCGCCTCCAAGAGCTGACAATGGGGTAACCCATCGCTGGGGGAAAGCGCTGAATTTGGCCGTTTCATTTACAGCAAGGGTTTCAAATCAGTTGTTCTGCTCTTCAACTAATTCCCGATTGCAGCTTTACATGGGGAAGACAGGCCTGGAATAAACGCTGAGCTTTGCTCCACCTTCCAGGCTCTCCATTGCGGTAATCACATTGCAGCTGGCCGCACGTCGCCTGAGAGCGAACATCAAGCGATGACACTGGACCCGAAATCTCATCTCACAGTTAGTGCTTTGTTTTCAGAGCCTCAAGTGTTGGTGGGCAAATCTGTGTCCTGTGCCTCTGGGCACTTGGAGCTGCATAGGTTTCAGCAGTACTTTTGAGGAAAAGATCTGTTTCAAAGGGATGTTGTAACCTGGGAGGCAGCCAAGAGACTTTTCTGACTGTGATTGTGCTTGACGCTCCTAATGCAAGCGAACTCAGATCACCGCAGTCCATTTCCATACTGTGAGTCTTCCAAGGAGAAAAGAAAAAGCTTAGCATTTCCCACCCGGCCCTCCAGATCCAATCTGCATGAGCTCCAAAGTGAGTGTATTTTCTACCTTAAACTAATACTTGGCAGCAACTTTCAATTGGCTCATTTAATTAAGTTGGCGTGCAGATCCCATTTGAACGTGTTCAATGCCACTGCACTGACAGACACGGTGATCAAGGGGATTGTATTTTAGTATTTTCATCTGGGTTTCATTTAGACTCGCTCAGATTTCTTTGCCTCCTCCCAGCCCTTGCTGTGGGAGGCCCAGCAGGGCACCCAAAGGGAGGTAGAAGGGAGCAGAGCATGAAACGAGGGGATGAAATGGATGCAATTAGGATGTTTCAAACCCTGGATCAAGGAGTGATGCAGATGAGACCTGTTGAATGAACCAACCCCAGAGAAGCTGGGGCTGCCCCATCCCTAGCAGTGCTCAAGGCCAGGTTGGACACAGGGGCTTGGAGCAGGCTGCTCCAGTGGAAGGTGTTGGAAGTGGGTAAGTTTTAAGGTCCCCTCAGCCCAAACCAGTCTGTGACTCTCTGATCTGTGTGCATGTGTGTCTGCTTCGCACACCCCATGGATACCCGGTTTTAGAACCTGCTGGGGTTCAAGGAAATCTGAAAGAGGGCTGAAATGTGAAAATGGGCAGAAGAGAAAGACCAAAATGAGTGTCCTGTTGAGGACAAGGCAGTCTTTGGAGCGGAGCCACATTATTAGACCCTGGGAAATCTGCATTCAGGGAGCTGTGTGAAACCAGGGTCTGTAGGCAGAGATCAACCGAAGTCAAGACAGAACCCAATATGAGTTAAAAGTCTTGCTTGCTTTATTGCCTAAGCCTCCCATATTTATACCCCACACACTAGCAATACTGCTTCCATTGGCTATAAGTGCCTGTCCACGCGCCTATTCTAACATCGTAATTGGCTAAGCTGGAATGTCCATGTGTATCTCTGCATCAGCAGGGCTCAGTACTCGCAGTAAACAGGTTTCTATTTTGCTGTCCTGTTGTAGTTCTTCCTCCCTAGCCAGCTGCCTCCTTATCTTGCATCCAAGGCCAGTTTGTTAATTTACTCAGCCAGCTCCATGCCTGGGATGTGCAGTCCTCCTGGAGTTCATTGGATAACTCCGCATACCATCCATGTCCGCACTCAGCCAGCCATTCTCCTATAAGGGTCAGGGCTTCCTCCTAGCCTATTGTGTGTCTGCATATCCTGAGGCTTCTTCAGTCTTCCCACTTGCACTGAGTAGTCTCACTATTGCAGGGCTGGGCAGTGGTAGGTGCTGGATGAAGACATAGCAAGGAACAGCCAAAGGGCAATAGCTGTCTAGAGGCAGACAGGCAGAAGGACACCAGGTTGGGCTGGTTTATAGCCAGGCACTGCTTTAGAGCCTCATCACTTGGCTTCTTTGAATACATCATCTGATTCAGCCTGCAGCCTCTGTGTCCTCTGGGCATGGACAGAGGCATGGACCAGGAGAGAGGTTTGCCCAGCGTGCTCCTGCATAGGTGGTGGTGTGGATGAGATGAGCCCTGTTGTAACACATTGCAGCCAGCTTTGCAGTGGAAGTGCTTAAAATGGATTGCTGTAAGTTATTGGAAAGAGAGTTTAACGGCAGCCTGCAGCTGTCAGCTGCTAACCTGCAGCTAACCTGGCCTGGTCTTGCTAATGTGTATGTACTTTTATGAAAGTTGGTCCTATTTGAGGGGAGAAATATGTGACTGCTGTGTTCTAAACTCCTTTTTCATGCTCTGTGTCAGAGCGTCCTTTGGTTTTACTGTGATTGCTTGGAACGTTTGTTGGTTCTTTCTTCTCACCTACCTGTGGACCATTTGCTCCCATCTCTGTCCTCACACGTGTGATGGTTTCTTCCTTCCCTTGCTTTAAGCCTCAGAGTTAATTCCTCCTCTCTCTCTGTGCGAGGGTTTCCTTCCGGAAGCTTTTGTGTGCGTGACTGTGTCATGTTTTCTGAGCACCGCTTTGGCATCATCTGAAGCACAGACCCATCACTGGCCTCGCCATTCCCTGCTCCTCCGATCCTGCACAAGGCAGCGAATAACCCCGAGCCCAGCAGTGTTGCAAAGACTCAGCTCTGGGCTCAAATCGTGTCTCTTCTTGACTGATGCTTCCCTGAGCCCCAGACATTGTGATGCTCATGGATGGCAGGAGGAAAAGGATCTCACGCTTTACATTATGCTTTCATTTGTGAGTGGCTTATAAGAGATTAATAAGTGATTAATAGGCATTATGGACATGAGTAGCATAATTTAGCAGGTGATTATAAGCATGTCAGGAGAAGGTATTACGGAATATCATAAGCAACCTATTGACTGTTTGGGCTTTATAGTAATCTGTAAGCATTGCTTTGTCGTTCATAAAAACACCTATTCATCATTTACAAACCTTTTGCCACCTCATGTGTGACTTCTGGGTAGAAAACACAAGCAGAAGCAGTAGGTGTGAAAATAGTCCTCTCTTCCATAGCCAGTCCTAAGGGATTTCAGAGCCAGAGGTGCCAGAATCCATCTCTGATCCTGAGCAGACCTCCTGCAGGACGGCTGGAGTTTCACCCGGGCAGAGTCAGGCATCACCCAGAGGGTGCCTGCAGCCCTCCATTCACATGAAGGGTGCTGGTTCTGCACTTCTCCCCAGGACAGGACTCCCAGTCAGTTTTGTGCTTTTCAGAGCGTTTCTGTATTGAAGAAAACAAGTGAAAAAGAAGGAGTTGTTTGCCTTTAGGCCTGTAATTATCATCCTGTCCAGATGTGCAGCTGTAAAATGAGCCAGTGTTACCTGTGGGCCCATGGAGACAGATGGAGCCACAGTGCAGCTTCTTCATCTCTGTCCCATCTTGTTGCCAAGTTTGCCCGCTGAGGTCAGTTGGGAGCAGGCAGAAGCTGCTTTTCGGGCACCTTCCCTGTGACTCACGTGGGGTTTCTTCATGCATTTAGAACAGATGGACTTGGCCATTTCAGATGCTTTTTTCCCAACTCCTGGCCTGAGGTTTCATTTCTTGGCTAAAGAGTGGGACATACAAAACCAGGGACAAGTGTTTGCTTTGCTTTCCCTTGGGGAAGAAATCAGAAACATCTTGGTGCAAGAAAACCAGGCCGAATTTGGGTGACAGCCTTTGTGTGATGCTTTCACAACCCCTGTGTGTCATTGGGTTCCATGTGGACTTGCTTCCATGCTAAGCAGAGGTTTGCATCCTGCCTGGGGCAGTGTCTTCCCCTTGCTTGTGAACAGCCCATGTGCCCTCACCTCGGGGACCTGCATGCTGCGCTGGTTTGGAAGCAGGGATGGGAAGGGAGGCTTCATAGCTTTGTGCAGAGGATTAGCAGCCCAAAGGAGAGCTGCCAGCCCCGTGCTCCCCTTCCAGCATGCCTTGTGAGTGCTTTTCTCTGTCGGGACTTGCGTGAGCCAGTTACAGGCTCCATCGCCATGGAATGCGGCCCCTTTGCTTTTCTCACCTAATCGATTTGGATGAAATCTCCCTGAAAATCCTGTCTCTTTCTTGCTCTGCTTTTCCCTAATGCAGCCTGCTCTAATACCTCCACAATCCTCCTTCAGATCCCCATGTAGCCCATTAGCGTGTGTGTACTGTGAGATTTCCTTCCTTTCCCAGAATGCAGAAGAGATCATTTCGTGGTGTTTCTCCATCTCTGAATATCGACAGAGGGGCTGCTGAAAGCTGCTGCTCTCCGTTCCTGCTTGTACCTGTTCACACTTGAGCTCACACTCTTGCTGTTTAGCACTTACCAGTTCCCTCCTTCCTTGGATGAGTTAAAATGAAGCAGAGAGAGCTGAAATAGCCTTCACACCCCACACTCGTGCCCCCTGCTCAGCTTTGCAGCCTGCGGTGCTTGGATTAATCCTCTTCAATGTGCTAGCTGGCTCTGCACCCCTCCTGACCCAACCTGCAGTGTTCCAGGCTCTCAGAGAGATGCTTTAGCAACCCCCCATCCCTTCTGCTTATTTAATGGTCCTTAAATGCTGCCAGTTCTTGCTGGTCTTGAAGTGATTGGATCCTCACTGCTCTGGTGTGGTTGCTCTTGTTCAGGGCTGTGCTTGGAGGTCAGTCTGCATCCTTCTGCCAGGCTGCTGTTTGTGGGACATTCCCTATCATGAAACCAGCTTCCCCATGAACACTGTAAGGGGGAACATCGCAGTGAGAGGGATCCTTCTGGCTCTTGATTGTCCACATCTGATGTGGATTGTGGGGTTTGTTGCTGTCCTGTATCCTCATACCCGACCCTTCCCTATGCAGACCTCACCTCCCCAACTTCCCTGTGTGACTGAGCCTCCTGGGGATGTATTTGCAGGTTAACTCTTGCTCTCTGAGCTTTGCATCTGAATTTCTTCCTCTTACGGAAGGGCTGTGAGCAAATAAGCTGTGTGCAAAATGGGATCATGGAGGACTGTGGAGTTAGCTGTGCTGAGTGATTTGGTAAAGAGCCATAACCAAAGATGATTTCTTGCCCTGACCCAGTTTCCTCTGGGAACCATGTGCACGTCCCATAGTTTTTCAGTTCCCAACATTAAACACACAAAGGAGCAGTGAGGCTATGTTCACTGTGGCTGTTTGGAGACCAAGGTGACTGACAGGTGCCGTGTAAGTATCAGACACCCCTATATTTAGAGTCAGAATGAGGAGAAGCAGCACCCTGCACAGTTCTGCATCGCCTTGGAGCAGTGGTGTCCATGCTGACAGGACTCTGCTGAGAGACGGGGACTTGTTCTCTGATGCCCAAGGGATGTTCTGTGGGAGTGCACCCCAGTTCTCCGCACAGCACAGCTCGCTTCAGGCTCAGCTGAGAGCAGATCTCATCTGTTTCCATACGTGGGTCATCTGGCAGGGAGGACCATTCCTCACCCAGTGATGGGAATGTCAGGGATGCCACAGAGTGCTCCCGGTCGCATATTTCACTCCTCTTGTTTGGCTGCGCTGCATCAGGAAGAGCTGCTCTCTAAGCCATGCTGCTGGGAAGCCTTTTTTATGCTCCTATTGAGCAGTCAATAATGTACTAAACTCAAAACTATCCATTTGCCTTGTTCCTATCAATAGAACTCGCTGCTTTTATTAAATCTCTCTGTCGAGCTTGCTGGTGATTTTGATCTTTGTTGCTGTAGCATCTGCCTGTCGTACAAATACATATGGAGGACATGGTCTCCTTGGCTCGAAAGATTTATCTGTCTCTGTTGGGCTGGTCAGTAGAGGAAGGGAAAAAAAAGAAGGCAGAAAGAAAAGAGACAGATGGTCTGAGATAGAGGGAAACTGAAAAGGCAGACCAAAGATTGATGGGGGAGGAGAGGAGGAGAAGGAGTGAGTGATGGAGGCTGCTGGAGAGAAAGCTTGTCTCAGGACTAACAGAGAGGCAGAAGGGCTGATGCCAGGACTGTGGCAGGATGCCCTAGTCAGGATGAGGCCCTATGAAGCTGGACACCCCGCAGTGGTAAGGAGGGCCCTGCCCTGTCCCAAAGAGGGAGAAGGAAAAGTGGCATTTCAGATGCCCTGAGCTGGTGTGTGATGGGGCATCACATGGGGGTCACAGACAGGGCAAGCGGTTTAAGGCAGCAGCTCCTTCCTAGGAAGCTGTTTAATCAAACACACTGTACCTTGTCAGGATTCAAGGAAGCACAGTTAAAATAGGCACACTGTGTAAATCCCTTCACAGCCTGCTGGGCTAAGACAGGCCTAAGAAAGCGAGGCCAGGGCTGCTGCTTTGCCAGCTGGCAGCACGAGAAGCCCCACTGTCGTTACCCCCTTGTCCGGGGCAGGAGGAGCAGAAAGCCTTGTGCTGCCCCAGCACTAACCCTTCACCCTGTGCACCTCCAGCCCCTGCACACACAGGCAGTGAGCTGCCTTTGCGCCTCCCTCAAAGCCAGCCTGGCTTGGCCATGGGGGTCCCTCGGGGAGGGATGTCCTCCCATCTTCTGTTCTGGGTCAGTGGGAGATCCAGCATCCCTGTTGCACAGGGAATGGGTTGTGCCAGGAGTTGAACTCCGAGGTTTATGCCCCATATGAGAACCTCATCCTCTGGATTATTCCTACTCTCTCATCTCTCAACGTCTTTTGTTTCTGGCATGCCCTTACACCTCTTTTCTTCCCTGATCGGGGGGAAATCCTTCCAAATACACTTCTTTTCCCCTTCCAGATAACTGCAGCCTCGTTAGAAACCTCTGGGTCAAGTGGGGTTTATTTAGGTTTAAGCTTTTTTTAGTCTGTCACTTCCCAGGCCCTGCGGTTCTATGGAAGAGCAGCACACATGCAGTTAGCCGCACATCTCAGGCTCTGTCACCTGCTCTGAGTCCTCTTGCTTGGCTGAGCTGCTGAGATAAAGCATTGTGAGCTCAGGTGGTGAGATTCAGCCTCTGAGAAATCTCAGCACAGAGCATCCACAGTGGGGATGAGATGAGCATCATCAGAAGGATGAACGACAGGGCAACCCAGCCAGGCTTGCAGCGCCTTTTATCCAAGCCATTCTAATAGCACCATTTCCAGAGCACTGCTAATCCTGTTACAGCCCCTGCCTGCTCTTAGCAAGGGAGACCTCCAGTGCTTCCATCAGACTGAGGGAGGAAAGGCAAAGGAAGGGATCTGTGTGTTGGAATTTGCTCAGCAGATGCTAACAGCCTCCTCATAGGAATTCACAACTGGAATTCATCTTATGCGGTGGGAATCTCACTCAGCATCTCAATCCAGACCGAGTTTTCACATCAGGTTTGATGCTTCTCGGCCCAAGCCTGCTCCTCTGTAGAGCAGTGGGTGGGTTTTGCCCCATGACAGCATGAAAGAGGTTAACCCAGGCAGCAGTTGCTGCGCAGCTGGGGAGAATGAAGGCAAAGCTGTTTAGCAGAGGGCAGGTGAAGCTGAGGAGCCTGGTTTTCAAAGGATACAGCTTTGGAAATGGTAGGAAATGAGGCAGGACAGGGTTCCAGAAACCAATTGTCAGCAGGGAGCAAACTGAGCTAGTTTCTTGGGCAGTGCCAATGCAGCAGTGTACAGAGGAGCTAAACTTGCATGCACAATCTCTGCATTCCTTTCATTTCCTATCCTCCTATCTCCCCTTTCCTGCCCATCGGGCTCGCAGCCAATAACTTGACCTGTGTGATGAGGGGCAGGAGGGAGATAGCAGGGCACTGAGCTGGCAGAAAAGATCTCCATCGTCTTCAACAGAACCTTGGAACACTTCAGATGGTCAGGAGGGATGCGGGGATTGCAGAAGGGAAGGAAAAGAGGAGATGTGCTGCGGCTGCAGGGGAAGACTGATGGTGCTAAATGCACCTGGGGGCTCCCTCCCTTTCTCTGTGAGACAGCTGTAATACTGCATTCTGTTCTGCACACCTCATTATGAGATGGGTATGGACAAACGCAGGGAGTTCAAGGAAGAGCAACCAAATGCCTGGGGTAGGAGAGTTCAAAGGCTCTGATTAACAAGGAGAGATTAAAAAGCTCTCATTATGTGCAGCCTGGCAAAGTGACAGCGAGGAGGGGTGAGAAGCGTCTGCAGGGTGAGAAAGAAGAAATACCACAGATGGGTAATATTAATGCTCAGTGACTCAAGGGGAAGTCTTAGTAAGAGGAGGAATCTCTGTGGTTAGCAGCTAACCACTCTTACATCTGTTGCGTTAGGCGGGGGGGTGGTTTACTGTGGGGAGAGATGGAATCTGCTGGGAATTGGGGAGCAGGAATGTGAACTACAACCAGGGAGACGTGCTGGAGAACAAGGTGGTGTGTCTGTTCTCCCCCATTGCTGTGACACTGTGACTCTTTCGCCGTTTAGGTTCCATTTCGGTTAACACAGGCTCTGCGCAACAGGGGAGCTGCCTTCCTGTCACATTTCCACTGGATGCCAAACGATTCCATAGATTTCTGCCAGTCAAGTATTTGTGGCTGCTCCCCCAGCTTTTCTCCCTCAAATGCTCAAGTGAATCCATCATTAAAGTCATTCTGGTGTAGTCACTGTTCTGGCAAGCTGCGAGGTTCAGTGGAGGTCCAGATTTTAACATAACGGCACAGTTTAATGAATCCCAGTGCTCAGAATAGCCCAGAATGTTCCTCAAAGGTCTGGGTTCTGGGGGTACAGGGGAGCATTAGGCCTGTCCCGGGGGCACTTGGCCATGTGTAACGGCAGCAGTTGGAGCTGTGGCAGGAGCATTAGCGGTTGGGGAGGCCATTAGCACTGCAGCACTTCTACCGCTGAGCCCTGGCGTGGGGGATCTCTAATGGCCTCTGTTCATCCCCTCCCTGCAGGGCAGGGCGATGCTTTAGCTCCTGCTGGGGCACTTTGTGCCCTTAGAGGTAGAAGCCTCACTCCTGGCTAAAGTAGCATCAAACTTATCAATACTAGAGAGGCAATCCTGCCCCTGGGGAAGGGCTGGAGGCTGGAAGTGCGGCAGGAATGCCATGTGAGCTTCCATGGAGCAGGTCTGCAGACCAGGACTGGACACCAGCTGGGATGAAAGGCTGTGAACTGCTACAGGCTTTTGTTCTGCAGAGCATGGGGATCAGCAGCAGGAGGTTTGGGTTTCTAGCCCCCAACCACAGTGCGAGGAGCCTGTAGCCTGTATTAAAACTAATGGGAGCGTGTGTGTCAAATCAGAGCTTTATCAGCATAAAAGCCCTTGGAATCCAAAGTTAAACTCAGAGACTAAAGGGCTGATTCTAATTCATCAACTATCCCCAGTGCTCACATTCCCTAATGAAAACATGTGTAACAAGCCTGCAGGGTTCATTTTACAGGGGGAGGGAAAAAAATCCCTATAAAGCTCCATGAGATTTTCACCTTAAATTAATGTAATGGATGCTTAAAAGCCTCTCTAATTAGGCCTTGTTATTAACAGGAATGTCAGGTGAATGAAATCAACCTCGGAGCTGACATTTCACTCCTCAACTGCCAAGTTGGTGTTTAATCCGTAGCACATTGCAGCTGCATCCTAATGGGACCGCGCGGCGCGGGTGTTGCTGCGGCTCGGCGGTGGTTTGGGAGTCCTTTGGTGTCCCTGTCAACCTGTTTGGGGGGGAAAGGATGTAAATAAAGCAAAGCAAAAGAGGCAAGGAAAGGGAGAGAAGTGGTGGCTTCGGAGCTGAGAGGAGCGGCTGTGTGATGATTGTGTTTCTGGGATGCGTCCTCAAGGGACTGCCACAAGACACCACTGGTGCTGTGTTGTGGTGGGTGGAATCAGCCTGGCTTCAGCTACATGTGTCTTCCAGAGGAAACAGGAGCGCAGCTAACTGTGAATCAACGCGACTGGCAGACAGGCTGGGGTTTGTGTTGGGAAAGCCCTCACCCACACAGCTGTTGCAGAGAAACCAGGTACCCTCCTGTGCCACTGCAGCTGGAGGGGCAGGAAATGTGGCAGGCACAAGTCTTATGTAGCATCACAGAATGGGTTGGGTTGAAGGGACCTTGAAGCTCATCCAGTCCCAACCCCTGCCACGGGCAGGGACCCCTTCCACTGGAGCAGGGTGCTCCAAGCCCCTGTGTCCAACCTGGCCTTGAGCACTGCCAGGGATGGGGCAGCCACAGCTTCTGTGGGCACCCTGGGCCAGCGCCTCAGCACCCTCACAGGGAACAGCTTCTGCCTCAGAGCTCAGCTCAGTCTCCCCTTGGGCAGGTTCAAGCCATTGCCCTTGGCCTGGCCCTACAGGCCCTTGCCCAAAGCCCCTCTCCAGCTTTTCTGTTGGCCTCTTTAGACACTGGAAGCTGCTGTAAGGTCTCCCCTGAGCTTTCCAGTGCAGTAAGCCCTGTTTGCTTTAAGATAGAGTCCAGGCACTGTGCATGTACCAACTAAGTGTCAGATAATATTTGGTGCAAAAGAACACGTTTGGGACAATGGGCAGAAGGGCACTTTGATTTCATCAGGAAAGGAAGCTGGGGCAAATGACTTACCCCAAGTCCTCCCTTCTGCCTGGCATCCATGGCAGGCACCAGGAGTCTGCTCAGGATGTGCCAGGCCCCACGCTCATGCCTAAATCACAAGGTTATTCCTCCTCTTGGGTCTCTCTGGCTCTATAGGCGTGGGCTAGCACTGCCTAGAGGTGTCTTGAGGTCCATGGGATGTCTGCCCCACACCTCCCTGCCTGGCCAGCTCTGCACAGAGCACACACTGGCTCCCTGCAGCCAATTTTATAAGCGGATGAGAACTCATAGACAGATTCTTGCCCATTCTCCTGAGCCCTGTGCACACAGAGCTGCGTGACCAATCTCAGCAGGTTCCTCTTCCCCGCTTCCAGCTATAATCACACTGTGCCTCTGCCCTTCCTCCATCTCTTCCCACACAGGAGCCAAACACCAGGAGATGCGTTATGGAACTCGCTTTTGTCTTGAGAACCTCATTCCCTGGCTGCTGAGAGCTTTGGGAATTCACTGCGGTTTCTACACTCACATGTGGTCACCTTCTTCCTGCCTTTCTTTTCTTTCACCCCCACCACGCTGATCCCAACACCATTTTAGTTTAGCTGGCTTGTAGCTCTTATCCTTTCGTGCTGTGTTTCCATGTCTCCCATCTGCATCTCACACCTTCCATCCACAGAGTTCCCCCCCTACAGCAGTTGTTGGGAGCTAAATATTCTCTGAAGGATTAAAATGAGAGTTGTTTCTGCTCAGTGTTTGGGCCTTAATTTCTCTCCTCATCAGACTTCTTTTAATTAATGCCTGTAGGAATTTAATCTGCCTACCTTGTTGATACCTCTGGCTATCAGCTGCTGGAAGAGGTGTTGAGAATCTTATCGGCTCTCACACAGGCTTTTGGCTTCAGTTTGGCTGGTCTTCACTTCTGCATTTTCCTAATGGCTTCTTTTAAGTTTCAGACCTTATTCCTTATCTCTTTCCATAGCCAGTTCATTGGCAAATTAAGCAGTGCTGGAACAGGCCACTTCTATTTCCTTTAGCTTCAGTTATAGGTGAATTATTCAAGCTAGCTAGAGAGCATGCCCTGCTCCTGGAGCCTCTCTCGTTCCCGTTTATGCTTATGGGTCAGATCTCACACCAACCTCTGGTGTGACCCAAGAGTTTCTGCTGTTTGAACGTTCCTCAAGGAATAGCTGCAGGCTCCCAGGATGTTGGTCCCTGTCATCCCCTTGCTGAAGCCTGAGACAAAGGGCAGCGCTGGGGTGGGAGGATGCTGTATCCTCCTGGTTGTTGGGAGAGGAGAGCGCATGGACGTGAATGACTGCTTCATGCCTGGACAGAGCCAGAGCACGTTGGCAGGAGAAGAGGGAGGCACAAAAGCCTAATGGATTTCCTAGAGAAAGGCAGCAGATAGATCTGCCCTCATGGAGGAGTCTGACACAGAAACTTCCTATCTCTGGTTTAGCTCTCATCTTCCCCTCCTGCACCCATACATCCACCTTTCCCTCGCCCTCTGCACACCTCGGGGCCCTTAGCACCTTTGCTCAGTCTCTTCCAGGCCACTGATCCCATCACACTGTTTCTCTTCCCCTCATGCATCTCTCCTCTGCCATTCTCAATTCATCTTTTCTCCAGGGAATCACTGAACCCAGGAGAGGAGCATGGAGGTGCCAGTGCTGGCAATTTGGCATTGGTAAGGATTTTACCAGTGGCAATGCAACACTGTGTGGCTTTTGAACTGGAGGCTTTGGATAGCATCCCTGTCCTTATGCGTATGTCCCAGCAGAGAGGCAGGTAGGGTCCAGAGCCTCCTGAGGTGGTTTTGGCTTAACCCAGTGCTAGGGGGAAGTGGGCTGCCTGGTAAGATGGGCTGTACACTATGATGGATGTCATCTGATGTTGGTCCTGGAGTATTTCCAGGTGCACACTGATTTACACCAGCTGCTGATGACCACATCTTCACTGAGCCATTAGCAGTGGAAAAGGCCTATTCATTTGGACATACTCCCCTTGGGGCACAAGGGCAGAAGAATTCCCTGCCTAGTCCCGACTACTTCTTTTCTCATTTCATCTTTTGATGAGGTCTGCCTGAGCAAAGGGTGTTCAGAGCCAGCTGGCTTGTTGCTATGCACAAGGTATGGTCTTGCTTGGAATCTGATTGCTTTTCCTATGGAAGAGGTCCGTGGAGCTGTCGGCACACATCTAATAAAGTTCATTGCCACTCTTCAATACAGCTCTTGAATAAGATGCTGCTCTGTGCTGGGTCCAGAGGAAATGCAAGGCAAACATTTCACAGATGATCGACACCAAAAGTCTCCCCTGACTTAGAAAGAGTGTTAGCTCCTCAAGTGGCCTCCGGCTCACCACTAACCATGGGTAGATTGTTAAATCTCTTCCTTCTGCCCAAGCTTTCCAGCCTGGGAGATGGGGAAAATTTCTCCTCCCATCTTCACAGGAGCGTTAGGCAAGCAGAAAACGTGATGCATTCAAAGGCTTCCAGCAAGGGGTACAACCTGTGCATGCTCAGCTTGGGCCATGCAGTCACTGCTGCTGGTGATGCTGTTCACAGCCAGGGCCTATTCTGTGCATGAGGGAAGGCTCACAGAGAGAGGAAATGGTTTCTATTAGATCAGGCAGCAGGTCCAGACACTGTAAGACTGCAGGTCCAAACCCTGTAACACATAAGTTAAACATTATAGGTCCAAACACTATAACAGTGTAAGATAAGCATCTGAACACCACATGCTTCTTCAGAGCTTGGAGTCAATGGGGTGTGCTCCAGCCAGGGCTCTCCTTGTTAAATGTATGTTATGAACAGGACCATGGGGCATTTTTAGAATGGAGGAACGTGCAGACAAGGGGACAGACAATAAGTGTCCTCAGCTTTAATTCACTTGGAGTCTGCTGTTTCTACTCCTAAGGCAAAGATCTGTGTGCTCCAAAGCAGGTCCAATAGAAGACTCCCCCTCCTTCATCTCACCCACATCCATAGAGGCTCTCTGCTGCCGCTGTCCTGCTGCTACCTGGTGTACCTGGAACGTGAGCCCATCAGGAGGAGGAACCAGCAGGCAGGCTGGCAGGTAACCCACACAGCACATCCTGGCTGTCACTTTGGGAGTCCATTTGAGCAGCTGTTCCCTGTCTTTGCTCCAATTTGGAGTCTTTGCTTTTGCTTAAGGCCCTCATACTTGGCCAGGCAGGAGAGGGATGCTGTGATACCACACAAGGCCTGCAGTACAGACTGAGGTTTGCATGTAGAGAGAATGGCTCTGCAGCCGTAGCCTGACACTTCCCAGTGTTCAGGACAGTGTTGGCACATCTGCATGCTTTGAGGAGTCAGTCTGGGTCTCAGCTTGTGACAATGTCTATCACAGGAGCCACAGTTTGCTTTTAGGTGTTGCAGAGCAAGGTGTGACAGGTATAGATCCAAGGGAAACATTCCGGCTGACAAGGTTCAAGCTGAAATTCAGGGCTCTCTTCCCATAGTCCGTGTTTTCCAGGGGACCTGAGCAGTCTCTCTGTTTCTCTTGAAATGATTTTGACAAACTGGAGAAATGGTTTGGAAGAAATAGGATGCAATTTAATAGAGATAAGTACTGGATTCTGCACCTAGGCAGGAATAAGGAGCTGTTCACATGCTGGCTGCAGAAATAGAGAGCTGACTAGGCAGCAATCCAGCAGGGAAGACGGGGGCTCCGTTTTGATCTCTGTGTCATCACATTGCTGTGCAGAATGACAAAGAGGAGAGTCTAGGCAGAAGTATCACCAGCAAGACCCATAGAATAGGGTTCCTGCTCTGCCCAGTGCTACAGAGGTCTCAGCTGGATGCCTGGGTTTGGGCACAACTCATCCAGAGTTGTAAAGCAATAGAAGACAGTCCAGAGCAAGGAGGAGTGACTGAAGACGAGCTACACGGTCTGCAAAGAGAGATGGAGTGACCTGGGATGAGTTAGGGCAAAGAAAAGGAACTTCCTAGAACCATAGAATAGTTCGGGTTGGAAAGGACCTTAAGATCATCCAGTTCCAGCCCCCCTGCTGTAGGCAGGGACACCTCACACTAAACCGTGGCACCCAAGGCTTCATCCAACCTGGCCTTGGACAAGACAGGAATAGTTCTTAAATGTGGAAAAGGCTGATGCAAACAGAATGGGAATAATCACTTTTCCGTGTCCATGGGGAGCAGCACAGCTCATCCTGGGCAGATTCAACACTTAGAGAAGCCTTCCTGAGCATAAAGAAAGCAAAGTGTTCAACATAATGGCTGAGGAGGGGCAGAGCCTGCATTGGTGCAGACCACTGAGCAGGATCTAGAGAGACAGCAGGTGGAACTGATGCAGTCACATCAGTTCTGTGTGGAGACAGCAGGCTGGGCTAAAGGACTGCTCGAGCTCCTTTCAGCCCCATGATCCAGGACCCTCAAAGTGTCAGCTCATAGATTCCTGGCATCACTTTGTACTTCCTCGGCACCTGAGCTTTGCAGCAAGTACCATGGAGCTGGCTTACAAAGACAACGCCATCAGTTTGGAGCTCTGCTGCTGTTCCATTGACCTCCCTGTCTTGTCTGTGAGCCCAGGAAAGCAGCATCCAGCCCCAAGAAAACACTGCCATAAATACCAATAGCTGCTGTGGCTTTATTGCCCCTTCACTGGAGGTGTCAGCCACGCTCCCGGCTTGCTGGGTTATAGATCCCATTGGAAGTGTCTGTCGATAGTCTGGTGCACCAGCAACTGAGGAGAGAGGATTCCCTCCAGCCTCTGGTGGGAGCAATCCAGGGGCTGCTCGCTGTGCCCATCAGCCTGTGTTTTGCTGCGTGTGATGATGATTTCCTTGAGCAAAGCATTCCTGCAAGGCCTTGATTTAGTGGCTTCAATTTAAATGCTCCCTTTCTCCCACTGCATTAGCTGGAGTTGAATAACTTAATGCAACCTGTGCAGAACCAGCGCTGCAACCAGAGAACACTCCTGCATCTGCTCCAAGAACAACCTTCTCTGCATCTTCCTCTTAAATGCCTGTTTAACAGAACGAGTAATTAACGATGTTAATTTTAATCTCATTTGCTAATGAAGGCAGCCTAATTGCACACTAATTGGCAGCAGCCAGAGCAGGAAACAGAAAATAAACCCTGCATATGTAATTCACTCTCACTTCTTTCTAATTGCCTCTCCAATGGCTCTCCATCATCAATGGTGTCTTCGGGGGATTTTGGTAATGAAGAGTAGCATGGGACACAGGAGGAGATACTGCCATTAAAGGGAGGGAGCTGGTAGGACAGGCCAGTACCCATCTTCTGCCAGCCATCCAGGCTGGAGGTGATGAATTCCTAGATACTCCAGATGGAAAGCTAAGTTATGGATGAATTCAATCACTGTAGTTCCCATGGTCTGTGGGGACTCTGGTTTGGCCACAGACTCTCCCAAAGGCTATCTCAGACTCCTTGTCCTTCTCCTAGCTGGCTGTTCTTCCCAAGCTCCCAAACAGTGACTTTGCAAGGAGACTTGTTCTCCTGGAGTCCCTTTGCACATCTCAGGGTGTTCCTAAGTCGATCACTGGGCATTCTGAACACGAGCAGAAATGGAATATGAGTCTTGCAAAATGGGAAACTCAGACTCAAAGCTGCTTGTCCTGGAGTTGCCAAGGCACTTGGCACAACCAGATGGGTGGTGGGGCTTGCTTCCTGTGAGGGTTAAGAGATGGCTCACAGCTGTCAGCTCATGTACATCCTTGCTCTTCCCCTCCTGACTGGTGCTTTGCTGGTGCCACGTCACCAACCTGCACTCCAGGCATTGCTCAGTGTGGTCCCTTATTTAAACCCTGATGCCACGTTCTACTTGTCCCTCGTTGTCCTGTCCCATGCTGCAGGAATCCAGATGTCTGGGGCATTAACAGCAAATGATGCAAAACAGCCTTTATCTTTCTTTCTTACCTTTCTATCACTACAATCCTGCTTCTTTGTGTGAGATCCTTTTGAAATCAGTTCTCCCAGGTACAGTGGGAACTTCCCATAGGCACAAAAGCACCGAGGAAGTTGAGGTTTCCCATTGAAATTGCCATTAGCTTTTCCTTACCTTTCTAGCAAGGCTGGTAGGTGCCCTTGGCAGGTTGTGCTCTTTATCTTCAGTGGAGGATTATATAGTATTTGTGATTGAAAAGATGGGCTCCAGGCTGGTTTAGCCAGCAGGAGCAGGACAGCATTCATGCAGGCAGCCACAGACAGAGATCTCTGGGTTATCTGCACATCTCATCTGCAACACACTGCATCCGAGGCTTGGGGGATCTCCGTGTATGTGTAGAACAGGAGCTGCTGCAGCACAGCTCCACCACAGTGCCCAGAGCACATCAAGCCTTGCTCTGCTGGGAAAGCTGTACAAGCATCCCAGCACTGGCAGCATGCAGAGTGCATGGCTCTGTGTCCTGGTGGCTCCTGACCAGTTTGAATCAGCCACCGGTCACACACACTGCTCTTCTCAGCCTCCATGTAGGATCATAGAACCATAGAATGGTTTGGGTTGGAAAGGACCTTAAAGCTCACCCAGCTCCAACCTCTGCCACGGGCAGGGACCCCTTCCACTGGAGCAGCTTGCTCCAAGCCCCTGTGTCCAACCTGGCCTTGAGCACTGCCAGGGATGGGGCAGCCCCAGCTTCTGTGGGCACCCTGTGCCAGCACCCTTAAAGGGAAGAACTTCTTCCTTATGTCCAACCTGAGCTTCCCACCCCTTGTGAAACGCCTCCTTGCACGGTTCCACCTCAGTTCATCTGCTCCTGTTGTTTGCCTCTAATCAGCTTTTTCCCTGAGTTGTGTTTTCATCTGTGCAATTGAGAAAGAGTTGAAGCAAGCACATGGAGAGGGAACAAGAGAAGGAGGTTTCCTTGGTTGGGAACAGCTGTCATTTCACCCCTCAGAGGGGTCTGCTGGAGAACAGAGGGAATAACGGGGGTCTGAATGGCAAGTTGAGACCTTCCCAGTCCTTCCTGGCCAAGGTCTCATTCTAGGGAGGGAGGTGAGAGAGGAGACGTTTGCTAAAGGACTCCTGAGTGGGCAGCTTGGAGGAATTGTGCTGGCTGGAAATCCCAGCAGATGCCTCACAGAGATTGCCCTGGTTCCCATCTCTTTTAGCCTGCTGGCCTTTGAATTAGAACCATCCCATTAGTGCAGCTCATTCTAATCAATGTCTCAGGCTGCTGAAGAGCTGCAATGGAGGCTGGTTTGTGAGCTCCATAACAGGGTCTGAGTTCAGATGGCGTTGGTGGGTTTCTGGAGGTCTGAGGACACAGGATGCTGTGGTGTCATCGTGGTGTCACCCCTGTTCACAGTCCTCCTTGGGAAGGTGGGCTCCTGAGGGAAGGATAGCATTGACTCGGCCTGGTGGGAGCATGGAGGATTCAGACAGCCTAAGGATCAGTTGTGCGCCCATCGCAGATCCTCCAGCCTAGCGAGTAGGGCTCTTTGGGTTAACCACAAGATAAAGCCAGGAGGGGAAGCCAGTTTTGGCTTCTGTTTAGTTAGAAGACAGACACAGTTTGTGCCTTCCCTGCTCAGAAGGGGTACGATGTCGTCTTCTCCCCACACCTGCTGGAAAGGACAGGTAAATCACTCTTCCCTTCAGAATCCTCTTCCAGGATCTGCTCCACCAGTTCTTTGTTGCTCCAGAAAGCCAAGCCTGCAGTGGACATTACTATGGCCTCAGTGTCCACCAGTGGGTACTGCTGCCCTCCCCCTTGCTGGAAGTGATACCTGACAGCCTGCTGAGCACAAGCAAACTCAAGACTTGCCACGCTGAGCTGACCCAAACCCAGCCTGCAGGATCAGCACCTTGGGAAACCCACTGCAGGCTCAACTGAGGGTTCTTGACCTCCATCCAGAAGCAGCATCCAGGCCTCCATCACCTCCATCCCATCCATCCCTCCATCACCTCCATCCCATCCATCCCTCCATCACCTCCATCCCATCCAGCCCTCCATCACCTCCATCCCATCCAGCCCTCCATCACCTCCATCCCATCCAGCCCTCCATCACCTCCATCCCATCCATCTCTCCATCCCATCCAGCCCTCCATCACCTCCATCCCATCCATCTCTCCATCCCATCCAGCCCTTCATCCCATCCATCCCATCCAGCCCTCCATCCCCTCCATCCCATCCAGCCCTCCAACCATCCCACNCCATCACCTCCATCCCCTCCATCCCTCCATCCCATCCAGCCCTTCATCCCCTCCATCCCATCCAGCCCTCCATCACCTCCATCCCATCCAGCCCTCCATCACCTCCATCCCATCCAGCCCTCCATCACCACCATTCCATCCAGCCCTCCATCACTTCCATCCCATCCAGCCCTCCATCACCTCCATCCCATCCATCCATCCATCCCATCCAGCCCTTCATCCCATCCATCCCATCGAGCCCTCCATCATCTCCATCCCATCCATCCCTCCATCACCATCCACCTGCCCCAGGGTGAGCAGAGCCCACAAGGGGAGCCAGGGGTCCAGCTTTAGCTGATGCTGGATATCATGGATGGCAGCTTCACATCAGCTCCCCTGGAACTTAGCAAAAGCACAGGGCCTGATGCAAGTGCATCCGAGTCCCTCCAAGCAGCAGGATCTGTTCGCTCTCTGACAGGTGTGTAACACTCACAGTTGTGGAGTGACACGCGAGAGGGAAGGCCAAGCAGCAGGCAGCCGTGGCAGATACAAACTGGGACTGCCCTGAGGCTCGGCATGGGTTTTGTTCTCAAGGGCTGCCAGGTTGCAGGCAGGGCGGGAGGTGGGGGCACAGCCTGGGCCTGTTTGGTGTTAGCAGAAGGGGTCAGTGCTGACAGATGTCAGCATGACAGATGTGGGCTTTGCGAGCCCACGGAGCTGCTACACACTCATTTTTGAGATGAAGTTGTCAAGTGATGTGTGATTTGATTGAGCAATTGCAGCGTTCAGGAGAAATCAGGCAGAAAATCAGCTAATTAAACTAATAAGATGTCCAAGGCAGGAGATGTTCTCTGCTCCTTGCCTTTGTCACAAGAGGAGGAGGAGAAAAGGCCCTTTTGGACAGGGTTTTTTTTTTCAAGGCAGGGATGGAAATGAGACTAATGTGTAATCCATCTGCATGGTGGGATATGCAGACCCTCCCTGGGGCAGAACCTTTGGGTTAATGTGGCTCCACATAGAATCATAGAATAGTTTGGATTGGAAAGGACCTTAAGATCATCCAGTTCCAACCCCCCTGCCATGGACAGGGACACTCACACTAAACCATGGCACCCAGTGCTTCATCCAGCCTAGCCTTGAACACTGCCAGGGATGGAGCACTCACATCCTCCCTGGCCAACCCATTCCAGTGCCTCAGCACCCTCACAGCAAAGAATTTCTTCCTTAGATCCAATCTAAACCTGTTTCAGTTNACCCCCCTGCCATGGACAGGGACACTCACACTAAACCATGGCACCCAGTGCTTCATCCAGCCTAGCCTTGAACACTGCCAGGGATGGAGCACTCACATCCTCCCTGGCCAACCCATTCCAGTGCCTCAGCACCCTCACAGCAAAGAATTTCTTCCTTAGATCCAATCTAAACCTCTCCTGTTTCAGTTTGAACCCGTTACCCCTTGTCCTGTCACTGCAGTCCCTCATGAAGAGTCCCTCCCCAGCATCCCTATAGGCCCTGGAAGGCTGCTCTGAGGTCTCCACGCAGCCTTCTCTTCCCCAGGCTGTACAGCCCCAACTCTCTCAGCCTGGCTTCACATCTCTCATCCCTGGGTATCTCCCAGGTGAGGCCAGGCTCGGCGGTGAGCAAGGGCAGGGGATGTTATTTCGAGGGCTTGCCTGCCCTGCTGCCATTGAGGAAACATCATCCTCTGCATTTCCAGCATCCTTTATCTGGGTTGTTTCCCCACTGTGCTTTCCCTGCAGGAATGCCTTTGCAGCAGGATGAGGGATGATGGTGCAGGGCACCACATTACATGCAGTCCCTCCTCCTCAGGAGATGGCAGGAGTAGTATGTAGATGACACTTAAGGGTGCAGGCAGCAGATAGTGACCCCAGCCCACAGTATGGACAGGATGGCAGATCTAACACTGATCCCTGTAAAAGCACAACAGGAGCTTCCCTGGCACTGAGCTCTGTGCCAGTTCTGCCCTATCTGTCCCTATTCAGTGCTCAGGAAAAGAAACACCATTGCTTTTCCAAGCAGCTCAATGCCTGTTCCCAGGAGTGGGGGTTACTGGGTTCCGAGTGCCAAACATCACCTCCTGAATTGCCTGTATTCCCCTGGTGCAGTGGTCCCAGCTGTAGGTACTGGGCTTTGAGCTCCCCTGAGCAGACAAGAAGCACAAGGGGAATTCAGGGCAGCTCGCATCTGTTCCGTTCTCAGCCTCCCTTCTGAGGGTCGTGCATTTCCTTAACTGAGAAACACAGGGACACAGCTGGAGGGCACCTCAAAACCTGTGGGGGTTCAGCAGCCGTGTTTCACCTGTCTTTAAAGCACCCATGTGCTGGGAGCCGATCACATTGGGGGGCTCTTTCTAAACGTGTTGTGAAGTGCATTTTCCTAGCGGTGGGATGAAGCAGCCCAGTGTGGGCTGGGGGCAGCAAGGGCTGAGGGGGGTGAAGCAGAGAGCTGAGCCCCTCATGTCAGTATTCCCCAGCTCCGGTGTTTCTTTCTGGAGTTATACGTTCCCTCCAACGCTGCTTTGAACTAAACAAGTCAAAACAAAGGAGTGGGAGTCACTGCCTGTCAACCCACCCCAAAAGAGCCAGCTGATGTTTGGGGTCTGCCATACATAGCACACACGGGG
>NDXB01005987.1:76278-173878 GCA_002631895.1 Agapornis roseicollis | reverse complement strand
GCTCAGGGGGGGGGGGGGGGGGGGGGGGGGGGCTGTAGCACGTTCCTTTTCTCTCTTCTTCACATCTCTCTCGGTTCTTTTTCATTTGGGCACTGAGCTGGAAAATGTGCCCTTGCTTTAAGTACAATTCCATGTCAGGGATTTTCTCCAGGAGCAGGGATGGTGGTGGGAAAGGCGGTGAGAACAGCATTAATACCCGCTCTGTGCTTCAGGCCTGAGAGAGCTGTTAACTCACAATAACACCTTGGGGTATTATTGATTTTCAGAGTGACTGTCTTGGTTTTGACAGCATAAGTTTGTCATTCCCTGCGTCATTTTACTTTCTAATGGGAAGAAAAGTCAAGAGGATCAGACTGCTCTGGAACAGAGAAAGAGCATCCTGGTTATCCAGCTCTTTTGTGACCCTGGCAATGGGCTGTACTCAGGCAAGGTGGGAGGTTGGCTCAAAGTCACACACTGCTTGTTCCCCACTTGTGCCAGGCAGCTTGGGTAAAGGCAGTTCCTGCTGCTCCAAAACACTGTTAAGTGTCAGTGCCCTATGGAGCTGCATGGAGTGTCCATTGAAACAGCCAGACTTGGTGGCAGTGGGAGGTGGGGCAGTGCCTGCTGAAAGGCATTTCTTTCTCCACCGGGTTGTGGCTTTTCAGCTCTCCAGTGGGAAATGAAGGAAGAGCAGAGCACTCCTGCAAAACTGCCCCTTGGGTCTTGTCAAGGAAGGACTCTGAGCTGTTTGTTCAGCTCTGATGCCTCAGAGCAGCTTCCAGTGCCTAAAGGATGTCTACAGGGATGCTGGAGAGGGACTCTTCATCGGGGACTAGAGCAATAGAACAAGGGGTGATGGGTTCAAAGTGAAACAGGGGAAGTTCAGGTTGGATATAAGCAAGAAGTTCTTTACTGTGAGGGTGCTGAGGCCCTGGAACAGGTTGTCCAAAGGAAGTGGTAAATGCTCCATCCCTGTCAGTTTTCAAGGCCTTGGGTAGCATGGTTTAGTGTGAGGTGTCTCTCCCTGGGGAGGGAGGGATATGGGGAATATCACCTACCCTTGCCATCGCCACCCCTCGCAAGGGTCAAGCTGAGTCTAATCTCTGGTGAAGCAGATCAGGTTCTCTTGTTACTGATGCCTTCAGCTGAATGAAGATGATCATCTCGGGAGCCTCTCCAGGAGGAACCAGGCCTGGGGAACAGAATGAAGGACTCATTGGCCTAACTTCAACACACATCTTTGTCTCTGAGAACCCCATCAGAGTTCTCTCTTCACTTCTGTTTGACTTTGGCTACTACCAGAGTTAAAGATCCCAGACTTGGAAGCAACAGGGTCCTTTTTAGCGTAGTTTAAGCACACAGTGTCAGTTTGACTTCTGGGTTGGCTTGATTTGTTGGTTTGATTTACCTATAGGCATTTCCTACTGACCACTTCAGAAGCAGGTCTGGCGGCAGATTCCTTGCTCAAAGCCAGCTAACGATCTCCATTGGGAGAACACTTCAACATTGCAGGAGCTTCCTCAGGCTTCCTCTGCTTGTACCCTTGCATTCCTACCTATGATCCATGGGGTAACCAGGAGGAAGACATGTACATGATGACCCTTCCCACCCCTCCTGCAGTGCGCCATGATGGGCCTTTTGCTCTGCCACTTCTCTATCCCATCACCTGCAGCTTCCAAGGATCCCACAGTACTACAGAAGCCTCTGATTTACACAGCTGTGATACAAGTAGGTGCAGCAGAATGAAATACTCCACCCAAATGGGCTGGGGGTATTTGATATAGGGGGGTTATCTACTGGGGGTAGTAAGAGGAAAGCCACTGGGTTGTTTGGGACTGCTAAGGGATGCTCTTATGGATAGCAGCACTTCATTGCCACTTGGGTAGGTAGGATGGGAGTCTGGGCCAGCTGAATGGTGAGAGATACCATCTTCAGGCATGGGTTTAGGTTATTACAGCTAACAGAAGACGTGCTTCTTCCAAAGTGACCCTGTTAGAATGAGGACGGATGTGTCACATTTGCATTGCCAAACCACAGATGCTGGGTAACCGCAGGCTGCATCAGAAACAGGTGATAGGATGTCCTGGTGGGGTCATCCAGGCAGAATCCCAGTCCCCAAACTTGTGATGCCCTGACATTAAAGCTGCCCAGGAAGGTTTTGCCGCTCTGCCCTGCCAGTGTCTGTCTCACACAGCTCACAAAAGGAACCTGCTGCTGTGGTTCAGCTCCCAAAGGAGAGGAGCAGAGATCCTGCACGATGGACCCAAGTTTGCCTGTTTCCCATGGAAATGGAGACGGAGACACCTCTCCATCCTGCTGGGAAGGCGCTGAGAAACCTTTTGTGCCTTCTCAGTACAGCTCCTCCCCAGTGGCAGAGTTGTTTAGGAATCCTGGCCTGAGTTATCGACCCTTTAAGGACTCAGTGCAACTCTCCAGTCACCAGCTTGCCCAGTGTTTGCTCGAGGATCCCAGAAGGAAGGGAATAGGTGTGACTGGGAAGAGGCCTTTGGCAGAGGAGTTTCCAGCAGCAAATTATCTGCTGGGGAGATTTCAATGCACGTGAAACATGAAGCTGCTAATTTGTATTTTAATATTCCTCTGGTGCCCCGTTGTCTAAATTAAGTAAATTCAATCAAAGCCTATCCCTTCTCTATTGCATGTGTGTGCCGTGCTGCTTACAAAGCAAGAGGACGGGACCGGAGATCTGAGATTTCTGCTGATATATCAAAGTCAGGCAGCGAGAGAGCATTGATCGCAGGCAGCTCCACAACAGCCTGTGCCATAAAAAAACAGGGAAGAAAAAAAGAGGAGGAAGAAGCAGCAGACAGAATAATCTCTCTTTTCTCTTCCCTATCAGCATCCTGAGCTTTGAATTACAAGTGAATGAGAGCTGACTTATTCCTTCTTTGCGGGAGAAGCGCACGCACAGGAGTCAGGGCAGCTGGAGTTATGGCTCCCCTGGCCATCGTAGATTGGCCCCCTCATGTGCATGTAGTATTTTGTATTACTGTTTATGGGGCTAACTTTAATGTCTTAATATATATGTGCAGTGTGCCAGAATTACAGCTGGAGGGGGAGCCATAACTTTGAACTTCCTGACTTTTGTGCGTGTAAAGCCTCCGCTGCAATGTTAATGTAGTCAGGGTTGGTTTTTGGTTGTTGGTGTGGGGTTGTTCTCCTCTCCATTACTTCACACATAGCAGAAGGATGAGAAAGGCAAGTGTCGACGTGCTTATTCGATGCTGCAAATGATGGGTTAGCACTGGCAATTCCCAGGCAGGCTGTGGCTGGTGGTGATGCTGGTTGGGAGGTGAGAGCTTAAGGGCTACAACTGTGGCTCAGAGGGAGAAAAGTGAGGCCCAGAGCTATCTCATAGCAAGGTGTAACAGTGGGGAGCAGGGTGGCTCAGGAGGGTTTGGTGTTGCTGTAACATCCACATAAATGTAAGGATGTGGGAAACAGCCCTGTAAAGCTGGGGGACAACACATCGCCCTCATGGGACCACGAGGGTAAAGCCAGGGAGGTGAGCAGTAGGGTGGTACATCTTCTTCTAGTCTTAATATGAAAGGCAGGAGAGCCTGGGTTCATTTACCAAGGCCAGCACAGCCTTAGTGCTCCATGCTGGTTAGTCAGGAGTAGCCTGAGTCCTCTTGCTTAAGGCAGGGCAGCAGGTGCCTGCAGCCAGACCCTGCAGGTACCAGCACTACATGGATGCTGAGGGCTTCCCCAGCTGACCAGGCATGAGCTGTTTGCACAGGAGTGCAGGGCTTTGTTTAGCTTGCAGGTTGCATAACCTCTGGAAGTCTTTTTATCCTGAACACTTAGAAAACTAGTAAATTTTAAGTGAGGAACTTGCTCCCCTGACTGATATATCCCATTTCCTGCCTCTCTTATCCCATGCTGGTTCCCTAATACTCAGAGAAGGCACATGGGGATGTCTCTCCTCTGCTCAGCTGCATCTGATCACCTCACTCAGTGGCACCTCTGAGTTTTAAGGTCCCTAATCTGTGTTGAATGTACTTGAAATCACTTCAAAAGCTCGGAGGAAGGGAGGGCAGTCAGATTGACACATGGAAACAGTTTGATTGCTATGGTGTTATTTCCATCAGCAGCATGATTGGAAAATGACTGAAGGCAAATATGATTTTTGAAGGGGATACAACCTATAAACTCCAGTGTAAGGAAAGCTGGAGTGGAAGATTTCAGCCCTCCTGCATGCACATTGTTCCTTCAGGTCTCTGCTGGACTCAGGTAGGCAAGGAGGGGAGGAGGCACAGGCAGAACTGGAGCATGGCAGGGCTGGCTGAGGTGCTTTCTTCTGGCTGCTGGTGCTTTCATTGCCTGCCAGGCAAAGCCTGTGCTGGCCAACAGGGGAATGCAGCCCTCAAACACAGGCACTCAAGTGCTGCCTCAGGGCCATCTTGCTGAAGAGCCTTACAGGAACACTGCTTCTCTCCTTCGCCTTCTAGAAGTACTCCCTTTCCCATAGAATCATAGGATAGTTAGGGTTGGAAAGGACCTTAAGATCATCCAGTTCCAACCCCCCTGCCAGAAGCAGGGACACCTCACACTAAACCATGGCACCCAAGGCTTCATCCAACCTGGCCTTGAACACTGCCAGGGATGGAGCACTCACAACCTCCCTGGCCAACCCATTCCAGTGCCTCAGCACCCTCACAGCAAAGAATTTCTTCCTTAGATCCAATCTAAACCTCCCCTGTTTAAGTTTGAACCCGTTACCCCTTGTCCCTGCCTAATCCCTCCCTTAAACAATCAATAAGACCAAAGTCCTGACGCCCTCCTCGAGTGGCAGTCTTGAAAGCAGCAGAGGTACCCCAAGGGACAGTTTGACCCTGATACAACCAGAAGTGCAGAGCAGAGAAAGAAAGAGCAGCAAACCCACGCTGTCTGCTGGAAAAAGAACCCCTTCCCTTTGTCTCTGCTCCCCTCTCCACCGCTCAGCAATGCTGAGTGTTTGCTGCCTGCCTCCAACTGCCCCTCTAGATAAAGCCACAGCATAATGAGATAGAAGGAGCGAGCCACTTGCTGAAGACACCTCTTCTTCCCTCCCCTTCTCACCATGCGAAGAGGGGGATGCTCAGAGGCTCCTGCGCTGAGCCCTGCTCTGAAGCAGCATGCAGCAGCCACCGCACAGCCCTCCCAAGGCTTTCAGCTCATTTTCCCCAAGGCTGGTGTAGCATTAAGTTCTTATATCCAAAAGCAGCCTTTCAAATTGCTGCCTGGCGCGTTACATAAACCCTCACCAGGCTCCTGGGAGGCTGCAAGCAATTACACTGGGTGCTGAGGAAGCAAGCGAGAGCTCAAAGAAAGGTTAAAAGAAGAAAGAGATGGGGGGGGGAATAAATAGAAACAACCCAAATCCCAGCCCTGGCAGCAGCTTGGAGTGGGAGGGAAGCCCACACGCTCCAGACAAGGCTGTGTGACTTGTGTGGAAATCACTGCATGGAGGCCCATTCCAGCCAAGGCCCAAGGGAATTTCAGCCATCTCTTAACCATGATAGTATTTGGTGAAGATCTGGGACATTCATTTAGGCCCTAAAACATAAGAAGCAGCTGTCAGTGGAGCCCAGAGAGTCTGCGAGTGATTGCTGCAAGTCCCAGCTTATGAAAGCATTATGTGGATGCTCGCCAGTCAAAGGCATTCCCCTCTATATAGACCTCCCTGTCTCCTGCACCCACTTCTCTGGGCAGGCAGAGGGGCACCATCTCTCCCCTCTGCCCCACAAGAGATGGTGAAGGTCTCAGGTCTGTCTCCTTACAGCCAGTGGAAGGTGTGAGGGGTGTCTCTGGAGAGCACTTCAGTGCTGAGCCTGGCCTGCCCCATGTGCGTGTTGGAGCCTTCCAAGGTCCATCTGCAACCTGAGATCAAGAGAGGATGCAGGACCCAGAGACAGAAGCTCCCCAGGGCAGGTCCATAGTGCAGAGGTGATGGCTCCAGTCGTGGGCTGAGTCCCCTGTGCTCTGGGCAGGGGCAATGCAGCAACTGCGCTTTGGGTCTGGCTTAGTCAAAGCCAGTGTAGAACTCTCTGCAGTGCCTTAAAATCAGCTGCAAATGTAAGCTGTTACCTTCCTTGCCTTCTCATTTCCCCTCAGGGCAATGATGTCCATTAGTGAAGTCTCCAAAGTGCTTCCAGATTAGTGTGTGGAGCCTGATGTCTCAGAAGCTTCCCTGCACTTGATGCAAAGTGCTGTCCTGTGCCTGATGCAGGCAGCGTGCAGCCAGCCTGCTTTCCCTCATGGTTTGCTCTCTGTTAGTCCCATAATGTTGTTATCCTTCACAACCTGACAGCTCTAGTGCCTGGCCAATAGGTAACTTTTGGGGAAGGGGGGGCTAGGATTGAAGTGAATACATCAAATAGATTTAACAGGGCTGCCTGAATTCATGGTGTTCATAACACATGCATTTCCCTAATAGACATGGGCATGGATTTAACTGTCAGGCACTTGCATTAAGAAAATGGATAGCAGATCCTGGAGACATCTGAGCTGTGGGTAGAGAAGGAGGTTTAATCCAGGTACACTGTTCTGGCAGGTGTGTCATTGAGTGGTCAGAGGATCCAATACTAACCCTGGAGGCAAGGCACATCTGATAGCCTGCCCTATGGAGGAGGAAACACAGTGAGTAGGGAGCAAGAAAGGAGCCCACGTGCTGAGCGCCTTGTACAGACAGCCTGCTGTACAGCACCGGGCTCGCAGGGGTCCTGGACAGGAGGGTGCCAGGAGCCACAGGGTGCATGGGTGCTGCACAGCCATCAGTCAACCATGGTGCTCCCCAGAGCACCACCGGGCTGGTGCTAGGTTGAATCCTGGCCTCAAGTAGGGAAAAGCCCCACGTTTTGGGGCCTCCAGGACACAGCCTCATGCTCTTGGGCTGGTCCCAGCAGAAGCCAGTTAAGGACCCTCACTCCCATGAGATTTTAGCTGTTTCCCATCTGACACCAGTTCTTTCCCAGTGGGTGTAGTCTGCAGAACTGCCTCACTCCTCCCCAGCACAAGCTGGCAGAGACAAGGAGCTAAAGAGGCTAAAGAAAACCTAAGAAAAGGAGGAGGAAAAGGAGAATCTGTGTGCCACTGACATCGTCCCTCCTATCTTCAAGCATCTTTGAAAGACTTGTCTCTTCCTTTGACAGAGCCAGCTAGCCCTTCATCTGGGAACTGCACGAGTCTCAGGCAGCTTCAAAGCACGATGGCTGCATTCACGTTCCCAGCTGCAGGGACTTTCAGAGCCTATATTTAGGCTTTTCTATAGGATAAGGGATAGGCTGCATGGTTTCTGCTGAAGAAAATGGTGTTTCTCTG
This sequence comes from Agapornis roseicollis, assembly GCA_002631895.1. Lineage (NCBI taxonomy): Eukaryota > Metazoa > Chordata > Aves > Psittaciformes > Psittacidae > Agapornis > Agapornis roseicollis. The sequence continues at coordinate 166,576 of NDXB01005987.1, read as the reverse complement.
ACCTGCTTAAATCCTTTGGATGAGTTAAGAGACCGGTGGATAAAAGGGAATGAGAGAGTATATATACACACATGCCTTCCTTTGAATTTCAAAAGCCTTTTCTGATAAAGACCCTGACAGAGAACTATCAAGGCATGATGGTGACCAGGGGGTGCAAGTTAAAATCCCTGTGATAGATTAATGCTGTTGGAGAGAACAAGAAGAAATGGGCAATTCTCAGCAGGGGAAATGGTGATTGTCAAGGGGTTCTTGCAGGTCAGCATCAGATGGGAATGTATTTACTAATGGTGGTGGCTGGGGCTGAGTAGGGAGGTAGGGAACTTTGCTGATGGCACGTGTTTGTATTTGCTATCAAGACTGAATGGGAGCAGAGAGGAACTTGAGCAGAGCTGCAGCCTGGTGGCCTGATTCCCACCATCGCCTGAAGCTGGCCCAGCTCTGCTGCCAGGAAGTGCCTGTGATTTGCACTTAAGGCCCTTTTGTTTGCAGGTGGTGATGGAAGCAGCTTGGAAAGGGCTTGCCGTGGAGCTGGACTGCTCATTCCCAGCTCCGGCGTGCTCCGGCAAGCCGTGCTGCTTCGTCTGGCACATTCAGCTGCCATATGGCCTGGATCTGAGGGCTGCGGCTGCGAGTGCCCGAGTCAGGAGGGCTTCCAGCATGGAGAGGGGGTTCTGGTTAGCCTGCAGCCCTGCAGGTTCATTACCAGCATGCGTTCGGACAGCGTGCCAGGGAACTCAGGCTTACATCCACCTTTTACTTCCCGTTTCTCTGGCTGTTCCTCTGTCCACCCATCCCATGCACAGCCCTCTGCCAGCCCCTCTGCAGAGCTGTCTGTAGCTGTCTGTCACCGTGGTTGTCCTGCTCATCATCTCTTGTTCTTACATCGATCTTACTGCTTCTCCCATGGGAACACCATCTGGGATCCTGCTTCCCAGGTTCTATGCATCAGGCATGAGCAAGCTGTGCTGGGCATCGTGTAAGCAGAGCTCAGCCCTCAAGACCTGCTGGTTCCTCAGGAGTCTCTATCCCAGTTTTCCTGCCTTGGCTCCCTTCTCCAGCCCCTCACCAACACTCTCTTCTCTGTTCCCCCCAAGGAATTGCAGCTGAATTGAATTAGAGTAATTAACTTTTGGCCACTCTTTTAATTGAGCAGTCAGGAGGGAGAAGAGAAGGGGAGTTAATTGAGATGAAAGGAAATGACACCAAGCAACAAGCTCTGGTTAATGCGTGTTGGTGAAGCCCAGGCAAGTGGTGCAGTGATTGCAGTGGGCACAGAAAACCTCTGATGTCTTATTCATAGACATCCGTGCTCTAGATCTAGGGACAGGGAGGGATTCTTCTTTATTCTCTCCGGCAAGGGCTGTTGGGATTGAATTGTCTTGTATGCTTCTTCCCAAACTTTTCTATTCCATGTGTTGATAATTGTGCACTTTACATCTGCACTGTGTGGATTCCAATTGGGGACGTTGTTCTGGCTTGATGGGCTCCAAAGACCATCATAAACTGCAGGATGTGGGTGCTGAGCTGGTCTGAGGAGACCTGGTGGAGATGTTCCCTCTCCCTGTACACTAGGAGGTTGGCCACAGCTCCCATCCCAGCTTGAAGACCCTCTGATGTTTCAGATGATCAGCTCCAGGGTTTATGGGAGGGAAGATGATGGATCTCTGCTTACACAAAGGGCCTCAGATAAGGCGTTTGTATTTATTAAGGCAGGTATTATGGAATAATTAAGCACCAGTTGCTGGCAGAAAACACAGAGGTTTGACAATGTGAAAGAGAAAGAGATGCTGAGGAAGTGAGTGGGGTTTTGCACATCGCAGCTACCCACTAAGCCTCAGGGAGAGGCAGGACCTGGTGCTTAGGGCACTTCATGGGCACAGCTGGGTAAGAGCTATTGGAAATGGAAGGGTTTTTCTGGAAGGGGAACTACAGCTGCTCTTCCCAAAGCACAGGGATCACACAGAGCCAGCTGGCCCCTTCAGCCACCGCCTCCTGGTGAAAGCCTTGAGGTCCAGGGGAAGGCTTCACCTCCTCTCCCAAGAGTCGTGCTGGACACGAAGCTCAGCATCCCCGGAGCAGAGCAGCTGCAGGTACTGATGCCATCCTCTGCTTCCAGCATCTCTGTAGGATCCTTCTCCTCCTTCCTATCCAGGATTTGCCCTGACCTTGTGCATCTGCTGCTCCCCTGATAGCCAGTGTCGGTGTGCCATGGCAAGGACTCCCACTGATGGGGAGAGGCTGCATTCAGAAGGGCTGGGTTTAATGCAGGGGATGTCAGGAGGTGTCTCCGTTTCAGTGCCTGCTTGGTCTAATCCCACTGCTCCCTGGCTGAGCTGTGCTCCTGAGAGGGAAGAGGCACGGGTAAAGGGTGCTGCTTACACACCTTAGAAGATAGGCTGCAAGCAAGGGGAGGAGGAAGAACAGCTCACTGCCTTCCATGAGGTCTCAGGAGCTGTGATTGGAGTGGCCTGAACTGGAGTTCTTTGCATGACCCTGGCAAAACCCTTTCAGTACAGCATGAGCAGCCCCAGAGATGCTCACTGCAGCCCCTCCTGACCTGGAGCTGGCACCATCAAACCCTGTCAGGTATGAATGCAATGCTGTATGTAGAAGTGCCTTCCCTTACCGAGTCCTCACAGGGCTCCTCTGACCCCCCCAGCTCCACTGCAGAGCCAGAAGGGAGGTGGGGAACAGGGAGGATGGAGAAATCAGAGGAAATGGGAAAAAGAAAGCTCTGTGAAGCCTGGTATTAGGCAGGGATTTGGGAAGGTTGGGAAGATACAAAAAGGACTTGAGAGATGTGTTTTCTCTGGGATTAAGACCACAGAGTCCATCTCACTGGGGCTTTTGGCTGCCCTGAGGCTGTGTAACACAGCAGCTTCAAAGAGGCAATCTCCAGAAGCTGAAACTGAACGGTGCTTCCTCTCCCTGTGCCCCCCTTCCCTCCTGCACTCCCAAATGGAGAGCTCTGTAAAGGGGTGATCATCTGAATTCCAAGATGGAGTCAGGTGTGGAGGTCCCAGGCAGCTTGGTTCATATTGGAGCATCGAGGCACGTGCTCCATGTACGTCCATTACCCACTCAACCAGGGGTGCTTGTGGGTGCCCCCTGCCCTCCACAGGCATCCCCAGTGGCTGTAAACCCCTGTGCTCACACACACTGAGCATCTCCACTGCGCGTCCTGGCCTCGCCTCTCGTTGCTGCAGCATCTCCTTTACTTTTAGAACCTGGTTAAACCCAATCAAATCATCATTATTGCTGTAATTATTTCCAAACAGATTAAATATGTGCCATGCTCCCAGTTACAGCCTGGACCAGGAGGAGCCATAAACCATGGCAGTGCATAAGAACGGGCAAGCGAGAAGAGAGGGATGGCATTTCCTCTGGCTCCCTCATGGGCCTGGGGAGTTCCTGGGAACATTTGCATGTTTTTAATGCAGTGCCTCTTTAATGGATCCCTCCCTCCAGACCCATTACAAACAGCGTGCTTGCCTGAGCATCGCTGAAGGGTAGGGAGCAGTCGCCACTTCAGGCTCCTGTTTTAGGCAGGCAACAAACAGGAAGGGGAAGATGTGTGGTGTTTGATGGCAGGGGAGCAGCAGAGGTATGGAAAAGGAAGGCAGAGCACTCTTTTTGTGTATGCAGATGCCATCTGTTACATTGACCTTTCTGTTGCCTGGCCTGCTTTGAACCGCACCGGCATTCTCCAGGGGCAGGATTATTTGCTCTTACATTGGAATTCAGGAAAGAAAGAGACTTAAATTCCTCTCCTGGCCTGTTAATCTGCAGGGGAAACTACTGCCCGTCAGTGCAGAGGGGTGAGATTTCCTGCTCGGCTTCGGTTCAGGCCAGACCCCAGACTTGCACTTTAAGCCTCTTATGGCAAATACCTGTTTTCTGAGGCCAGGCCATGCCGCTCCGTCCCCCTGTCAGTTGGATGTCCCAGCACAGAGGTGCTGTGTCCATCCAGTGTCACACGTGGCTGTGGGCCCAGCACTGAATGTGAAGGGAAGGGCCAAACCAGCGCTGGGTTTAGGTCTGCTCTGGGCACAGGAGCTTGACAAATGCAAACCCAGCAAGGTCTGGATAACTCAGGGCCATCAGAATGCTGTCTGAGGGATTCACACAGGTAGTAGAGATCAGTGTGTTCCCTGGCTCCTGCTTTGACTTCAGAAGGGCCCTCCTCATCTCCTCTTCTCCCTGGTGTCACAGATGTCTCTTTTCCTTCCTGTGAGGGTGCTGAGGCACTGGAATGGGTTGGCCAGGGAGGTTGTGAGTGCTCCATCCCTGGCAGTGTTCAAGGCCAGGTTGGACGAAGCCTTGGGTGCCATGGTTTAGTGTGAGGTGTCCCTGCCCATGGCAGTGGGGTTGGAACTGGATGATCTTAAGGTCCTTTCCAACCCTGTCTGTTCTGTGATTCTATGGTGGGGTGCCTGGAGAGAGGTTTATGTCAGCACCAGGATGGGCTGGCAGACATGGTGTGAGTGGCCAGTGCAGAGGGTGCTCTGGATGGATGAGGAGGGTTGATGATGGATGAGGAGGGTTCATCTAAAACCTCTGGTGCCTTCTTAGGAAATAGGTCATGTCCTGCACATTGTCATCTCCCCTAGAAGAATTGCTTTCCCTTTTCTACCAGCTCACTTGAGAAGTGGAAGGAAGATGTGCAGCCCACAGTGCTGTCAATCTGGCTAAATGGGACAGCTTCTGTCGACTGGGCAAGATGTGTAATGTGGAGGCAGCTGGTTCTTCATGTCCTCTGTGGGCCAGGGGCTCCTCTCTCCAGTGATGCATTCCAGTTGCCATTGCTATTCTGCTCCTGGCTCCTGAGGCTGGGAGGAGATTGTGGGCTAAGGATGTCCACGGTGAACTCCACCTCTAATGGAGCATTCCATGAAACTTCAGCCCAAAGCAGTGGTGAATGCCCCATCCCTGGCAGTGCTCAGGGCCACGTTGGACGGGGCTTGGAGCAATCCTGCTCTAGTGGAAGGTGTCCCTGCCCATGGCACGGGATTGGAACTGGGTGAGCTTTAAGGTCCTTTCCAACCCAAACCAGTCTGGGATTCTGTGATCTTGAGGTTGGCTTAAAAATGCAGCGTTGCAGTGAGTTTCTTTCCACACCTCCTGTGGCCCCTGGTTCCAGGCCAGCTTAAATGCCACTGTCAGATGTTAGTAAATCAAGAGGGGCACATTCTAGGGCCCTTCCTACGCCAAGCACGTACTGGGTCTGATTGTGCCTGGCAGGTCAAAGGCACAGAGAACACCTATGAAATCAAGAAGAAGAAGAGTTGTAGTTAACGTGCTCTAGCAACTTGCTTTCCGCAGCACCACAACTGACTATTTTATCATCAGAACGGAGCACAAGAGAAATTGTAGATGAAACAAATACAGAAAATACATTAAGAGAGTAAGTAATGAGATCTGGGTGAAATTGCATCTTATGAAAAAGTAATCTGCAGCTTAGTGTGCAGGGAGGAGGGATTTGATGGAGTGGAGGGACTCTGCAGAAGGGAATGAAGGAGCACATTACAAACAGCCACAGACAGCCAGGTGTGTCGTGCAACGCAGGGAAGTAGTTAAATTAGGATGTAATGGGAAAGGTTATTTTAATACTCTCCTTTATGGATGTTGGTGTCAATATTGGGGAAGGAGAGAGGGAGGGAAGAGGAAGAGGGGGGTGTTTGTAAGGAAAGGCAAATAAATGGCATCACATGTGAATTCCAGAGTCCTATCATCAGCAGGAATAAAGATCTTGCTGATGGGATGGTGGCAATAGGCAGAGGTCGCAGGGTTGGCAGCATTACCCTGCTCTCAGCAGCACAGCCACAGCCACATTGCCCTGCACACACACCTCTGCGGAGGAGGGCAGAGCCTGAGCTGCCTGATTGCAGGGCCTGGGTCTGGGAAGTGATGCCCATAGGGCAGGATTGCTTATTGATGTTCCATGGCACAGCAAAACCTTTGTGCTTCCTTATTTCAGCTACTGAGGCTGTTCCTGCAGCAGGAGTTTGGTGTGTTTGCCCCAGTGCCACACAGTGCAGTGGGGACACGGGAGAACAGGGCCTGTGGGACACAGAGACCCGTTCTTAGAAGAGGTTTTCCCACCTGAGGCTGTATGAAAGGGCTCAGCTGGATGTGTCCTTTCTTTAACCATCCGCATCTCACAGCCAAGGTAGCCCCCTGGGCTCTCTGTACAAGAGGCTGAAGCACCTTCCCCACAGGTTTTGTCACCCCTCCATCTACAGAAAAGGGCCACAGCAAGCCAGCATCTCTGCTTCAGCTGCAGAGGGAGCCTGGGTGCATGGATTTAGGGTACAGAGGTGAGTGTCCTTCAACAACAGTCCCTGAGCACAGAGGATCCATGGCACAGAGGCAGCCGAAATTCAGCCTCCTGCCTCCTACCTCTTCCTCCTCCTCCCTTCCCACTTGCATCCCTCAGCCCCCAGCGCAAGTGCAACCTCTCCCACTCTGAGCAGAGGCTTTCCACTGCCTAGTGACACTTCACATCCCTGGGACTTATGAGCGTCTCTGTGAGACAGCTGTAATTACGTGGTTGCCTCATTAGACAGACAAGCCGAGGTCTTGTTGACTTCCCACGATCAGTCAGGCGGATCCCTGAGCTGCACCTTCTGTGTATTCCTCCCCTCTTCCTGCAGAAAGCTGGAGGTGCTAATAAAGAAGAGCAGAGGCAGGCAGGATGCTCAGCACTCAAGAGGTGCCACTTGTGTTTGTCATTAATGAGCCCAGGATTGCAGCTGATGCCTGGCACACATGTGCCTTACTGGGGGGTTTGGCACTCCTCTGTGCTGGGCTCTGTCCCCTGCTCCAGGTGTCTTTGGCAAGGAGGGGGGGATATCTCCTGCCCATAGGGATCTCTGGTGTAACAAGAAATCATAGCATCATAGAATAGTTCGGGTTGGAAAGGACCTTAAGATCATCCAGTTCCAACCCCCCTGCCATAAACAGGGACACCTCACACTAAACCATGGCACCCAGTGCCTCATCCAGCCTGGCCTTGAACACTGCCAGGGATGGAGCACTCACAACCTCCCTGAGCAACCCATTCCAGTGCCTCACCACCCTCACAGGAAAGAATTTCTTCCTTAGATCCAGTCTAAACCTCCCCTGTTAAACCCCAGGATCAAGTCTCCCAGCTAGCAGCTCCCTGCACAGAGCTGTTCTCCGGCTTGCCCCTGCTCCTGGCTGACTATAGATGGAGTCAAGGCTGGATTCGTTTAGTCCAGAGTGGAATGCCTGCTACCTAAAGTTTGATGAGCTCATTTACTACCTGCATCGCAATCTGTTTCCAGCGCCTGCCGTTCCCAAACGAGCCGGGAAATGGATTCATTTCACACCAAGCCACAGTGGGTAATTTGCTTGTGTAGGTTTGTATATTTAGTGGATGGAGAAATCAGCAATGATTTCATGTGGGACTAAAGGAAACGCTTTGTTCAACCCCAAATGAGAGCGGGAGGGTTTTACCCTTTCAGATGAGGTCCCATCCAAACAGGCATGAGTGTGGAAGGAGAGTGAGCCGTGTGAGCTGAGAAATTAGAGTGGTCCCTAAGAAAGATGTCACACTGAAGTGTTTCAGACGTGAGGGGGGGGATGCTGCTTGCTGCTTTGCCTCTTGGACTGAACCTTGCCAATGTAGGTAAACCTGGGAGGTTTCTTTAGCCCAGCCTTCGTGCCAATGTCACCCAGCTCCAGTGGGGTCAAAGCACTGAACCACAGGCCCTTGACAGGGGGTTTGTGCACACTCCTTTGGCTTCACAGCCTCCTCCTGACTGCTTTAGCTATCTCCAGACCTTCAGCTGGGAGGCAGGACACCCTCTGGCCTGTCCCAGTTTGGTCCTAGAATCCCAGGCTGGTTTAGGTTGGAAGGGACCTTAAAGCTCACCCAGTTCCAACCCCAGCCATGGGCAGGGACACCTTCCTCCAAGTCTGTTATTGGCATGCAACAGCTTCATCCTCGACAGCTCCTCCTGTTTCTTACCTGAAATGAACCCCCCTGCACGCTCTCAACACTGCTGAAGCAAAAAGAAAACAAGATAAATTAAAAGGAAGCCTTGTAAAAAAGACCTCTCACACGGGCCCCTTTGTTCCTGTCTCAGTGAGAAAGAGAATGGTGTTTTCATAGGCAGGGCTGTTGAAATGAATGGAGATGAGATGCTACCGTGTAATTAATTAAATGATCTCCAAGACCTCAGGGATACTGCCACTGTACAGGAGGCAGTGTTGGGTACACACGGTCTGAATAGATCTTTGCACACATGAACACACGTGTAGACTGTTTGCCATGCCCAGCCATTGAAATCCGCATGGATTACAGATGGGCAGGGCTGTAAATGTACCCCAGGCAGCGTTAGCAAGAGCCCATGGCAGGGCTGCCTTCTCTGGGACTACCCAAGTGAAGTGTGTCCTCATGCAACACAGTGAACCTGGAACTTCAGGAATGGCAGGATCTGCTGCCTGGGGACACATGTGCCGGGATGCATTTCGGATGTGCCAGACTTCCCTACACCTGCATGAATCACATGAGTAGGAGTTGTCTTTGCTGTTTTGGAGGGGTTTCTCTCTGTGGCTGCAGTTACTGCATTCCAGAGTGCAGTGGGTTCTGATTTTCCTTACTTCTTTCCTATCTTTAACCCAGTCTAGACTGGAAGGAGGTCAGTGTAGGCAGGAGTGCAATGGACTAAGTACTCTCTGCATGCCATGGTTTAGGTTGATCTCAGGTTGTGGCTTCTGTGGGGGCTTGACCCCAAACCTGCTGCCACTGAAAGCTCTGCCAGCTGGTTGCACTGAGTTTTAGCTTGGGCCATGCAGGGTCAAGGCAGACCACAAACAGCAGAGATGTGGGGGACTGACACACTAAAGGTGCTTTAAACATTCAGAAACAAAAGTGACCATGGAAAATGATTTCTAAAGCTCACTCCATGAAAACTGTATTAGGGGAGGAACACAGTGCACTGTGTTGCAGCACAAAAGATGCTCTGTGAGAAGGCAGAACAAGCTACCTAGTGATCAGACTTTCCAAGTGAGCCACTGCTGGAGGAGCAGACAATAACTGGAAATAAATCGGTATCAATTTCCCTTCTACGTTCTTGCCATAGGGAAGAAGGGAAATAACTCACCATTAGGAGCTGTGGGAGCTCTGCAGGGGGCTTGCAGCGTGCTGTGATGGGCAGAGGCCATAGGGATGAGGTGGAGAGCTGGAAGAGCAGCATTAGGGCTGCAGCAGTGCCAAGGAAGGCATCAAGGGTGGAAGAGAAGAGAGACCAGAGGATGGTAATGAAGTGCAGCAGGAGCTGCACTGCTTCATGCCCCTGAAATCATGCATGGCTCTTCTGCTTCCATCTCAGCTCACAGAGGAGGCTGGTGCTCTTGGCTCCATTCCCACATTGGGAAGCAGAGGCCGGGAAAGGGCTGGCTGCATGGGTGGCTCTGTGAGGTTTGGGCTCAGGTGAGGAGCACGGCTTCTGTCCTGTGGATCCTGGCCAGGGAGGCTGATGCTGGGGTAAAAGCTGCCTGCGAGCAAGGTCCCCATGGGCAGAGACAGCTAAGGCCAATGTTTAGGCTGGGAAAGTCAACAGGAGGGTGCCACTGCTGGCGAGTTCCTTGTGCCCCCACCAGCCTAGATGTGCAAATGTGGGCTTTGCTGGGCTGCTGTGAGTCAGGGACCTTCTGCTTGAGTGCACCTGGGAGACCCTGGTGTTTGTAAGCACCCTCCTCCCAGCTCTGTCCCCAGGCACACTTTGGTCTGGCTCATAGAACAGGCTTTGATGTGCCTCTGGCTCCTCTGTCCTCTCCACACCTCAGCCTCAGCATTCCTGTCTGGATGACAGACTCATTGATCTCATTTAGGAGGAGCTTTTGGGATGCTGCAAAGCACTGCCCCAGGCAGGGGGGGTTCAGCCCGGTCAGAATCATCCCAGACTGTGCTGCTGCCTCTCCAACATGCTCAAGGCAGGAGGTCACTCTTCACCCTTCAGATGAGGTGAAGGGGTCTGATGTCCCATACAGCTCTTAGCCAGCACACAGCCATTTAGTAGGCCTGATGTAGGAAGCTTCCAAAGGGCATGCTTTTCCAAGACATTTAGAATCCTAGAATCAGAATGGTTTGGGTTGGAAAGGACCTTAAGTTCATCCAGTTCCAAACCCCTGCCATAGGCAGGGACACCCCACACTAAACCATGGCACCCAAGGCTTCATCCAACCTGGCCTTGAACACTGCCAGGGATGGAGCACTCACAACCTCCCTGGCCAACCCATTCCAGTGCCTCAGCACCCTCACAGCAAAGAATTTCTTCCTTAGATCCAATCTAAACCTCCGCTGTTTCAGTTTGAACCTGTTACCCCTTGTCCTGTCACTACAGTCCCTCATGAAGAGTCCCTCCCCAGCATCCCTATAGGCCCCCTTCAGATACTGGAAGGCTGCTCTGAGGTCTCCACGCAGCCTTCTCTTCCGCAGGCTGAACAGCCCCAACTCTCTCAGCCTATCTTTGTATGGGAGATGCTCCAGTCCCTGAGCATCCTCATGGCCTCCTCCGGACTTGTTCCTGCAGACCCAATAGAACAACCCCAATGGCAACTTCTGCTTGGGCAGAGCTGGGGTTTCTTCCTCCTGCCTGTTCTGTGACTCTCCTTCCTCCTGCTGTCCCACAAACCATTTCCTTGGGCTCCTTCTCCGAGGTGCTTTGTGCACGTCACAGAAACCACACGACCTGAAGAGGGGAAGAGAGGGGAGAAATACAGCTGTGTAGCACAGGCAGTAAGAACCCAGTTTGTTATTTCTAATGCTCAGCTGTAAGCAATAAACACAGGCACCAAATGTAAATTGTGCCACTTCCCTTCCCCTCTCCCTGTAATTCCCTGATAAATTCACATCACTCACTGTCAGTCTTAATGTGCTTCTGTTTGTGTGAGCTGCAGAGTCCTCTCTGTGATTTCTTTTCCTCAGGAGCTAATATCCCTATGGATAGTTCTCCTCCTGTAGCCTTAGTCTTGTAAATTCGATTAATTTTAAATTCAGAGGGGTAATATGCTGCTAAAATGCTCAGCTGTAGCATTGCAGGTCATGGTGCTGGACTGTGAAATGAGAGCCTGCTTATAACTTAGCATTTACAAGGCTTTCTTCCCCCAGAAGCAATGTGGTGGGGAGAGCTGTCTGTCCATTTCCTGTATAACCAGGAGGAGATGTTCACGTATCCTCAACCAGTGCATCCAAAAGATTCTCTAACTGGACTTCTGGAATGTAGTGCGCTGTTGTTTGTGCATCCCCTTAGAATCATAGAACCATAGAATTGTTAGGGTTGGAAAGGACCATAGGATCATCCAGTTCCAACCCCTCACACTAAACCATGGCACCCAATGCTTCATCCAGCCTGGCCTTGAACACTGCCAGGGATGGAGCACTCACAACCTCCCTGGCCAATCCATTCCAGTGCCTCAGCACCCTCACAGCAAAGAATTTCTTCCTTAGATCCAATCTAAACCTTTCCTGCTTCAGTTTGAACCCGTTACCCCTTGTCCTGTCACTGCAGTCCCTCATGAAGAGTCCCCCCAAGGCCTTAACTTTGCTCTTTAGTGTGGTGCTTTGGGGACTTCAAGGAAGCCCAGCAGTGGGAATGCCACTGTTCCCTTGCTCTCTTTCCTTCACTTGAGCACTGTGGTCCTGAGTGGAGGCAAAGCCAGGAGGAAAGGCAGAAGATCCACATCCCATTTTCATGTCAGGGATCTGCTCCTCAATACACGATGGTCGAGGAGAGTAAAACTCGATTTCTGTGGAAGGGGGCTGCAAAGTTGTTCCTTCACATTTCCTCACAAGCAGCAAAGAACCCTGTCAGCATTAGCAGGGGTAATTTTCTTCACTGTTTCATTTGCCTGTTTCACATCAGAATGGAGTGAAAAGCAAAGATTGAGGAGAACAACTTTGCTTAGGTTTGTAATGAGCCGGAAATTCCGCCGCTGTCAAAACCAGCTCCACTCCCACAAAATCTGTTCCAGTAGCAGCACAAAGGAGTCCTTTGTCACTCTGTGTCTGGAAACACAAAAGCATCAGGTGCCAAATCTGCTCCAGCATTCCTGGACTCCCCCCTCCTTAGCACCGGGTGATTTAGTAAACTGAATGAGAGGCACAGACGTGCCACCTCCTTTGGATGGCGAGATGGTGGAGAAAAGGCTTTGCCACCCTCTCCTCTGCCCAGGCCCCACTTGCAGGGGCTGCTACAGGGGTGCAGGGTTTCCTGCTGAGGGACCCTGACCTTCAGTGTCCAGATGTTGCATTTGCATCGTTCCAACGTTCCCCGTTGGATTTGCATCGTGTCCTCAGCAGGACAAGGCCAGTTCCCTCAGCTGGGAGCGGGAGCATGGCCGAACAGCACCAGAAGATGTCTCCTTAGCGATGCACTGTGACTGACTTTAAGGTTTCCTCATAGCACAACCAAACCCCATAATGGTTTTCTTTCAATCTCTTAATGAAGACTGTTCCCTTGCACTCCCCATACATCATATTTGCAATGGTTCCTTCGGTGTGGCTGGTGCTTCAGTGGTAGTTTTGTAATTTATGAGACTCTTAGTAGCTTAATTATGCCATCAGCTCCATCTGTCACTTAACTGATATGAGGAATGATGGGATGCCATTAGCCAGCTAATAGTTGCTGTAAAGAGTATTGTTTTATGCCGTTAAATAGCAAGAACATAAACAGTTTTTGCTCCCCGATATCCATGCTTGCTTTGGTAATGATATTTAAGAGGCCGGCCTTGACATCTGTCCCTCTGCCTGAAAAAGTGCTGGGGGAAATAAAAGGGAACCCTCAGCAACAAGTCTCATTAGATTTACCATCAAGGCGATGATCGCTTGGCTTTATTTCTCCCCGTGCTGATGGAACTTCTTATTTGAATCTTGGGCCCTTCCTTGCTTTTTATCTTAATCTCTTATGATCATGACAAGAATGTGGTGTCCTCATCCCCATGGGTAATTACTGGGCTTGCAAAATATGCATCCCATCCCCTCAGCTTCTTAAGCACATCTGCCCTCTTTGCACATCTATGAAATGTTATTCATTTAATAGACGGAGAGCTGAGGTACAGAAAACCATGAATTAGATCTCCTGGAGAACAGAGGCGCTCGGTTGCCATTTCAGGCAGCAAAGATAAACATTTGAAGCCTATAAATCCCTCTCAATTGCTGTTTAACCCTGGAGCTACCTAAAACCTAGTTTCCAGCATTGAAGTTTCTCAGGCACCAGCATTCCTGCTTCTGAGCTCACCAAAGGTGGTTTCAGCTCGAGTCTGACCTGAGTCCCTGCATGGCTGGTGATTGCTGGCAAGGTGTTAGCTCAGGGCTGTTGGATGGTGGCATTGTGGAGGCTGAGGCCATGGGAACTGGAGCCACAGTGCTGTGCACCTTGCTCAGGTCTGCTGCTTTAATCCCAGCTGTCTCAGCCACCCTTGTTCCGCCTTGATCCTGCACATCCTGCACATCCACCTTGATCCTGCACATCCCACGTTTGATGTGGTTTCTGCACGTGTCACCTTTACCCCTACCTGACAGCATCCACTGCACCAAGCCAGGAGGAGTCCTCCTGGTTCAGCCATGCAGTGATTGAAGCTCTTTCATCTCCAAGAGGCACACGTGGAGTGCCAAAGGCATGAAACCCCATGCCCAGCAGGTTCGGGAGGCAGCGCCCTGCATGCCCAATGGTCCTCTTTGTGTCTCCAAGCCCCATTCCCAGAATACATGAGGTCCTGAACAGAGGCAAATGGCTGAGAACACAGCGTTCCAGTCCTCCTGGATGGTGCCCAGCTTCCCATTAAAGTGCTGTGACTCCTTGACATGACCTACATCCTCGTAAGCGAGGGGTTAACGCATGTTGGCTGCTGGTCACTCTGCTGCTCAGATAAGTAGCCATCAATTGCAGGGATCTGCTGTAGTCTCACAGTAATAAAACTGGAGAGATTATTTGCTGCTCTGTCATTCAAAATAAATGTATCCCAAAGTGCTCTGTAGAATTAATTAATAGGCAGAGGAGAGAGAAACTAAGAGCTGAAGAGGAAAAGCTAAGGCTTGAAATGAGGTGTGGAAGTGTCTCTTGGAGTCAGTGTCTGTGGTGGGGCAGCAGCATGGGCAGGGGCTGCTTGGAGGCACCATGTACCAAATGGCAAGGCAGGGTGCAGAAGGTGCAGATCTGGCCTGTAAAACGTGTCATTCCCCACGTCACTGGTGGCAGTTGAGATTGCAGCTCAATACGGGAGCTCAGAGGAGGTCGTGGGTCCTCTACCAGCCCCATTCCTGGCTGGCTGGGCATCCTTCATGGAATCGCTGCCTTCTTCTATGGCTCAGTCTCCTCCATATCAGGCAGAGGCTGCTGTGTTTTGCGGGGCGCTGCTCAGCTTCATTCATCAGTGGCTATAAAGTACATGGCAGTGTCTCAGTGAAAGGCACTCCATAAATCCTGAGGTTTATGGCTTACTGTTGTTTATGGGAGCACGCCACATAGGGACTCCCCCTCTATAAAAATGGTGTAATGCATCAGGGCCATCCCAAGAACATGGGCTGTCCTTGGTCAGCACAAGGAGGATGCAGTCAAGAGGGGAAGAAGGAAAAAGCTTCCTATTTTAAGAAGCAGCATCTATTTGCCTGCAGTCCCTTCCCACACAGTGCTGAGCACCTCTGCAAGTCACCAACATTTTCAGGCTCTGCACAATCCATGGAAGTTGATGGGGAAGAAAGAGAGTGGATACGTTAGCACTGCTACTGAGGGACAGGCTGCAGGCGTGCTCAACCTTTATTAGACACTGGGGAACCCACTTGGGAGCAAGGCATTTGATAGCCCTAAGTGGTGGGAAAGGCTCAGTCAGCATCTCTGCCTCACTGGCAGTGGGCAAATCACTTACACCAGTGTTACTGCTCTCCAGATGGGTTACTGTGGGATGGGATGTGCCTGGCCCCAGGACAAGACACAAGGGTTTGGTTAGTGGAACAGAGCCAGAGCGGTGGGTTCAGCTCTGCCTTACAGCAGCATGAACCCATGCTGGGCATCACCATGCCCGAAGCTTGTCCCTCATTCCCAGTGTGCTGGTGGACAAAGTGGGAGAGCATCACTTGTGGGGCTGGGAGCAGGACAAGTGCCACACTCAGAGCAGGCATGTGATGAAGCACAGCTCCTCCAGCCCTCATTCCCCTTTGTTAAACTGCAGTGCTGTAAAGCACAATGTCAGCTTTCCTTTTAAATGTCTCTTATGGCAGGTTTGATGCAGCCTGGCAGATTGATAGCCCTGCTGACTGACAGCTCCCATTTATCCCTGCCATGCGGGCAGCGGGCGTGCAGGATTCCTCGGCACAGGCAGCCCTCACAGGGAAGGAGCACTGGGAATGGGGCAGAAGGCCAAGGAGGTGGCCATGGCCCCCTCAGTCAGCCCGGGCACTGTCTGCATCACCAGACTGCTGGGTTAGTTGGTGGTGTCTGCTCGCTGTCAGGCTGAATTGACATAGAATTGAATTGAATGGAGCGTGGTGGACATTGCTGCACGGAGACATCCATTGCCAGCTCTGTGCTCTGCTGTGTCTGTGTGCAGCATTTCTGTGCAAGGGGGAAGGTTGAATTCCTCTACAGTCCCATAGAGCCCTGTGAGTTGAACAGGTAGACCCTGCACCCTTACACATGGGCTGAGCATCCTCCCCTTCCGGGCCAACAGGGCAGAATAGCCAACACTGCCCATAGGGATTGGGCAGTGCCACAGCACCCGAGCTACTTCCCAGCCTTCCCCGCATGTGTGCTCCTGCCTTTCAACTCCTGCTTTCATTTTCCCCCTCCTCAGTTCAAAGGGAGAAGAAGAAAGCGGGAAGCTGCAATACCAGACAAGAAGTCCCTGCAGTCGCAGGCTGTGTGGGTAGAGGTGGCCCGGTAGGTTCTGCTGACTTGGTGCTTCCACTTGAGTGAGAAGAGCTGTCGGGAGGTGGAAAGGGTGGGAGCAGCCATGGGATTTGTGCTGACAAAAGCGATATTAGCATAACAAAGGCTAAATGCTTCAGCATCCGGTAGATAGCTAAGAGATGCAGAAGCAGCAAAGGCAGCCCTCAGTAAATAGACTCTTTGCTGCTTCTCCTCATCTGTTCTTTTCCTCTTTCCCTCCCTCACCTCATTGCCAGGCTTCAGAGCACCTCGACGCACTCCAGCTGCCAGCAGTATCCAAAATAACCCAAGCAGGAAGTTTATCTGAGCTGCTCTGTTTCCCTTTCCCGAGAGGATGCTCATGGAGAAGCTGAGCTCCCCTGAGCGAGAGTGCCAGCTGGAGAGCAGGAGCCCTCCTTATGGCACTAACCTTCCTGCACTGGGGCAAGCAGGGGGAGAAGGCAGCTGTATAAGGGCTGGTGAGGACGGTCCAGGTTGTTGGCCAGATTGGCCACTGATGCAGATGGATGGAGTCAGGGATGTGGTGACACCAGGACACCCTGCTAATGGATTGCTTCGGGAAGGTGTCACCAGCCCGTGGGGATACAGCATCTCCTCTTCCCATCCACCACGGCTCCCCTTCATCATGGTGCTTCACTCCAAGCATGTGCCTTGTAGAGGAGGTCAGATTCTGCTCCTCTTCAGAAAGCCCAATGTGTCAATTATTCATTTAACACATTCTTTAGCAGCAGTTGCTCGATTCACTGTGAAACAGGGTGAGAATGCAGAAAACAAAGGAGCTATTGTATAATTGAACTGCATCTCTCCATCAGAACAGGCTTTGGAAAGGGCTCTTTCTCTGGGAAAACTCTAACAGGATTATTTTTTCCAATGGCTTAATTAGAAAAATCAATCCTTTGGCATCTTTCATTAAATACCTATCAGTGGTAAACCCCAAAGTTTCCCTTTCCTGGCTTAAAAGCTTTTATCGGGTGACTGAATGTGCTCAGTGCTTGATCTCAGTCAAAACAGTCCGGGCTGTGGACCTCAAGCCAACATTTGCCAGGTTTGCAAGCAGTGCAAGAAGTTTGGCTTCCCTTGCAGCCTGCAAAGCTGCTTCCTTAGGAAAGCATCACCCACCCTTCCTTTTAGCCTGGCGAAAGCAGCTGGGATGTTGTGCCAAACCGGATGAACTCCATTGGGTTTGGGCTTTCTTCTTGCCTAAACCAGGGTATAAATACCTGGCACGGCTCCTCCTCAAAGGGGAGGAGGACAGGGTTGCCAGGAGAGCAGAACTACAGAAATATCTATTCCATGTTGGGCCTTTAATGAAGCATTTAGGAGATCAGACAGGAAGAGGTGCCCTCCCACAGCCTTCTTCAAGCTGTAATTAATTGCAAAGTAACTACCATATAATTGCTTTCCCTAGAGCACCCCAGAGAGCAGGGTGATACCTTGACAAAGGTGCTAGAGCAAGCAAAGTTAATTAACATGAAGAAAGAAGTGGCTAATTGCATTGTTCTGACAGTGCTGCTTATCCTCCCTGTGAAACACTCAAGGAGTGTTTCATCCCAGCACCAACCCTGCATGCTTCCTTCCATGTGGGCTGAACCCGCACGGCTGTGCCATGTCAGGAAGTGCTGGCAGCATCACACCGATGACCCAAAGGGCCGTCTTGCAAATGGGATTCTGCCCTGATGGGCCTCTTGTGTCCTGCTGGATTTCCGTGGGTCAGCCCCAGCTCTTGGCTCCATGATGGGATTCTCCACCTCCCCAGGGGATGTGACAGAGCAGATGCTGTGGCTGCTCCTCAGCCAGCAGCAATGCTAACAGTGGTTAAAGTAAAGAGTAGAGGACACACCAATCACCTCCCCACACAATAACCTTTGTGTTCCTCAAGTTTCCCCATTTCCTTATAGGCCTTCCCCTCTCCTAGATGAATTCAATCAGCACCAGGGGTCAGGAGCTCCAAGTGTTAAAGGAATCAGCTGCCTGCTCTTAACATGGTAGCAGTGCTTCAGTCCCCCCATCTTTGGTACAATGAGGACTGCAGTTAGTAAGACCCCAGTTAAGATCTCAGGGTTTGGAGCATCACGCAGATGTAGCTGTCACTGCTATGCTGATATGAGCTAGGGGTAGTGCTTAGAGCTAGAAGCAGTCCTTGAGTTCCAGAAGGCATCTGCATGGCCTTTGCAAAAGGGGTGAATGAGCCCCATCATATAATAACAGCCCCAAGCACTCTGCTTGGAGGCTGCTCCCTGGGCATGAGCAAAAGATGGGAAAGGGAGAGCAAGGCCAGTCCTTGGAGGGAGCAAAGCTGGATGGGGCATTTCTATTCCACCAGACTGCAGCTGGTGTGGAGGGGCCTGCAGAGCTGCTGCAGCAAAAGGGACATTGAAATTGCTTGTGTGTAGGCATGAGAAGGGAAGGCCATCCCGCTGCGGGTACCAGCAAGCATCGCTTGGGCTGCCTCGTTCCAACCATGGCATGGGCTCTGTGGTGGAGGTACAAAAGGAAAAAGGCCTTGCTGGGAGCCTGTGAAAGCCTGGATGGCTCCAAGACCCCCTGGGAGATGTGGACCTGTCTCCACCTAGCATGGGTGTGTAGGAATCAAGCAGCACTCAGTATGTGCCCCTTGGAAGGCTCTCTGAAGTAAGTGGAGATGCCTTGTTGGCCACTGGAAGGCTCTTCAGCCAAAGCTGGGAGACTTGATGGCTCCAGGTCTGTGAGCAAGGCTGGGTTTGGTTTATTTAAGGTCCTGTACACTTGGCTGAGCTTATCCTGCCCTCTCTCTAAGCTCCCAGCCAGACAAGCCCCTCTCTGTAGGACATATCCTACCTCAGCCATCAAAAACGAAGGTTTTTCCAGTCTCATCTTCCTGAGCTGTTCAGTTCTTCATCCTACGCCTTCATTTTGACCCTTCCTGCTTTTCCCCATTGTGCCCCTGCATTTGGGTGCTTTCTGCACTGGGTGACACCTCTTCCAGCTCAGACGTTCAGCCTCTGGTGTGATGGGCTCCCTTCTGTCCAGCCTTTAAGCTCTCCTGCTGAGTGTTTGCAGTGCTAAAGCACTTCCTCTTGTCCCTGTGACCGGGCCATGGAGCTCGTCATGTTAAGCACTGTACATACACAAAGACTACTCAAGCCTTCGAGGATTTAATGTTAACTCTCCCTGGGAATGCTCTACATCAGACTAGGTGTATTTTCATTGAGCAGTAGCGTCCATGCAGGCAAAGGTGATGGGGGAAGAAGCCTGCTTCTCCCTGGTGCCTTGCTACGTGTTCAGAAGCCCCAGTTCCCCCCTCGGGTGCCAGGAGGGGTGCTGCCATCTAAGCACAAGCCGTTTTTAGTGAAGAGGGTTTATGAGCCTCTTTCTTCGATAGCAGCACTTGCCTTAACCTCTCCCCTGGCTCTTCTCCCTCTGTTATATTGCTGTTAATTCTGGGGATATTTCTTCATCTCCTGACAGTCCAAATGCAGCGGCGGAGGTAATAAACAGCACATTAGCTGTGCTTTGTTAGACTGAACAAGGCTTCCCTGATAAAGAGTCGCCAGGGCCCCGACAAGAGGAGTTGCTCTCCTGGGCCACATCTTCACTGTGTACGGTTCCGAGTCATTTCCTCCCGCTCCGGAGCCGCGCTCACCTCCCTTGCACTGGATGGAGGAGTGGTGGCCCTGTTCCCCTTTCTTGCTGCAGCATGGGGAGAGCAGACCAACGCTATGGTGAGGCCCCGAGTCTGGGGAAGGAGGAGATGCAGGAAGAAGAAGAAGGGAAGAAGTTGGATGTGATTCCCAGGAAGCCCAAGGGAGCCCTGATTTGCTGTGGCGGTAGCTGTGGTGTGCTAACTGGGCAGAGTTGGTCTTCAGCGTGCAGGAAGAGGTGATGCAGGAGGCTCCATCAGTCAAATCAAGGGTGCAGTGCTGGTTTGCCACAAGCCCTCAGGTTATTTTTCAATGGATGCCCCCAGGACAGTCTTCAAGGGGACCTGTGAAGTCCAGTTCCTGCTGGATGGCTTTAAAGAGAGTTCCATAAAGGTCCAGTGCAATGGGTCTGTGCAGAGCCAAGCTGTCTCCCCACGCTGACCAACCTTCACCCACTCAGTGCCCTGACCCTGTGGTGGGTGCAACAAGGGCCAGGGAGATAGTGGGGCGTTAAGATTTGACTCCCAGTCACCTGTACCTATAAACACACACTTGGTGCTCTGAGATGCTCCTCACTGTGCCCTCAGGGACAGAAAACACCGGGGAGATGTGGCAGAAAAATCACTACAATTCCTCTTGTGCTGCCAGAAACCAGGTGCCTGCCCCAGGCTGAGACAGTTCCCCAGCCCTCTGCCCTTCCTTTTCCCAAGCATCCTCTGCGAGCATCCTTCTGCCCTTGCCATCTCCCATCTCATTGCCTCTGCCCCATCCATCACCCACCACCAGCGAGTTAATACTGAAATGAGGATAATAAAGCACATCAGGCAGGGGAGGGAGAGGAGCCTGCTCCTTCATTTGGCCTCTCGCATTCCTGTTTGTGTTTGGGTATATGTGAAATATCTGCCCAAAGGGACCTAATGTAGCAGAACACTGGGAATGCTTTCAGGCTGTTAGGTGGCTGCCCGACATGGCATTACCCAGCAGCTAATTAAACTGGGACCCGTCCCAAAGTGATGAGTTTGCAGGGAGGCTGCGAAGCTGACAGGGATTGATGCTGCACGGCTTATCAATTTTCAATCTCAACACAGTGAGATATTTATCAGGCTGCAGAGAACAAACACTTGTAATATTTAAAGGGGGAAGACTTTAATGGAATCCATTGCAGATCACCAGTTTCTGTTCCCCTGGGCTCATTCTTTTCCTCTCCTTTTTCTCATCTTATTTTCATCTTTTTGGCATACAATAGTCAATGAGGGAAAGAGGTTTTCATTTAAAATGCCGGTTCCCTTCATCTCCCCCACCCTTTCTCCCCGTCCTAAAGGTTTATGCGTTTATTTGGATAAAAGGTTTTAAACAATAAAGAACTGTCTGCAGTAATTTGTGATGATAATAGATTATCCCGGGAGGAGGCCTGGCTGGAAAAATCTCCTACTGCAGAATTCAGTCCTTGTCATCCTGTTATATTATTAGGGAAGAAAAAGCAGGAGGCCAAGAGAGTCAGAGCGAGCAGAATACAGTGACTGGGCTGAATTAGAGTAAATCCTTCTAGTTGTGTTGGGCAGAGTCTGGATCTGGTCCTTTCACACTTGCTCCCAGGTCAGGGCTGTGCAATCAGTGCTGAGGTGCTTTTCCCAAAGTCACCTCAATGGGAATAGTGTGGTCGCTCCATCCCTGGGAAGTCAATTGGATACAGCCCTGGATGAAGAATGCTCCACAGCTTGCTCCAAGGAGGCCTAGAGACAAAATTGACCAGGAGTACCCCCTGCCACAGGATCCAGGCAAGGTCAATCTAAACCCCATCAGTAGTTGAGAGCTGGATGCGAGTTAGCCACTCAGTTCTAGATGAGAGGTGTATGTACTTCATTAGTACACCACGAAGAGATATTGTAATGAATACGAGCTGGCTAAATCACTAATCAATAGCTGAAGGCTTGAGCTGATTGTTTTCAGCCACTGCTTCTAACTGCCTTCAACACCTTCCACCCCTGGTTTAATAAACACACGCTGCTCCTGTCCAGGACAGGCGGCTAAGATTGACTAATCACTTATAAACAACTTGCAAATGGATGGTTAATGAGAACTGCATGAATAATTGCTTCTTCCTTTTACTGCCTAACCAGAAATAAATGCAAAATGAGATTTCTTTTTCAGAATGGCCCAAAATAGAAAGTTTTTCAGCTTGTTTCTTGCCTTAGAGAAGCTCATACTCGAGAGCCCTCACCACCTTCACAAAGCCTTTGCAGTTCGATGGGAGGGTCTGTGTAATCCAAACCTAACCAGGTTTCTGCTTCTTTTTGGTTTACACCCATTTTCCTCACTTTTGAAAGTATTTTAAAAATTAAGGTGAGGCAAATGTAATCTTAGAGCCGTGTTTTGAATGGAAATGGATTTATTTTCCTGTTCTGGGAATAGAAGATCTTTTTGAAACCCAATGTGAAGAGGGGCTGAAAGCATCTCAGATCACTGCAGTCTTCAGACACTCCTGTCATTCCTCCTCCAGCTCTGTCACCAGGGAGGTGATGTGATTGTGGGGTGTGTGGCTGGGTGCTGGGTGCCCACCAAAGCTGCTCCATCACTGCCCTCCTCAGCCGGACAGGGGAGAGGAAATGCAATGGAAAGCTCATGAACTGAGATAAGGGCAGGGAGAGATCACTCACCAATTGCTGTCATGGGCACAGCAGACTTGACTTGGGCAAATCAGTTTAATTTATTGCCAATCAGAGTAGGGTAATGGGAAATAAAACCAAATCCTTGCCATGCAGACCCAATACAGATTGTAAGCCACCTATGAAGCCTGACCTCCAGGAATGTGGGGAATTTGACATTTCCACAGCCTTTCTGGTTCTATGGCTGCTGCCTCCTTCACAAGCAGTTCCACCTCAGGATTGCATTCCACTGAATGCAAATAGGATCTGGATCCAGTTCATTTGCACTTGCTCAAAATTCTGTGAGGATAATTTGGGTTTGGCATCTAAGCCCAGTCCCTAATTGAGTGCAAGGAATTCAAGCAACTTCAAATACACTAAACCAGCCTAGTTTGCGCCAGGTTATAAGCCTGTTTTGCATTAAATCAGGTTTTCTCTCTAAATGAGACCTTCAGTATAATTACTCTGGAGCAGCTTATTCTGATTTCTTTGCCTCTTTGGTTCTGGTAATTTGCCTCCATCAAAACACTCGGAACAGACAAACGGCAGAGGAAGGCAGGGGATGCTCAGTGGTACAGGTCTTGCTGGTGCAAGCTTTTCTTCTCTTCTTCCACTCCATCTGACCAGCTCCTCACCTATGTCAGGAGGACCCTACATGGCAAGGCTGAGCCCATCATCAGTTATGAGAGCTGTGTGCTCAGTGCCACGGGTTGGTTCTCTAAGCAGGGTCTCACTCTCCATGCGGGGTGTCTGTGAGACTGGGGATGGAGGATCTGCAGCCAGCAGCCCATGGGGGGATGATGGCAAACAGGTAGCAGAGGCTAGGATAGCAGGGTTGAGTGCGTGTGATTCCAGCAGGTGGAAAAGTCCTGCCTTATTCAGATAAGGTGGATTTTGCACAGGAACAGACGTACCCTGACTCTGTCTGTGTACTGGCAGTGGGCTCACACAGCACAGCAGCCCTGCTCTTGCTCTGTGTAGCCCAATGCTGGAGCATGGGGGTGCACCCAGACACATCTGGACGCAGACACATCTGGGCAGCCACATCCCACTCCTGCTCTCACCCCACTGCCAGGGCTTTACAACCAGGACAAGTGCTGGGTGAGAGATTAAAGGCAGTCGCTGCTGGAGGTATTCCCTGTGGCAAGGATGAGAAGAAAAGCAAACAGTGGAGACAGAGTAATCCGTGCGGTAAGCATGACCGGTAAACAGCCTCGGCAGGGATGCACTGCCAGGGTTTCCATGACCAACCTGTGTGTGTGGACCTGGGGCGATGGCTGTGGTTGCAGTCTGTGTGCCTTAGCACAGGTGATCTGAGGGGTGCAATCTGTAAGAATCCAAGGGGACAAACCTCCTGGAAGCAGCTAAATAAAGAAGGCAGTGCAGCGGCATCCAGCACAGTTTAGTGAGCACAGCTGGTCTCTCAGAAGGAGTTCAGAGATAATTCCACCTCTGCATTGAAGGCTTTCGATGACTGTTAATGAATTTAAATGATGGGGATTTTCTTTTCATGCTTCATTGCATATGCTCCTCACATTAAGATGCTAATTAAGAATACATCAGCCCAGGCTGGGAATGATGTGGCCACTGAGCGAAGTGGAGCTGAGACAGTGTCTTTGGGGATACTCAGCAGGACCTTTCATTGGAGTCTGATAAATGATTTGCTCCCTCAGGTCTGGTAGGTAAAGATCCCAGAGTGAGTTAAGACTTGCTGTTGCTCTCATGTTGGGATGTCGTGTTTGATCCCAATGGGATATCCAAGGGATGCTTGGGCAGCGGGGCAGTCAGCACTAAGCATAGACATGTCCATAGGAGGGCTGTCATGCTGGGGCTCTCCGTAGCCAAGAGGAAAGGGCCTTTCTCAGGGCAGAGCTGGGCCATGGGCACCCAGGACAAATCCCTTAGGGGCTAATGAATATGAACTCCCCATCATTGTCTCAGCTGCAAACTGTTGGCATTTGTGAGATATTCCAGGTAATACCACCACAAGTGTGTGCTTTTCTGCTTTGGAGATGGCTGCTCTGGCCTGGTGGTGCTCTGGTTTTGGGTGATTTGAGGCAAGGCGTTGACTTCTTGCTGGGTTGCATTGCTGGAGATGGCACACACTCTCTGTGTGCGCTGCCTGGTACATCTCACCATCAGCATCCTGTTTGTAAGGAGGGTTGGGCACTCTCTGGGGATGCCTCATGTTCTGGGTGGGAAATCTCCCTCTCTGATGTACCACATAACTGCTGTGGTTGGGAACTTCTTTCTGATAGCTCAACTGACCTAAAGTCTATGGCTGCTTCTTCAAGTCAAGGGGAGGGTGACAGGGAAGCAAACATCTATGAATCATGACACCTAGGAATCCAGTCCTGCAGATCTCCACATTCTAAAGCGGATCTGCAGAGCCAATGGGGAAAGCCATGGATTTTTCAGATCTTCACAATTACTCCTTCCTCATGCGCTTCCTGCCTTGGTTTGGGACAGTTCAGTGAGAGGTTGTTCCAGCACACTGCCCGTGGCCTCTCCTTGTGAGAGGGATTGCCAGTGTTAATGCTGGGCCTGAAGCGCTCTGCTCAGCCCTGGGAAGCGCTGTCAGTTGATTCCTTACGCATCACCATTCACGTGCTGCTCTGCTTCTTAAAGATGCTGTGGCAGGAAATACCTGGAATTGCAGATACTCTTAATGGCACTAACTGGTTTCCAGGCTTCACAGCACCAGGGCTTTACGTGGCAAGGCTGTGGCTCATAAAGGCAAAGAAGTGGTTAGATTTGGAAGCACGTAGGATTAGAACTTGGCTCTCGTGCCTGTTGGAAAGGGCACTGGAAGAGCCACAGTTGTATATCCAAGTTTGGGGTATAGTTACAATCTTATATACACTCCTGTAAAAGCGCTTGGTTGTGGTTTAGTCACCTAAGAGTGGTTTGTTAAAGGTTTTCCTGGTCACTGTTCTCGTGGCATCCATCCCAACACTGGAACAGCAGGAAAGAAAGGCTGGCCAGAGGAGTGAGGAGCGTGTTTTGCAGTGGAGATTCTTGGCTTATTAAGCTTAGCAAAACAGAAGCTGAGTGGGAACTGGATCACTGCCTCCATGTATATCACACTGAATAGCACCATGGAGGGAGGATACAGACGCTTACATATAAAATTGGCACGGTTGGAAATGGGCATAAATACATTTCAGATGGAAACTGCAACAGGATTCTACTGACAGAGGAAGGAGGTGATTGCCTTTGGCCGCGATGACCCACAGGAGAGATGCAATATCAGTTCTGGGCTCCTGAGCAACACGTGGTACCGAGACAGCGATGTGGATGGCAGGAAACACACGGTACAGCAAGGCTGGGTCTGCTGGTTATCTCTGCGGTGATGGAGATAGGGAGAGACCGTGCACACAGAGCTGTGTGCGTGGCACATCGAAAGGGACACGAGAAATTAGGGAAAGGAGGCATTTCTTTTCATGTCACACCCAGTTGAGAACAGGATTAATTCATTCACTAAATGCACTCACCGTGGCAGATGAAGTGATGGCACCGGATCACGGGCTGAGCCTTGGTTATGGGGACACCCTGGCCCTGCCGTGGGGTGGAAGCTTAGCCTCGGGATGCTCCCAGCCAAGGAATCCCAATGGGGAATGTTGCCTACATCAATGGCAGGTTTCTGTAGGGCTTTGTTCTGCCTTTGCCACACAACTGTTCTTGGTACCTCAGAGTTTTGGCTCCTGTGATGGCTGCTTCTACCTTTTCCCTTCCTGTTTTCAGTCTCAGAGGGAGTCTGTGCAATGTGCTGACTGCTCACCCCTGGGGGCTATGCCCTCTTCAAGTGTCAACACAGCAAAGCTTCCCCAGGGCTTTCTGAACCACAGAGGTGCAGAGTGTGCCCTGCCGGAGCCAGGGCAAGGAGCCCTGACAGCTCCTGGGGCTGGACCCAGGCCCTGTGCCCATGCCCCCTGCTCAGGAGCGCAGCGTAGGCAGCGTGCGCCAGCACTGCCTGTCTCGCATCAGCAGAGAGCACCATGCTTCAGTGTGCTTTCAGCACTGCACGGTGTGCACTGTGCTTCAGAGCACACCTCTGCCAGCCTGTGGTCTCAGCACAATCCAAGTTCAATAGTGGATGCTGGCATCCTACTGGTTTTTATGGCTTTCTGGAGGTAGGGGATTGGGGTTTACCGGTGCATAGATTGCCCCAGGGTGGGATGCATGTTATGCTTATTTGGAGAGTAATAAATTGCACAGGTGCCTAAAACCTGGCATCTCTAACGTTATTTAAAGGCCAGCTACAAGCTCATCTGACAGGAGCCAAGATCCCAGCTCTGGAGACAAGCCAGAGCATGAGCTGAAGCAGTCTGAATGCCACGGATGGATTGTGTCCCTCTGTCCACTCGCGTGCATCCTTGTGCATCACTCTGCATCAGGAGGATGCTGGTACCTCACGCTGGACAAGGCCAGCTCTCTGTGGTCATGTTCAGGAGGACATCTCCACGGCCAGGGCTCAGCCCTTCATGCCAGCTGCAGGCATGGCACAAGCCCTGGGCTGGTGGGATGTGAGGGTGGCACAGCTCCCTGCTAGCTAGAAACCCTGGCGCCTGGATAGGTGACAGCTCCTTGGAGCCAAGCAGGAGAGCAGAGGTCTGGATCTGCACAAGACAGGGGGGAAATCATGTGAGAGTTGGCAGCTTCCCCCAAGAAAGGCTCTTTGTGGCTGAAAGTTCGCACCTACAAATGGGGGCCTGGTTTTTGCTGTACTTCTGGATTCCTCTCGCATGGGAATGGCCATGAAGGATGCTTCCTGTCATCCCGCACTGGCAAGGAGGTTCTGCAGATAACGACCTGGCTGAAGTTACTCATGACTTCATCACCCCTTGGCCAGACTGCAGCAATTTGGTCTCCTGCTGTGCCAGCCCCGAGCCCAAGGCCTGCTCCTGCCCTTCAGGTGTCCGGATCCACACAGGACACCCCCAGCTCCAGCAGCTCCAAGTGCAGCCATGAGGAGCAGTCCTGGCCGACGCAATAAGGACTTGGTGGTCACTTAGAGCAGCACAGAGGGTTTGGTTGTGTCTGTGTTTGAAGCTGATCTTGAGTTTTCCCATAATCAAAGTCCAGGACTCCCATGTGGATGCATAAGGGCCTTTTACCTCTCATAGGGCGAGCACCATCCCAGAGCCGCTGCAGACAACCCCATATCTCCAGCACCTTCACCTCTCATTTGGCTACCTCAGCTCTTTGCCTTGCACCCAGACATTCCTCACTGCTGGCAGGCACAGAGTAGGGAGCAGGGAGCTGAGTTCTCCTCCCCAGCACCACTCGCTTATTCGTGGCTCCAAAGGACATTCCACCTCTGAAGCAGGAGAGTCATTCCACACTGCACCCTTGCAATGGTCCTCAGCCCCACTGTGAAGCTCGTTTTGTTCCCAGCTCTGAAGGCACTTGGGAAGAGGGAAAGTGGGTGATGGGAGATGAGAAAGGGGCTGTGATTCTTCCACTCCTCCTTCACCTCTCTCCAGACAACGTATAAGAGAAAACCAGTTTATGCAGAAGAAACAGGAGCGAGGAGTTTGCAGGGAGCAAAACAAACTGAAGGAAATAAGGCTATTGAAAAAGTGTCAGGTTGGGAAGAATGGGAACAGAGGGAAGAGCTATTGATTGCTGCACGGAGCTGGAGTCGGCAGAAGGTAGATGGTCTGGAAGATCAGCTCAGGATCTTTATGTTTTAGTCCTTATGTGCACGATGTTTACTGAGCAGGGCTAAGGGAAGCATGCATGGAGTGTGATGAGAGCTGAGCAGGGGAGAGGATGTCTCCTCATCACAGGGTACAGCGTGCTCAGGCATTGCTCTGGGTGGGAGATGCATCCTTCTTGCACTGTGCAAGTCCACCTTCTACCAAGGGAAAGCAAAAGCCCTGCCATGCAGGAGACTGCTGTGATCAGGTCCCTGTTGCTGACACACAAGCAGTCATCACTTAGTTGGGGATGAAAGTGGGACCACATCTCCTTTCCTTCCCTTCCCTGTTTGGGAACCAGCACGCATGAATCACTGCAGAACAGGCAGGAGGCATTGCTGGAGTGACTGCCACCTGATTTTGCCTTATTGAGTAGACATTGATCAGCTGTCTGTGCCCATAATAATGATAATAGAGTCGATGCTAATCAGCCCCTGTGTTTCCAGAGCTGGATGTGTGTGTTTGCCAACAGGGCTCATTTGGGCGGAGAAATTACAGCTGGAAGTGCTTCATTCGTTCAGCCAGTGCGTTCCCTTGCACTCCTTGGACACCCCAGACTCACCCCCAGAGCATGGCACACGGAGCCTGCCCATGTCCCCAGTTTGCATGGTAAGAGGAGGCAGGAAAGACCTGGCAATGGGATGCAGAATACTGACTTCTAGACTTTGCCTTCTGTCCCTGTTTGTAGCCCAGATTTGGTGCTGTGCCTTCAACCAGTGTTTCCCAATCCTGTAAGCAGAGAAGCACCAGTTCTCTCTGGGAGAACACAAACAAAATCTGTGTGCTGCACACAAAATCTGTGCACCATGTGCTGTGGCCACAGCGATTTTCATCTAGTGCTTCTGTTTCTTTTTTTGCCCACCCACAATTGGATGTATGCACTTGCAGAGGAAGCATCCCTTCTTCCTCTGATCCCGCAGGGATGATGGCTGGTCCACTAGGAGACTGAGATCATCTTCCTTAGGTAAGTCCCTGCCTTGGTGTCTGCTCACACAGTCCCTGCCCGGAAGAGCTGTGTCTGGGTGCTCAGGGCAGTGGGCTTTTGTTATCAGCAGCTTCTGCCTGCAAAGCAATTGATAATCACATATAACTACAAGTGCATTTCTGTTCGAGCAGCCTCTGGGTGCTCTCTCCTAGCTTATTAGAAGCTAAAATGAGCTTCTCAGTGTGCAGGGCCAGAGGAAAACGTGCTCTTCTCAGCTGGGAACTGTTGCTCCTGAAGCCTTTTTTATTCCACTTGGTGTCCATCTTGCCTGTTGCTGTTCTTCAGGTCAGAGGCTGGATCTTCTCTGGTTCTGCATGGTGGGGTGCCAGATGCAGGCAGGTTGTTGTTATGTTTTCATACTGTTGGCTGGCTCACTTGGGTTTGGCTCTGAAACGACATGCAAGGGGGATTGAAAAGCTCTGGTGCTGCTCTTAAATAACTCCCTGTGTAGGCAGTGAATGGGGGTTTCTGATGTAGCTTAATTCACTTCCAGTTCTAACCTGCTGCTTTGCCTGGAGTCACAGTGTTGTGAGGGACCTGTGCCTGTGGAGCTCCATCCTAAAATCCCATCTCCACTCCTGCAGGATGTATGGTCTGCAGAGGTGGGAGCTGACCACCCACAGCTGCCAGGGTGAGATGGGGAGCAGCAACCACAACTAACTCCAGCCTCTCTCCTCCTCCCATCCTCCAGCATTTCTGTGGCAACTTCTGGCATGGATTCGTCCAGCATGGATCAGCTTTTAGAGTAACCCACTATTTGCAGAGGTGGATGTGGCTGTGATGCAGGTGAGGAGAGAGCATCACCCATGCACAGCATCTCCCCAGGCTCATAGTACAAGGCAGGCACTGTTGAGCTGAACATGGAGCCGCAAGGCTCCAGGGTGCAGCCTCTTGTCCCCTGGGTCCCATTTGCCACACTGCAAAGCCATTTAGCCAGGGTCTCTCTGCTGGCCGTGCCACAAGCACTTGGTGACCCAGGGACTCCAACCCTCCACAGGTGAGTCCCTAAAGAGGCAGGACCCCTGAATAGCCCATGGGGAGAGCATGGAGATGTGTCCTCCACCAGCAAAGGAGCCAGTCCCCATCTGCAGGATGCAGGGAGCCACTGGGTGTCAGTAGCATCCCACTTGCCAGCTCATGGACCTGGAGGAAGAGCTTTCCTCCATGGAGAGCAGAGCTTTCCCCCAACAGCCACTGCTTCATGGGGAGCAGGCCCCACTGCACACCCACTTGGAAAGGTGCATCCAAGTGAAGGTGGTACCATCCCCATCACTGGAATTGCTGGTTGATGGCTGGGTTTTCCCACCCTGTGGAGCTACAAGAAGGGATGCTCCTGCTCCAGGAGCTGCAGCAATAGACCGTGAGCAGTGGGGTACCCTGTGCTCCTTGTTGCTTTGGCCAAGGTCTGGACACTTTCTCACAAGCAGGCCCCAAACATGGGATTTCCTCCTGCCACCTCTTTTTCTCTGCAGCTCCAGGAGCCCTGGCTCTGCTCTGAACCTGTCCCTGCACTGCCTGTGTCACCCCTTCCACCCCACATACCCCTTCTCACCCATTGCCCCAGCTTGAAGGAAGCTCATGGCCCTGTAAGATGGTGCAGGCTGGTGATGTTCTGGTTGTGCAGGGTGGGTTTCCCAGCCTTTCACCATGCACTACAATGAAACTTTGTACAGGGACGTATGGCCTCTGGGGTGACATTTCTGGCTCAAACCATAAGGAATAGGGATGCTGGGGAGGGACTCTTCATTAGGGACTGTAGTGACAGGACAAGGGGTAACGGGTTCAAACTGAAACAGGGGAGGTTTAGATTGGATCTAAGGAAGAAATTCTTTGCTGTGAGGGTGCTGAGGCACTGGAATGGGATGGCCGGGGAGGTTGTGAGTGCTCCATCCCTGGCAGTGTTCAAGGCCAGGTTGGACAGAGCCTTGGGTGCCATGGTTTAGTGTGAGGTGTCCCTGCCCATGTCAGGGGGGTTGGAACTGGATGATCTTAAGGTCCTTTCCAACCCGAACTGTTCTGTGATTCTATGAACACGAAGTCCTGTGCCCCAGGACAGCCACTGCACCCATAATCCTGGCACCCGCTTGAGCAGTGGCTGTAGCTGCAGCCCCATGCGCACTCACAGCTGGGATCTCATCCAGTGTCTTCACATGTAAAGACCTGCCTAAAGAGCTTCCCCCTGTTGCAGGGAGAGTCCTCCCTGTATCTCCTGGTGGAGCTGTTCCATCTGCTGTTAATTCAGCTTTCCTTAGGTGGAAGTGAGGCTGCTGCTCTGGCTTTCATTGGCAAGATGTGCTTGTTTGTGCTTTCCCTGTTTCCCCATGCAGGAATCTCATGTCCTGGCTTCACCCACTGGAGCTGCCAGGGATGAGAGATCCCTCTGCTGGGTGCACAAAATCCTTAAGGACCCCTCAGTTCTGCAGCCCATTGGGTTTATTGACTCACCTGAACATGGAATGTGGGATCTCCCCTGGATCATTCATTCACTGGGATGCATTTTCTCCATCAGACCTGCACAGGCTGTAACTTGCCCCAAGTGATGCAGGGAAGTGGTGCATGTCCCCAGCTCTCACAATGCACCCAGGGGAGTGAGGACTCCCCCTGCTCTGCTCCTATGGGCAGCAGGTCCCTGGTTTCCCCAGAGCACCACGGGGTGGCAGTGCCCATTTCTGCATCCCCAGCAATGGCTCTAGAATGCAGTTTCCAGGGCTATTAGTTCTTGGCTGCGATACCAGCCCAGGCACTCAGCCTGAGGAGTTAATGGGGTAATCGGAGCCATGGTGTGAGGCCATGAGGGAGACAAGCTCCATCAATCCTTTCCCATGTACACAAGCCCTTGGTTAAAGGTTACAGGGTTAACTCGCTCCCACTCACCATGGAGAGGTGGAAGGTGGGAGGAAGGGAATGGGCTAAAAGGCCTGGTTTGAGCTGAGTGCTGGGCTGTGAGCACTCGGGCCTGACGTGTGGCTGTTATCCACCATCCCACTCGCCCTCCAAAGCCTCCTCATCTACAAGAGCTGCTTGTGCCTCTCCACGCTGGGAGGAGAGGAGCTCTGTGAGGAGTCAGCAGAGGAAGAGGCTGATTCCCCCCTGCTCCTCCTGCTCCCTGCTGAGGGACCACAGGTTCCATGCTGGGAGATGGGGTATCCCCGAGTCCCAGAGCAGGATGGGGGACAGGCAGATGTGTCCTGTTCGGGAGGGGACACTGCTGAGGTCAGTCTCTGTGGGACTGACAGGGAAGGAATAAGTTAGATACCAAAGTGATGCCAAGCCCTGGGCATACACTGAGCATTCCCAAGCTTCAGCCCCATCCATGTCCTCCCTCTCCGATTGTGTGCAGCAATGAAGCCTGGGCCATTGGTTCAGGCTCAGCGTGTGCCCTCCCTTAGCTCCAACCCATGGGATGAGCACACGGGTGACCCGTCAAGCACTGATAATCCTGGAGATGCCAAGCAGAGCTCCCGTGTTATTTGACATCAGGCAGCAAATGAGGCTTCCCCTGCGCAGATAAGGACTGATTTACCTTCACTTAGTGGTGATTGATAGCTGTCTGGTGCAGTTATCAGCAAGCAGAGCTGTCATCCCTCACCCACGAGCTGCAGCTTTGGCAGCGGGAGGGTTTGATTTAAGACACGCTCAGCCACAGCTCCAGCCCATGCTGCAGGGGCAGCCAAGGGCATCTTCACACCCTCCTGCCTCTGCCCCATCTTGTCTGGAGCTGAGCAGAGCGTTCTCCTGATGCTCTTTCTCCAGGCAAGCCAGGGGGTGGTTTTAGCCTGGCCCATGCAATGCATTGGCCTGCCCGGAGCACACATCCTCTGCCGGTGTGCCAGGTCAGAGCAGGGAGTCAAGGAGAGTGGGAGGGGAGAAACCAGTGTCCCAGCACAGAGGAAACCTTCTGCTCTTCAGGGACTTCATCTGCCCTCCAGGTGACAGACTTCTGTACCGGGCTGTTCAAATCCAAGTTCATTTGGTAGCAGTGGAGTTGTGTTAAGATGAGACAGGGTTTCAACATCCTCCAGTTATGGCCAAAGGATCATTGATCCTGTGGCCTGGAGGCAAGTTGATGGGGAGGGTGCTGAGGCCACACGGTATCAGCTTGTGTATTGAGCTTGGGTGTGATGCTGTGTTCAGAGATAGAGAGCCAGGGTTTGATGCTGCCGTGTCCCAGCACGCTGGAGCGCACTGCAGGGAACAAACTGTTGCTGCACTGCTCATCTCCTTATTCCTGTGCTTTGTGCTTTCCTTTCCCTTCTCTGCTTTCTTTACTTAAGCAGCTTCAACAGGCAGAACTGTTTAACTCTTGGTGGGTTGGGGTTGGGTTTGTTTCTTTTCTTCCTTCTTCCTTATTGTTTTTCTGGGAATAGCTATTTATTTTCCTCTGCACGGCTTCCTGCTTTCATCTCTCTTCTGTTCAAGTCAGTGGTCCCCCTTCTTGTGAATCTGTTTTCCCCTGAGACCTTCCTGATTTTTTTATCCTCTTTTCCATACCATCTCCTGTCAGCTCAATAGATTCTCAGCCTTTGTCTCCTCATTTCCTGCCCTTTACATGTATTTTTCATTATGTCCTCTCTCTTGCACCTTCCCCACATCACCATAAAGCCTTTTGCAAAGCAGCCCTCCGGCCTGGAGAACAACGGGGAGCATCTGATGGAGAGAGCCTCTACTCTGCCTTTACAACATGGTGCAGTCCCACAGCATGCTGCAGCCCCAGTGAGCAAGCACACAAGCAGGGTTGTAGTTGATGCTTGGGCTGGAAATGTGTGTAGCTCCTGTGAAATCTAAAGAGCATCCAAGAGTGTTTGTGTGTCACTGCCCCCAGCCTGGCCCTGGCAGTGTGGTGCAGATGGTTTCTCCTGGTCCTTGTGCTGAGGTGTTACAAGGCAATGCAGAACCCCAGCTGCTCTGGAGGATGCTCCTGAGCCCCCGTGTTCAGGCTCACTGTTCTATAGCTGGTTCCAAGGATGACCCTGATGCCATCCTCCTTTCAGATGTAACCCTGGTGTGTCTGAGGGCTGTGCTGGGGGGGACTGGAGGTCTTCTGGTGCTTGCATTGGAACAATTGGGTCATTGCTGCAAGTGGAGCTCTCCCCGTTGCGTGGGAATGTGCTCGCAGCGCTGTTCGCACACAGCCCTGCATGCCCAGGGTGACATTTCAAACAGGCTGCTCTGTGCTCTTCTCTCTCCTGCCCTTCTCCCCACAGCTTCTGGGCTCTGCGTTCTCCGGCCTGGCCTTGGTGGCCCTCACACCTCCCAGGGCTCCCAGCAGAGCCTATGCACCCATGCATCGGCACTGGTGGTGGTTCCTGCAGCTCTCAGCAGCACATTGGATCTTACGTGCTGCTGTTGTTGCCTCCACCCTTATCTTGGCACAGGCATGAGATAGATAGAGCACAATGGAGGATTACCCTCCCCAGGTCCCATCAGGGTGGCTCAGCCAGCAGCAGGCACAATGCAATCCCCTTGGATGCAGGGATGGAGTCACCCATCAGCCCACACAGGTTCCCAAGGAGGATTCGATCCCTGCCCTCCAGGATCCTCATTCACTGGGTAGTGAAGCCTTCTTTTGGAGCTCTTTGAAGTGTTTGCTTTTCCTTCTCTTTTCCCTCCCCTGATTGTTATTTGTGAACCTCATTGCAGCGATTAACCTCGGGGCCGGCGCGTCTCCTAAGAAAGATGCTCTCACTTCATTAAGAGATAATGGAAGCTGTCAGAGATTTGAAGGATCGCACTGGCGATGGGAGCAGGAGGGGGAACAGATATATATGCAGCAAAGTTACATTTTCATGTATATTGTTTAAAGATTTAAATGGTTTCTATTAGGAGGGGTCAGTGGGGCTGTGCGGAGGGCTAAATTAGTCCTTCTGTGCAGAAGTGTTATATTGTCTGGATATGAAAAGGAATAATGCAAGCTGTTATTCTTTTCCTCCACTCTCTCATTTCATCTCATACTCTCTGCCTCTCCAGGACCCTTCCCCCTGCCTTGCTTTGTCTTTGGGTGTTTCTTCTTGTCTGTTCTCATTTACAGTGTGATCTGGCCTGGCCATGCCCAGCGCTGACTCCTGGCCTGACAGCCTCCACCTGCTATTGATGCTCTCATGTCCATCATCCTTTCTATCTGCTGCTTTGGGTTTCAAGGCACACAGAGCCCCCCCTGCCCCGGGGAAGGAGAGACCTG
Organism: Agapornis roseicollis; assembly: GCA_002631895.1. NCBI lineage: Eukaryota > Metazoa > Chordata > Aves > Psittaciformes > Psittacidae > Agapornis > Agapornis roseicollis. The sequence goes on along the minus strand of NDXB01005987.1, from coordinate 131,532 downwards.
TGTGATCAGTTAATTTGTTAGTGACTGTCCCAAGTGGGTTGTTGGTTTGCCTCCTGCCATGTTGAGCTGGAGTCACTGCCCCATTCTGCTGCTCCAGGCTGGTTGGTAATTCATCCACAAGCACATCTGCATGGAGTAATCACGGGACAGTGAATTGGTGTTCACGGATGAACATGGTTTTGCACACACCATCGCCTGTCTAAATGTGATGGAGTCTGCAGGGAGTAGGTCTCCCCTCCCCATATGGATCCCAGCCCTGTTCAGGATCAAGCCTGTCTTACAAGTGGATGCAGTTGAATGGGAGAAGGTGATTTGCCTTTCCCTGGGAGCACTGGCTCCTTAGGCGCTTGGGAGAGAAGCACCCTGATAAAACACCTTCAGGTGCCTGTTGCAGGTGAGATCACCTTTCAGGGAGCATTGAGAGGCAAACCTACAGCTCACATATATATACAAGCCAGCAGAGATGTGCACAAGGGCTCCCTTGCTACGCTCATCCTTGACATTGCATGGCTTTCTGCAGGGGTGCAGGGCCCTTTGCTGTTCATCGCCGTGTGTCTGCACTAGTGCATCCAAAGGTGTCCTGTGCTGTGCCCCAGCATGTCTCACATCAGAGACAAAGGCTAGAGGAATGAAAGAGCTGTAGAGCAGTTTGTGTTTCCCATTCACAAGGAGCAGGACAGACATTCCCCTTTGGAGCGAGGGCAGGAGCAGGGCACACAGTGCAGGGAGAGGTGTGTGCCTGTGTCCTATCCCTGGCAGGATGTCCTGATCTCCATGGTGTGCTGTAAAGGCTCCTAAACACCGAAGCACGTTGCATACAGCAGAATTCAGCTGGCTCATGCCTCACATACAGAACAGCAGAGATCAAATTCATCTCTCAGCTCTGGAGGCTCAACTCCAATTATTGGAGGTGAGGCACTGATTGCTCTTCACACGCATGCATAAGGCACTCGTGAAGACCTTGGGAGTGGGAGGTGTGTAGGGAATAGCAGGAGGTAGAGGCCTTTGCATGCTGATAGCTGGGAAGGGAGGGAAAGCAGGGGAAGAGAGGGAAACCTACTTGAGAAGGGCTAAAAAGCTGTGGCTGGGAGGATGAGGCTGTCTCTGGGCCAGGTTGTGAAGGATTTTGGCAGCACACGATTAAACAGGGGATCTGTTTGCAGGTGAGGAAAGCTGGGATTTCAGTTCCTTCACAGAGAGCAGAGGAGAAAACTCCAGGAGGGCTGCATAGGGGTAGGTTGGCATGCCCGGATGCACACACATGTGCCCAGCAGAGACCAGGAGCACAAACATGCTCTGACTCTTCCTCTGTCACACACCAGTTTATAGCTGGAAGCCGAGGGACAGTGCAGTCAGTTGGTATCAAAAGGAGCATGCCCAGCAGGTCCAAGGAGGTGATCCTGCCCTTCTACTCTGCTCTCATGAGACCTCACCCAGAGCATTGTGTGCAGTCCTGGTGTCCTCAACATAAAAGGCCATGGAGCTGTTGGAACAAGTCCAGAGGAGGCCACGAAGATGATCAGGGGCTGGAGCATCTCCTGTATGAAGCCAGGCTGAGAGAGTTGGGGCTGTTCAGCCTGGGGAAGAGAAGGCTGCGTGGAGACCTCATAGCAGCCTTCCAGTATCTGAAGGGGCCTATAGGGATGCTGGGAGGGGGTCTTCATGAGGGACTGCAGTGACAGGACAAGGGCTCATGGGCACAAACTCAAACAGGGGACGTTTAGATTGGATCTAAGGAAGAAATTCTTTCCTGTCAGGGAGCTGAGGCACTGGAATGGGTTGGCCAGGGACGCTGCGAGTGCTCCATCCCTGGCAGCGTTCAAGGCCAGATTGGACGAAGCCTTGGGTGCCATGGTTTAGAGTGAGGTGTCCCTGCTTATGGCAGGGGGGTTGGAACTGAATGATCTTAAGGTCCTTTCCAGCCCAAACTATTCTGTGATTCTATGATTCTACCACACCACATCAAGCTGTGCAGGGGGATTTGTACCACTCAGTTCAGGGCAAAGGGGGTTTGTTCTGCTACACCTGATGGGGAAAGGTTGGCAGATCCAGAGGGCAGCTCTTGTCCCCTCAGTGAAGTGAAGTGTGAGCCAGTCTCTGTCATTCATTTATCTGGGCAAGGCTGCCACTTCACTCGAGGCAGTGCTGGGCCAGCCGGCTGGTAGAGGAGCAGGTCTCTGGTTTGAGCCTGGGAAAGGAGAGATGTCCTTGCTCCTCCAGTGTGCAAGACCCCAGAAACAAGCTGCCTTTTTCAGCAAGAGGACATCCAGACCGCTGAGCAGATTTCAAGGCAGTCAGTTGAGCATGGAGGGAGGCACACACCCAGATACACACCAACATGCTTTCCATCTCTCCTAATGCCAGCCTCAGATAACTCTTGTCTCCCAAACTGTTCCTCTTGCAGCTGCTTGCTCAGGCAGCAGCTCCATCCCCTGCCTTTGCAGTCTGCCTTTGCCAAAATCTTGCGGGTCCACAAGGATCTTGATCCCACCAGGTCTGCTGTCCATTAACCTCGGTTGAACGTGGTCAGTTGGAGTCATACCAGGACTCCAAACAAGGCCTCTTCAGGGCTCTGTGCAATGACAGAAGCACTTCTGTTTCTCTAAAGGACCGTCTCCCCTCACACCTTCTATGGGATTTGCCTTTTTCAGAGCCACATTACATCGTCAGCCCATGACTGGCATGTTCATCTCTGCCTTTGTCCCTCTTGCTTGCTTCCAATGGATGAGCTTCCAGCTCAGAGCAGAACCTCCTTTTACAGGAGGTTTTGTGCCACTGCTGTTTCTCAAGGTCACCTCATTTCTCCCACAGGAGAAATAGATTCCTTTCAGCTTTGGGGAATCAGCAGTCTTCCCAAATCCAATACATCTCTCTGTGCCAAACCCATCAGTGGAAATGCCAAAGAGATGAGTCCCTTGGCCATTGTTTGAGGAACTCCACTTGTCCTCTCTGAATGCATCTCCTCTGCAGAGCCAGCGCTGATGCCCACATGAAGTAGATGTTCCAGGCTTTTCATGCCTAGAAGAAATGGTTCCCTTTTCAAGGAAGAGTGCCAGTGAATGTCACAGATTTGGATGGATGTCCTCACAGGCCAGTTCAACTCTCGTTTTATCACTGGAGTGCCTGTTTGCAAAGGGTACTGGCTCCATGAAGCTGGTTTTTGCTCCTGGGCTGCTCAGTGGAGGGGAGTTTGGCTGTCGATTCAGGCTCTATGTGATTTTTAGCTTGTTATTGGGATGCTGTTTGCAGTGTGGCCTTGGGTGGGGATTATGGCCATCAGGTGATGTGTTTGCAGAGCCAGTATGGCACGACCTGTCCTCCATAAAGGCATATTACACTGAACTCTGTTCTCTGCTCACCTTCAGCATTGGCTAGAAATGGAAGTGTACCACTGAGATCAGAATAAAGGCTCTTTAGCTGTCACGATTACTCTTGCCCCATTTCCTTAAGCGTGGGTGCTGTGTTTGGTAAACTCCAGGCATATGGTTCCACTCCCAGTTTGTTACATGCAGTAAAATTCCTTGTTGCCATGTTGGTAATTTCATATGCTAATTCATTGCAAAAAGCCTCAGCTACTGACCTGGTTTAATATCTCCTTCCATGTAATTGAAATGGCATCAACTTTTGATCACTGGACCCATGTTTATTTTCTAGGTCAAGCTCTTCTGTAATGTCTTCACATTCACTGAAATACTACTAAAATAGCTTTGTGTCTTCCTGGATCAGTAACCATTTGGAGACAAAATCTGTTTATTATCATGCTCAGGAATAAGTGGTGCCTGCAATAAGCAACATTTGCTCTGCAATCTGTGCCTGAAAAAATGAAAGCCTCCGTGATGACTCAGTCCCATTCTGACTGGGGAGATCTAAACTCAGTCTCCAGCACGACCTCCAAACTCCTTGCAGAGTTCTTCCCCCAAAAAACTTTCCTTCCCATCAGCCTAACCCATCCCTGTCCTTGCCTGATTCCACTGCCTGTGGTGTGGAGGTAGGTATGGATTGTGTGATTCTCCTCGTCTGGCTCTGGGTCCCTCTGGTTCTTAGAGTGCTCTGCTGAGGTTTGTCAGCAGTAATCTCAGCACGCAACAACCCAGAGCTAACCAGGGGGAATTTGCTTTCTGGAAAGAATTCTTTCAGCTCAGCATCCTCAAACCTTTCTCGTGGCATCAGCCCTTGGGGAGTCTGTTGGACTGCATCTTCTTGGGGTGCAGGAACAACCTCTGACGGTCACTCAAACCTCTCTTCTTCGGACACCTTACAGCTCCATGCTGGTGCCTGCAATCAGTTCCTGTGGGATTCTGCCACAGTTACTGTCCCAGGTGAAGGACAATTAATATCTTTTCACTTAAGCTCATCGGTTTTCTCTTCTTTTCCCCCCAGCAGCCTTCTGTTCTTTGGTCCCAAATAAGCAGCAGGCTCATAATTCCTTCCTAACAAGTCCCTGCTCACAGATACCTGCCTGTTTCCAAGGTTGTGCAGATCTGGTTTGTTCCCCCATCTGGTCTTCCTCCTGTTTGCTGTTTGTCCTGTTCTCCTTGAAGTCCTCTGAGTAGCATCTTATCCCTCTTTATACTTCAAACCATTGCAGTCTCCACTGACTCTGCCTCTCTTCTGCTGAGACTGGTTTTACATTCCCTTTCAGAAGATCCCTGTTGGTCTGGAGCTGGGATCTTCCAGCTGCAAACCGTTTATTTCAGGAATACATCTAAGGCTGGTGCAGATGCCACCCCCCCTGCATCCTGTTACGTTTATCACCGTTTTCTTTGTGGGGCATTAATTCTAACTGTCACCATTTTCCCAGTCTCTAGACTTCAGCAGTGAAACTCCCAGATTCCCTCCTAGGCACTCTCACATGAGATCTCATTTGCTTTCTTCTCCCTTTCATGTTTTGTGTTTTCCCACATCGTGTTTGGTACTTGCTGTGCTCAGTGCTTTATTCAAGAATACAGATCAGCAGCTGGAGAGGATGCTTGGTGAAGGGGTTGTGGGTGTCACTGTAGGAGATGTTGCTGCGTTTCAGGATGTGGAGAAGGAAGTTTTCCTTTATTTCTAGCATGCTGGAGGGGGATTCAGTGAAAGGGATGGGGTTGGATGCCCAACCTGCACAAACTGCTGTGGCACCCAGGAGAGTGGAAGGGATATCCGGGTAGGTGATATCACACTTTTCCTTCCTCCCACATTCCCAGCCCTCAGCTGTTAGTGAATGTGAGCTCACACCAGCCTTGCTGACCTGGGGACGTAAAGACACCAATAATCTCATCTTTTATTCAGAAGCCATCTCGGAGGCAGGTCGTGCCTTTTTGGGAGGGGAGCACTCTGCTGCCTGCTTCATCCTCCCACCTTCCATGTCCTCCCTTGGTGCTTTGGCATCGGGCAGCCCTTGGCCTAAAGCTTGTAGCTGGATGCCTTCTGGCACACCCTCCCCGCAGAGCTGACGGAACACCGGCAGCCTTTTCTTGGAAGCAGGGAAGTGTTCCAGCCACTGGGCTGCCTCCTCCAGCTGCATGGGGAAGGTGACAAAGGCGGGGAGGTATTTGAGGTGAGGAGGGCAGTAGGCAGAGCCTTTGTAGACGCGGATGCCCGCAGCCTCCAGGATGTGAGATGCGGTGATGTTCTTGCAGCCATCAAGGAAGAGGTATCTGATGTTTCGGGAGGTGTGGGGGAGCTTGCACTCAGGCAATGGGGAGAATCTCGCAGGTGCACACTGGGGAGCTGGTGCCCACATCGTTACTGGCCTCACCTAGGGATAAACCACATGATTGGCAAGGTGAGGAGCTGGGGAGCAACGCTCAAAATAACCCTGAGAGATCTCCATTTCCTGAACCCTCTCTCCCCTCCCTTCTCTAAACAGACCAACTTGGACAGCACTTACCTCAAGAACAGTAACACAACTCCAGCATCAACTTTCGTGCCAACATCAGAAGTAGATATCCACCAAAGTTAAGCCTGTGTTGTGTTTGTCATGGAGAAGAGGCTGGAATCTCAAGCCCCAGTTCATAGATGACTACAGTTACCACCAGCCTGGCAGAGTGGGAGTGTGTTGTCAGAGACAGACAAGTTGTCTCTGTCATTCTTGGAACTATTCCTCTTTACAGGAATGAATAACCACTGAATGGGTTTAGGTTCTGAAACCGCATCTCTGGGGAAAGGCTGACCCTGTGCACACTCAAGCAGCCTTCTGTCTTCTCCCAGAGTGACCCAGTGAATACGTAAGCTCTCTCCCAGGTTTTGTACGTGGCTGTGTAAAATGCAGGTTCTCTGGGAGGGGAAAAGACCCAAGAGATGTGGCCTACTCTGTGCTCTGGTACCTGGCAGAGACCTGCAGAGTTGACAAAGAGGGAAGGCGACCAACCCAGTTCATGGATAATTCATCTCATGCATAACTCATGCCCATACATTTCATGGATAATTTAGGGGAAGGGCATCCAAGATCAGGATCTCACATGGAAGTGAAGGGTCTGTCATGAGCAAAGCTGATGGGAAACTCTAGCTGTAGGACAGTTCGTGAATGTGGCAATAAGCCAGTGCCTGGGAGAGCAGAAAACGGTGTGCTTCCCTGAATGTGGGTATCTCTCCGCCTGGCCAAAATGTGCTTGGAACAGTTTCCTGTCTCTAATGGCCAACGCTGGATAAAGGAGATGTGAGCATCCCAACTCCACTGTGTGGAAGCAGGAACTCTAATATCTTGGGGCTCATCCAGAAACCCTCTGCAGTCCAAATGCCCAGCTATACCCTACAGAAGGATGACACTGCCAAAGGGACTGGACTTTCTCCCAGCAGATGACAACTGCAGCTGGGATGTTACCTTAGATCAGGTTCAGGACCAAGGCCCAAGACAGAAAGCACTCAATAAGAACATTGCATTGGTAGGGCCCAACCGGAGAACCCATTTTGCCTTCTGCTACCCCAGGGGTGCTCCGGGGCACCAGCATCCTCACCTACACCATGGTTTGATTGCAGCTGGTGGAGGCTGACCCAAGGCCCCGGTTGCCCTTGCTCTACCAATGTGCTCATGATTGTTACCTGCTTTCCATCTGTTTTCATGACTGCTCTTTTCTTCCCTTCCAAACACAAGCCACAGTGGGGTGGTTGATGCTTTTCCCATGGTGTGAGAGTGCCAGAATTTCATACAGTGAAGGAAGAAATCTGTGCTCTTAGACTCGGGCCATACCACGGTAACGTGTTTAAACCACTGATGGGGAAGGCAGACAGCACCCAACTCCTTGGATTCACAGGAGGCCAGATCTTAAAGCTCCTCTTGCAGGCATCAAACATTTAAACAGACCAGTTGAAGGCTGAATTATTAAAATCACCCTATGTGAAACACTTCTCAGCAAGAAGATGAGCACTCTCCTTCCCTGGTTCATTTTCTCTGCGGGGTGTCAGAAATACTAAGGCTCATTCTGCCTTTCCCATCCCCCTTGAGATACTTGGAACAACTGAAGCACTCCCAGCTGCCAAGAAACACTGAATATTTATGAATCCCCTTAGTCACAGAGGTAGGGACCATTCCAGCCAGCCTAGTTTGGCATGCGTTTGGCCTTACCTCCTACAGAGCACCAGAACTTGCTTCCAGAGGTTTTTCCACCCCTCTGGAGCTGATGGGCAGCGTGTCCTGTTCAGGTGGCCAACCCTAGCAAGTAGCACTGGGGACAGAGACACTTCCACTGCTCCTGCACTGCCTTTTGGGGTAAGGAATACCACTGAAACTGCCTGGGGATGTGCCTCCACAGCTTCCACCTTGCAAGCAGAGAAGCAGCAAATCACAAGGAGAAGTCTCCTGACTTCCTTACTGCTTTCTCACCATCCTTATCCCATTATTGCACTGCATATGGTGTTTGCTTCCACCTCCAAAGGAAACGCAAACCCAGTACAGCCATCAAAGGGAAGCAAGCAGTGATTTTCTTCTTCTTTGTTCTATATTTTCCCTTTCCCCATCTTACTGTAACAGAGGGAATAGGGAAAATTAATCAGAAGGGTTGTTCTTTGGTCAAAATGAAATCCAACTGGGAAAAGGAGGGGGTTTCTCTTTTATCTTCTTATTTGTGTTCCAGCCTGCACAGAAATGAGTCTTGAAGTTCCTCCTAAGTATTTGGTATGAAAGGAAAGGTCCTTGGGTTTGGGCTGGGGGGGGGGGGGGTTATTACTTTTTGTTAAACATATTTATTACCTCCTTTTAGCTGCCTCTATCAGGTGGTACATTCAGAGACTGGTTTGAGAAAGCTTCTGAAACTGTGTGTCTTTGATCAAGGCACTTGTGTAAATGCTTTGTGGGTGCCTGCATCCCTCACAGATAAGAGATGCAGCAGGGCAAGAGGCAAGGCATTTCCTGTTGATACACTGAGAAAGCAATCTGGCTTTTACACGCATTTCCAGGTAGAAGGAAGGGTGTGAGGCTTGTGCTGTGGTACAAGGCTGTAGGAAAGCTTCTGGCTGACCTATTGAGCAGCTCTTTTTAACCAGGAGAGGAGCGTGGCCAAGCAGGCTTTGCAGCAAAGGGTGCAGAAACAGCACCACACATCCCTGTGAGCTGTGTCCAGTGCTCAGGAGCACGGACACAAAGCCAAGATCTCCTAAACCCAAAATGCTGGAAGCTAAGCTACAGTGATAATGGTTCTGATCATGTAGCAACCTGGAAAACTCTCAACAAGGAGCTGTGTGCAGGAAAGCCGAGATGGGTGGTGGGAGCTGCCTTGCATTAGTCAGCAATCTATCTCACTGCTCTCACTCCTGAGACCGTCTGGTTCTATGGAGACTTCTCTGCACTCAGCATTGGCCTCCCTCTACCCAGCAGGAGTGGAAGAGCTGCTCAGGTTCCATTAAGAACCCCAATGTGCTGGGATACTCACCAGAATCCTGGCTGCTTTTATTAAGTCCTGCCTGACAATGGATATCCCCGAAGCACTGCTGGCAGCGATGCTGCAGAGATGCTGTCCAGCCTGGCTCTGCAGGGTTCTGGCTCAGGTTGCAGCATTCCGTTGTCACGCAGGCAACGGGATTCTGCACTCCAGGTCACAAAGGACCAAGCTGTCGCATGCAGCAGCAGTGCAGAGCAGAGATGCTCTACACGAGCAGAATGGGGAGGATCTGAGGACCGTCTGTATCGTGTGACTTCCCACCACTGACTGGAGGTGTCTGTCCTCTCATTGAGGCACAGGAGTTGAAGGTCTATTAGGGAAGCACTTGTCTCATCGGATGTGTTGTGGTCACAGGATGGTTGCAGCCCTGCTCACACCAGTGTGATAGCCACTGTCAGCACACATCCCAGTTCCCTTTAACCAGACATACATCCAGAGGGACACCTGTATCCTTGTGGCATGATCCAGCTGCACACACATGGCAGTGGGATGCTTGCAAATGGGAGCTTTGGGGAACTCTCTGGGATTTTAAGTTGCCTGTCCTGCTGATGGCTCCTCAGTGAGCCAAGTGTCACTGGAAGCCACTCAACAAGGACTATGATGACTTCACAGGTTGTGGTGATGCTGCTTCCAGGCTGAGTAAAAAACCCTGGTACCTCCTGTCATACCAGAGCTACGTAACTCTCCAGGCTTGCTGAGGATAGAGCAGAGCCTGGTACACTTCCATAGGGCTCAGGCTTCCTGTCCTAAAACATCTCCTGCCACTGTTTAACAGCTTGCTGCATTAAAACCCATGAATGAATCCAAGTCATTCTTGGAAAGAAATAGGCTGCAGGATTTGTAGCACTGTGGGAATTGGGAGCAGCGCTGCTTTGTAAATTAGAGCTATTAATACTTTGTAATAGCAGAATTTGACGTGGTTCTTTTCTTCAAAGAGGTCCGAGGTGGCTCTGTTCATCAAGCCAGTCTTTCAGAATCACCCGGGAGGTCATACCTGATCCCAAGTTAATTCCTAATGAGATTTCCTACTTCCCCAAGGCTTTCTCATGGTGTATACAAAAGGACAGACCGGAGCAGAGCCTTTTAATCCAGGCATTCCTCAGCTTTGAAGGAGTTTCTGCAATACCAAGTATTGCCAATATCTAGCAGGGCAGAACTGAGGAGTTCTGGTCCTTGGGAACCAGGAGCCTGGATGTGAGGGACATGGCTCATTCCTGCAGTGGGTGATCCCCACCGCTGCATGCAGTTTATCAAAGGCTGGGATGATTCAAATGAGGTTTGGCTTTGTGGAACGTGTGGAGGGTGGTGATTGCAGACCCAAATTACAGTGTGAAGCAGTAACCTTGCAATCAGCCTGTCCTTGTCATAAATGAGCCAACGGCCCTCTGATGTGAGTGCTTCTGGTGGTGCCAGTGGTGTTTGCTGCTGTTACCACTTCATCCAGAGCTGCTTAAAGCTGCCTTCAGCTGCAGATCTCCTGTGGTGCAGCACACACATCACCCTAACCCCTGTGAATCACAACTGCTGCAGGACAGAGCTTGAGGAAGCATTTGGCAACACTCAACAGATTGATGGATCGGGCTGCCGAGATGCTGCACTGCTGGAGATTCAGAATCTCTCCAAACAGGCAAGTGGGAAGAGGAAGCAGCCCAAGCTTACACTGGATATTAGGAGCAATTCCTTCCCCACAGGGGAACAGCATTGGAACAGGCTGCCCAGGGCAGGGCTTCAGTCACCATCCCTGCAAGTGTTCACACCCGGTGTAGACGAGGCCTCAGTGCCATGGGGCAGTGGTGGCCTCGGCAGTGCTGGGGACGGGTTGGACTGGGTGAGCTTAAAGGGCTTTTCAAATCTGATTGATTCTATGGTTCTCTCAAACAGGGTGGGGAGCCCACACACATAACCCATCACACACACACCCCCCCCCGAATTGATAAACAGAGCCCTCCTCTTTCAATCATAGCATTTTGTAAGGTGCTTTTATTCCTCTGCATGCATCCGTCTTGTTTATTCCTGCATTGATACAGCAGGTCATACGTTTGCAAGAGCCTGCCAAAGATAATACACATCCTGTTAAGAGTTACAAGATCATCAGAAGGAAAACTGAAGAGATAATAAACTGGCAGGAAAGCTGAAGAGTGAGAAACCAGAGCGGAACAGAGAAGAAGTGACAATGTTATCTTTGTTTAACGCTCCTTTGAGTCACCATTAGTTATTTAAGATACTCATCTGGTAGCTCCCAGCCCTGTCAGATGAAGAGATCCAAGGGGTGGTGGTTCTTTTTCATTGCCAAACAAGTTGCTCTGGTCTAAAGGGAGAGGAAGCTTCCATGAATGATGGATGCATTTCGCTGCAGCTCACTTTGGAGGCTGGAAGGAGGCAGTTTACCACCACATGGGGCCATATGGTAGAACATGGGCTTGTTTCTGGGTATGAGTGTTTCCGTGGTGGGTGGTCTGCAGAGGTCGTAATGGGAGGACAGTGAGGATAAGGAGGACATTAAGGATAAGGAGGACCTGAAGGACAAGGATGACATCGAGGAGAAGGAGGACATTAAGGATGACAGCAGCACCGGCCCATTTCCACACCTGGAAACCAGATGATGCGCAGACAGCCCAGGATACCTGAACTATGGAAAGAGGGTGTCAAATGGGAGAAGACAGCTCCAAATCAGCTGCTGTAGTTGTCCAAGGAGAATGAGCATAAGTCCATCACAGGGCAAACTGGGTGTGCAGCCCAGACGAGCATCCAACCTGACCACGCGCCTCTCCAAATACCTGGACCAGGCAACACCTCAGTCCCCATTTCTGCCATATCTCTTCTTCTTCACTCCCAAAGACAGATCTGCAAGACCCAGGATCCATCTGTCCTGCTGCATGAAGGACCATGTGTGCACCCATGTGTGTGTGTGTTTGGGGAAGCTCCTTTTCCCTCTGTTTTCTGCTCCTGTCATTTATCCAGGATGCGGGTGATGAACAAGAGCATTCATTTCACATAGTGGCTCAAACCAGTCAAGACAGCCTTTCCCCAGGCAGAAAGGAGGCACCTGGCATGGAGAGGTGATAAAGAAGGAAGGAAGGAAAGGAAATGTGACTGCCCAGCTGCCACTGATCCATGTCTAGGGCAGAGGAGAGGGCACAAAGGGTGACAGGAGGGACAGAGAGCACAGGGTGCTTCTCAAGAGGTAAAGGTTTCAAACTGAAACGGGGGAAGTTCAGGTTAGGTATAAGGCAGAAGTTCTTTACTGTGAGGGTGCTGATGCCCTGGCACAGGGTGCCCAAAGAAGCGGTCAATGCTCCATCCCTTGCAGTGTTCAAGGCCAGGTTGGACAGAGCCTTGGTTTAGCGTGAGGTGTCCCTGCCCATGGCAGGGGGGCTGGAACTGGATGATCTTAAGGTCCTTTACAACCCAAAGCATTTTCTGATTCTATATGATTCTATATGACTTCCCCTCTTGCAGTCTGGGGCACACTGGGCAGGCCTTGGAGCATCACTTCCCTCCCCAGTGCCCCCCAGCAAACCATAGGCCTGCAAACTGCTGAGGCATGGGATTAGATCAGTTAATGATGTGAGGAAGGTGCAGAGGAGTTGTTGCCTTGCTGGTAAAATACAGCAAAGCACAGAAAGTGAGGGTCGATGGCCGGCGTCGAAGGCTCACACTCCCTTCTGGAACCAGGCTGCGGTCCCCCATCCCTGGGTGGCTGCACATTCCCTGCCAGCGTGAAGGAGCAGGGCAGAAATGATCACAGCCAAGTAATGAGCAGCACAGCAGCCGGGAGGGCTGCACAGACACAGAGTGGTGCAAAACTGCGACACAGCAGAGTTTAGCATTGTCAGGAGGGGTTCTGCTGGAGCCAAAAAGAGCAGGGAAAGATCTGAGGCCTCAGATGGGGGAACATCTCATACAGCCCCATTGTCAGTGGCTGATCCAGGCTCTGTGTAACTCCTTCTGCGCACTGCACCTGGTGCATAACTTGCTGTATGAGGCTCTTCTGGCATAAACCACTTCCGGCAGAAGCTTGCCTACCCTCTTCTTTAAAACCTCTGATCATGGAGGCTAAACCCATGCTGGTGCCCCCAGCATCCTGCGCCAGCATTGCTCTGAGCCAGCAGACTTGTGCAGATCTGTGCACCCCGAGCCACCAAATAACAGAGCTGCCAACTGGCACACGTCTTTCCAGAGTGGAAAAAGGGATGTGAGACCTGAACCGTCCCTCCTATGGGGAGGATTTGATTGATGCCAGGAGGGACCCCAGTGCGAGGCGGCTGTCCCTGTGTGCTTGGCTGATGGGGTTAACAGGGTCTGCCCGCTCCGAGCCATGGCCACCCGCACCCCAGCGCTGGCCCCAGCACCCCCAGCCCATTTCACACATGCCATCAAACATCTGCTGGGCTGCAATGACTCCCATCACTGCCGGCCGGGGCCGGATTGGAGGCGGTGACCTCGGGCTGGGAAGCATTGGAGCCCATCGCCAATCTGCCGGGCCAGCTGTCAGCCACTGTAGCGAGCCACGGGGGCCAGGGCCACAGACCGGGCTCAGCCCAGCGTGCTGGGAGCAACGTGGGCTCCTGCGGCTGCAAGCACCATCGATGTGAGCCAGTGCTGCTGGGGGGTGGGGGGGTGGGGGGTGTTGGAAAAGGCATTTGAGACCCTGATGCTCTTTCTTGGCAAAGGCCCAATCTCGTGTACAGTGAAAAGAACCAGACATAAAACTGTGATGTCCCCTGCTTTTATTTTATGGGTTGGTTTTATTTGGGGTGTTTATTTTCAAGGGGATTACCAATAAATTTAATTTCAATACCGTTAATCCCCATATATATTTACTGAGGGCAATTAGCCGGCATTTATATTAAATATACACAATAGACAGTTGAATATACAGTTTATATAGCATAATTAGATTGATATACACATATAAATAGATGCATAACTCTGCCTGCAGTGTGTGTTGGTGAGGAAGGACCAGGGTAATGTGCCGTGGCAGTATTTATCTCGTCCCATATTTATGCCCTGGTAGCTGCAGAAGTGCAGCCAGGTTCTACGGGAGCAGCCACAAGCGGAGAGGGTGCTGAGAAGGGGGGCAGGCAGATGGGTGCAGTGCTGGGGGGATACCGAGGGGGGACAAAGGGGTTTGGGGACCTGGGGGGCAGCAGCAAAGGAAGATGGAGCAGAGGACCCAACCCCAAGGGAAGGAGTTGCTCACCCAGGGCAGAGGCTCAGGTGCAGGGGGTGGTTTGGGAGCATTTCCCCACATTGCTTGCAGTGTTCCTGTGCTTTCTGCCGTGGTGGATGTGGTCTGAGACATGGGCATGAGCAGTGGAGCCAGCAGAGTGTGGAGGAAACCTCCTGCTGCAAGGCTGGTGCCTGGGCATCGGCCCCATGCAGCGAGCAGGGGAAGCTGCTTCCCTCTGGCACTTGGACAGGGCTGCCCAAGCTGCAGCCTGGGTCCAGGTGTGGGAGCAGATGTTTCCCTTTTCCAGGGAAAGCTGAGCTGGGAAACGTGAAAGCTGCTGATCTTCCTTGGCTTTTTCTTCAGTGTTTTATCCTGGGGTGAAACTCTTCCTTGTTCCAGCTGGAGTCGCGCTGGTTGGGAAACAGTGGTGGGAACTGGCTGGATGGTTTCCCATTCCAAGCTGGCAGCTGCGCTCTGCTTGCAGGGTCCATCAGCCTTCCCACAGCAGAGAGGGTGAGGGAGACCTGGCATGCCATGGTCCTGCAGCACTCGGCTCCTCTGGAAGCACGGGACGGCAGCTGAGAGGGGCAATGGGGTTATAGGGCTGGGGAGGGTTTCCTTTATTCCCCACCCCATGTGAGCTGGGGTGAATCAGCCACCATCTCTAGACCTCATTCCACCAGGAGGAGAAAGGGCTTTGCAGATGGTTGAAGACATGGATTTTTATACCCAGAAAAGTCTGAGCCCTGTGGAAAATCCCACAGGCTTGCCCTAGCATTAGGATACAAGCGTTTGACCACTGTGCCTCTTCCAAACAGGCCATCAGTTACCTGGCTATAGGAAAGCCTTGCACTTTGCTAACTTCAGAAGCATACAAGAGCTGCTAAACATGCACAGTAGTACTTTATCACTAACACTAATAACAACTAACACTGCCGTTTCCCTGCTCAGCCCATCCAGCAGTCATTCCCCCTCCTGCTATAGCTGCAGGTCTGAGCGATGAGAGCTGCTCATGCACGTGCCTTCAGCTCCATCATCCCACACCCCTGCAAAGAGCAAGCAGCCTCCCTCTTTCTGCATCCAAAAGCTGTGGATGACCCTCAGGTGGACCTTCCCAGAGCTCCGTGCTTGCCTGAATCAGTCTCACATCTAAACCCCTGTCTGCTCTAACAAAAAGTCAATTTACTTCTTTCTATGCCTTCCACCCCTTCCTCTTTGGCTGCCACCAGGCTTCGTTAATCACACTCTGCTTTCACCCCGGATTGCACAGGCACTGCTAAAATCCTGCCTGCAGCTAACTGTGGTGTGAAGCTGTGCTGCCTTTGGAAGGCTCTCAAAGTCCACAATATCCCTTCATACCTACGGGCTCCTCCAGCCTTGGCCCCAAACTAAAGGACCAGCTCAGTTCCGGGAGCACGCTGCCTCTTGCCTCCCTCATCTTTGTCCTGCTCCTCCAAGGCAAAGTAAGCCAGACAATGGCATAATTAAACCTTCTCCTCACTTCAAGTACTGTTGAGAGCATTTGATTCCCAGCCACTATTTATGGCTATTGATTTCTGCACTACTTATTACCGCAGCAAGTGACCTGTAACCAGAGCGGCAATGGCGGGTTTATCAATCTCTTTCAGAGAATTAGTAACACAGGAAGCTGGAGAAGGAAATAAATGGTGTGGTTGAGGAAAGTTTGCTTGCCACTCAATGGGGACTGCCACAGCCATCAGAAGAGGCAATGAAAACCTGCATGTCATCATGCCCAGCCTGGAGGAGCCAGCCTTGGATGCTGCTCCCAGTGCCTGGTCAGGATTTGGGCAGTGGAGGAGACAGGATGTGTCCCAAGCTCTTGTCCCATCAGGAGCAGGTGTCAGCTCCTGCCTTACAAAGATCTCCCTGTCTTGGGTGAGCCCACCCTCTGATGAAAAGCCCCATGCAAATGCTCCATCCCTGGCAGTGTTCAAGGCCAGGTTGGACAAAGCCTTGTGTGACATGGTCTAGGGTCTGGATCTATGGTCTCTGGTGTCCCTGCCCAAGGCAGGGGTTTGGAACTGGATGGGTAATTTCCAACCCTATGATTCTATGCACAGGATTCTAGACCCAGGATGGAAGGGTTGGATGAGCGGAGCAAGCACCAGCATGTGTGTGACCATCGGTGGGGAAGGGATGCGATACATCCCCTTCAGGCAGATCCTGTGTGTTATTCCCTGGAGACCAAAGCAGCCCTGTTCCCAGTGGCCTGCTGAGGCAAGGGCTGGTTGATACGCTCAGAACCAGGGCCAGAGGGATAATTACCTTTTTGGCCTCCTTCCTATTGAAACATTGCCTGCAATTAACTCCTACCAGAGGAGCCAGGCAGACCATGGCCTTCATTCAGAGTCGCTTGGATGGAGCTGCAGGGCAGAACTGGGTGCAGGGGTGGTTTGGGATCAGGCCGATGATGAGTGAATGCCTGCTGTTAGTTACATTGATCTCACACTATTTACTGCTAAATTGCTGTAAGCAGACGGGGTAATCTGAAGGTGATTAAATGAACTGGTCCTGCCAGAATAACCCAGGGCTTTTATTGGCAGGACAGAGCAGCGGGTTATCTGCAGGTATGTTTAAAGCCCTCGGCGTGCCCCTTATCATTAGAGCTGGGGACAGAGCGATTTCAAGGGTACACAGGGTGGCTGGAAATGGAGTTGAACATGAGAATTAAACCCACGTCTCCTGGAAGCTGGGGCAGGGCCTTACCCCCAAATAATGGGTTTGCTGCTCCGAGCTGACCTCTTTCCCATGCAAATAGCTTTTCAGTGGAAGGCTAATTCATTCTCACAGCTAAAAATGATCATTGCGGTGAGAAAGTGTTCTGGGCGTGAATCCTTTCTGCAGCAAATAGCAGCATTAACAGGTTCATTTTCTCCCAGCAATGCTATCAAAATCTCTTTGAGCTGCTTCCAGAGCATACCACAGATGCACTAAACCAAGCCTGCAAAATGGGTGGGAGACGTGATTGCAGTCAGACCTCCTGCCTCAGCCTCCGAGCCCGACTCAACCCCATGCTGAGCAGCATCCGTGCCTGTTGGATGCAGGAGCCCGAGTTCCCTCCTCAGGAGCGTGTCCTAGAGGTGGCTCTGCTCCTGAAGAAGCGTGCAGGACATCCCTGCTCTTCTGCCAATGGACATGGGGATCTGCTTGGGAATGGAGCAGTTTCCCTGTGCATCCTTTCATCCTCCTGCCCCAGATGGCTTCTGTTCCTGGATTTCTGGGCATTGGGGTTTCTCTGTGTTCGGTTGCCACTACTGCTAATTCGTGTGACTTGTCCCACGTGCCCAGCACACCGGCCTCTGGCTGCTGTATCTAACCTGCACGTCCCACCTCTCTATCTGAAGCTGGAGGTGGAGGCTGGGGATAAGCCTTTATCTCCTGCAGTTTTCCCAGAAACTGAAGGAATAAGTAGTTAAAGCCCTGAAATCATCGGGTGGATCATTGCCAAAACTGGGGAAGACTCATGAGCTGTTGATCCTCTGCTTTATCCATCAAGCAAAGCACGGATCACTGCTGCAGTTAGAGGAGCACAGGCTCGCGGGTGTAGTGTTCCAGCTCGGTTACGGTTTAGGAACCATTTTATAGGCTGTGAAAAACTTGATCTGGGGCAAATTCCAGTTGCTTGTTAGACTTCTTGTTCAAATGGGTGTTCTTCCAGGGGCTCAGGTACTCGAGCCCCAGCTCTTGAGGGTTGGTAGAACCATAGGATCACAGAATGGTTTGGGTTGAAGGGACCTTGAAGCTCATCCAGTTCCAACTCCTGCCACGGGCAGGGACCCCTTCCATAGAGCAGGATGCTCCAAGCCCCTGTGTCCAACCTGGCCTTGAACACTGCCAGGGATGGGGCAGCCACAGCTTCTCTGGGCACCCTGTGCCAGCACCTCAGCACCCTCACTTGTGAGGGGGAAGAACTTGTGCCTTAGATCAAGTCTGAATCTACCCCATTTCGCTTAAATCCATTACCCCCTGCAATGGCACAGTATATTATAGTACAGGATGGCATATTGGAGGTTTCTTCTGGCATGGAGATGCAGATCTGAGTCAGGTTTTGAAGCAAGAGGGAGGACGGGGCCGAGCAGCGTTTCACTCCACGCAGCTGTGGCTTCAGGAAGCTCAGGGATGTGCTGAATGCAGCAGCTGCCTCCAAGCAAACACTCTCCAAAGGTCATCAGCGCTGCTCCCTTTGCAAGAAAAGCCCCCACACCTTCCCCATGACAACCTGTTACATGCTCCAAAGGAAAACAATATTGCTCTTTTCTTATTATTTACATTGAGACTGACTTGCCAGAGCTGCTGCTTCTGCCTCCTGAATGCAAACAGTGACTTTTGGGGGTGATGTGAGTCAATCCCTCCCTGGGCTTTTTATTGACCCTGGGGTGCTCTGCCAGCGTGTGCAGGGGGGAATTGGCTGAGTTTCCTTGACCAGCAAGGGGGGGAAATGGAAACAATGGGACCAGACAACCCTCGTCACGCTCCAGTTTCATATCACAGTGATGCAAACCTGGAGTAACATTGGTGAGGAAGCTGGAGGTGCAGTTTATGGCTATGGGGAAAACGAGTGGATGAAGGTAGAGATCCTATCTTTAGAAAGGGATAGGCCTCAAAGATCTTCCATGGAGCCCTGGAAAAGACTGGGTTTTGCCATGGCTGTGCTCTAAGTGGGGAGAGCTGAAACTCCCAGGAAAATCAGGATAACTTCAAATGCTGACAAAAGGGCAGGATCTGAGCCAGAATTATGGCACAAATACTTTGGAAGGGGGGGTGATAGGGATGTCACTGTCTTCAGCAGCATCCACCTGGCACGGAAAGCAGCTCTGAGGCAGAGAATAGGAGCTTGAGCACCAAACTGGTGCTGCTGCGTGGGACAGCCAGTGCCCAAATCCTTATGGAACTAAATGTGGCCCAGGAGGGTATTTGATCGCTGCTGATTCCAGAGCATGCCAAGGAAGGGGAGAGAGACCTGGGTCTTATTTCTGGATCCATCACACACTCCCACAACTACCTTGGGCAAATTGCTTATGCTCTCCTTGCAGCAAAATAGCATTAACATCACTGTCCTACTTTGCAGTGATGTTTCAAAGACAGATTTGTATTTCCCTGGGGAGAGGGACTAGAGGAAAACCTGCTCACCAGCCAAAGCTGGGGTTAGCCACCCGGTTTCTAAGTGGCATACTAAAGAGCCTCAAACTGCCATCTCCTGGGAGAAGCTTGCTTTCTTTCCCCTTCCTTTCTTTCCCGTAGAGGAAAAAGCACCAAGCTAAATTCATGGATATGAAATCAAAAGATCTTGGGTAACCTCTTTGACTATTAAAGCAAAATAATGACAATAATGAGCACTGCAGGTTCGCGCATCTTGGGAGAGAAAATACATAAGCCAGGCCAATTTCTCTTTGCTTGCCAGCAGATAAGAGCCTGCTCCAGATTGGCAGAGCTTTGCAGCTTTGATTTTCTTGGGGGAGGCTTAGTTCTGGCTGTCAGACCCTGAACCTGGAGGTTGCAAACCACAGGAAGAGCTGCCCGTCACTTGGGGTGGAAGGAGGGGAGGGTGCTGGGGCTGCTTCCCGATGGGGAGCATCACACTTGGCTCTGCCCCGTCTCATGCAGCTGTATTGTTCTGCTCGTCTGCCCAGCAGGCTCCAGTGAGCGGCTGGGTTCTGAACACACAATCTGGCAGTTTCTCCAGGTGACTAAATAAAAGGGAAGGGAGAAAACCCTGCTCAAAGTTGTGAGCGCCGAGCCCTTGGGAATCCAGCCCGAGCTAGAGAGAAAGAGCAAATAGATGCAGTGGAGGACAGTGTTTGTGCGTCCCTCCTGCAATCACAATGCCTTTGCATTAATTATATTCAGAAGTCATTTCTGCCAAGCCTTATAGTTTAGTATTATAAAAGCTTCCTTTTGTTACGTCTTGCCCTTTCTTTTTCACACTGCGGTGAGTGGCAAGTTCAATGGAACAGGCTAAAACGCTGCGATCCCATTGAAGAGTGAATAAAGAGTCATGAATTTTTGCAAACTTAAATGATTACTTGGTAATTGCTTTAATAATATAAAACTATTTTCTGCTGCAGACTGTGATTAATGATAGCAACTGAGCATGTGAATCATGTGCCTTGTTTTCTGTAAATTCTGTGATTTAATAACTCATGTAATAGTTCCCATAGACAGCGATCATCAGCTCGTTGATTCGGATGCAGAGGTTGGGCAAACCTGTAGGTTTATGTATCAGAACTCTTAGTCACTTCTTGACTTCTCGGCAACAAAATGAAGAGGAGCAATAGCTGCTTCTCCTCATCACTGGTTGTATTTTAAGGGTTGTGGGTTATTGGTGTGATGTGTAATGGTCCTCACGCTGGGAGCAGAGCAGGGATCTGATATTAGGGTGAGATGGGGAAAGACTGAGCAGTGCCCCATCTCAAACCTGAGGGCCAGGGAAGGGAAGAAGAAGAAGAAGGGATGGTTTACCCCCATGTTGGGGGGAATCAGTCCCATTTTCTACATGTTCCATCCCACAAGACCTTCCAGAGCAAGGGGACCTCACACCCCACATCCCACTTTGGGGCACCGTTTCAACTCATCTAACTATTGGTCTCTTTGGCAACAGAGATAAATAAGCTATGGCCACCACCACCCCCTCTGCAGGGTGTTAATGAAGCATTTAATCATTTGGTGTTTCTTTTGCATTGGCTTCTTTTTATTTCAGTTTGCAGGAATCAGAGAAACAGTCAAGCATGGAAAAAGGCGGCTATTGAGCGTCTGTATCTGGTATTTGCCCCCATGATGGGGAATTAATTGCCTTTTGATTAATGAGCCCTTCAGAGCTGTGCCTGAGGGGAAGGAGGAGAGAGAAAGGAGGAGGAAATCAGCTTCCGTGCTCTACCTGTGGTTGTTTCCTGGCCTGCCAAGAAGAGGTTAAAGAGCCCCAAAGCTGGTGGTGCCATGGGGTGGTGTTGATGGTGGGAAGGCAGAGGGGCAAATCACCGTCTTGGTGTGTGTCAGAGGGGAGAGCGAGAGGGAGAAACGGAAGCAGCAGTTTCATTTGACGAGTGCTTTCACGCCCCTTGAATGGAGAAGGGGAAAATTATTTAATTAAAAAAGATATTTACTTTTAATGCAAGCATCAATATTTCCATCCGCGCTGATTGTTAAGAGGGTTTGTGTGCTTGCATGTTCAAACACTTCTAGGCTCTGCCTCTCCCTCTCCAGCACCAGCTGCTCGTGCACACTCACCCGCATCCCCGTGCACGCTCATCCAGCCCCCCATGTTTGGGGCTTGGGTAGCTTTTTGGTGATTCCCCAAAAGGGGAATGTTTGTAGTCCCCCATTTTCCAGATCTCTAAGAGCTCTGAATTTCAGATCCCCTCTGCATTTGCTTTCCTCTGTGAACAGTGCATTTTTGCACCTCACTGGGTTTCTTTTGGAGGCCTCAGCTGACACCAGGGTCCTCAGTGCACCCCAAACTGCAGCCCCATGGTGCTCGTGGGGTGTCTGCAGCAGAAGGGGGCTGTGGGGCTGACTGGGTCCTCTGCCAAGGGGAGGTTCTTGCAGAGGCCAAACGAGCAGGTAGGAATGAGGATGCTGGAGCTGGGAGCTGCCCCTATTGCTGTTTCCTAGAGAATGTAGTCAATGGAAAATGGCAGGATTCAGGGATTTTGACAGCAGCACACCTAGAGTTGTACAGGAAAGCTCCAGCAGCCCTTCTGATTTATATTCCTTCCCAGTGTCAGAACGCTTCCCAGTTACCCATTTGCTTTCCTCTTGTTCCTGCACTACACGGATGGATTTAAAGGATTTCTCCACAATAGCCTGTTGAAATCTCCTTGCGGGATGCTGCTGAATAGCAGCGCAGATTGAGGCTGTGCTGCGGTCTGGGTCCTCCCCACGTTGCACTGCAGCTGATGGCACGAGGACGTGTGAAATATGGCCTGGAGGAAGATGCGGTTGGGAGGCAAAAAAGTTTGACTTCTGAGTGAAACAAATGGCCTTTGTCAGCTTGACCTTGAAGCTCAGGCACCACTCCACTAGAAATGGCACTGCTTGCTCCCTTATCATCTTTCTTCCTCTCTCCAAAGAAGCTTCTGTCTCCCAAGACTGGCAGCATCATTCCTTATTTCCAAGGCTGCATTGGTTTAGTTGATCTTATTTCGTTGCGTATTTGTTGGTTTTATGTATTATTTGCAAGGCCACCAGGAACAGGCCTTTCCACAGGGATGAATAGCTTGCTCTGACCATTCTCAGCCCCATTTTTCCTTTTCCATGGTTGTCACAGCCTGGGATGAGGCTCTGGGTGCAAGTGCGAGCTATGGCATGGGGTGCACAGGCGATGCCAGCAGGCTCCGAGCTCCCATCCGAGCCAGAGGCAACGCAGCAGCTCTGCTTCTCTTTAGTGATGCAGCTCACAGCTGCATTTCCACTCTCATATTTCAAGTGGAAAATTTGGTGAAAACAAAAAATTAGCAGGACATTCTTAGCAGAGTAGCAACAAGCAGTCCAATCTATTAGCAACAGCCTTTCCTGGGCATGCAGTTAGCGCTTAGCGTGTGTTTACAGCAGCGTTGGTAAAGGATAGAGCCATCAGGGACATCTGAGAGACCCTGAATCTTCCTTCTGCTGGCAGGTTTGTGGTCACAGCCCATTGGAGTGGCCTCATCACTCTGTGTCGCCCTGAAGGAGAAGCCTGCTCTGGAGCCTGCATCCTCCAGGGAGATGTGAATGCGGGTTGCTGATTTTTCTGAGAATGGTGTTGAAATGCTGTTAATCCTTGGCTCCCCATGAAGGATCAGGGAGGCAGTGTCAGGTGTGGAATGGGAATCGTGCCCTGCAGAAAGAAGAGAGAGAATTGGAAACTTCCTGGTGGAAATGGCCATGTATTTAACCCAATGGCAGCCAAAGTTGTCTCGGCTGGACCCAAACCACTGAACAGAAGCGAGGGCAGAAAGCCCCAGAGGGTTTCTGTATTTCACTCCCCTGTCTGGAGAAGGCTCTTTCTGAGCCATATCTAGACAATACTGCAGTCACCCCTTTGCCTGTTATTGCCACGGTCCGGTCCACTTCTCCACAAATACAGCCCTGCATCTTTCTCCACCAAGCTGCTTCCCAGCCCATTGGAGCCCATCTGGTGTTTGTGGGAGCTGTGTGCTGGCCCTCCCGGAATGCCATCAGTTTTATGGGGTATCTCAGGCCCCATGTCCAGTTTCCCGTCACTCACTGGGTCTCAAATCTGGGCTGAATTTGGTTTTGTGTCCTCCAAAGTGTCCATAGCCTTTCTTGGGATGAGCCCTCTGCAGATGTCATAAACATCCTCCCTCTTCCATCACCCGGGAGGGTAATTGAAATATTGAATCCTACCGCGTCAAGAGAGACCCCTTTGGATGCATCCCTCTTTTCTGACAGGGGCCCATTGATAACCCCTCTCTAGGTACAGCCAAATTGCAATACGGGGCCATTTCCCAGCGCGCTGATGAGAATGTCACAGGGGACAGCTTGAAAAGCCTTCCTGGAGGAAAGACAGATGCCATCTCCTGCATCTTCCCCCAGCACCCGCCCTGTCACTGAAGGAAATCAGATTGCTTTGACCCAATTTGGTCTTCGATTCGGGTGGGCTGTTATTCCTTTCCCTGTGTTCTCGCAGGTGCTTGCACGGGCTTTGTTAGCTCTCGGCAAGCTTCTGGAAATTGGAAGTGACTCCTTCTCCTCCCTCCCCGTTTGAAAAGGCGGGTGTCGCATCTGCCCTTTGCTATATTTCTGCCTTGTCATCTCCTCAGGTATCGCTGGGTTGGCTCCAAAATCACCAAGAAATAGCTAAGTGCGCTCAAACCTCTTCTGTCCCTTCCTGGCTGGTATCTTACTCCTCAGTGTTAATTGTGTCAGGCACCAGCCCACAGCCGATGTGTCTAGTAAAGACTAAACTGAAAGAGGCTTTAGCCTTTCGGCACCCTCTGTTGATGGTTTTCCGTCTTCTGTCATTCTGACGTTCTCAAATGGCTTTATTTTATCATTTCTTGGAAATACAAAGTGACTTTTTCTGCTGCTTTAAAATGTAAATCAATGGCTCCTACAAAAAGCATACAAGTATTTTAATAGTGAGGCTTTAATAGAGGTTGAAAAATAATGCATAGAAATAGCTGGAGCAAAATGCTTCTTGTTACTTGAGATCAATTCTTTTTGGGATAACTATTAATGGTTGGGATGGAAATGGGGGGGTTTGTCCCCATTTAAGAAAGGGAAAAGTTTCAACCCCTACATTCCCCCCTAACTTTGTTCCTCAGTAACCAGGCACACCACACTCCCCCCTGCTATGTGTTGGCTCAACCACAGCACTCAAAAGCACTGCAGCTATTTCCCTGTTAGATGAGTCTGGGCCAGAAAACTCTGGAATCTCACGCAACTCCATCTGTATCAATAGCAAT
This sequence comes from Agapornis roseicollis, assembly GCA_002631895.1. Taxonomy (NCBI): domain Eukaryota; kingdom Metazoa; phylum Chordata; class Aves; order Psittaciformes; family Psittacidae; genus Agapornis; species Agapornis roseicollis. Next base: position 107,077 of record NDXB01005987.1, on the reverse strand, counting down.
CGGGGCCGCCAGCATGAATCCACAACAGGGAAAATTGGATGGGTATTGAGCAGAAATGTGTCTTGTCCCACGCACAGCATCGGAAAGCTGGTTTTAAATGCAAATAGGATGGGGTAGACTATGGAAATTCAATAGCAAGTGTTCTTTAAGTTTCTTCCCATACAGCACGGATCATTAGGTAGAGCTGTAGCTGCCCAGAGACCTCTGGTGTGAAACAAAGATAAAATCAGACCTTTCTGCTTTGCTCAAGTCGAAGTCAGCGCCATGGTGAGCGATGCTGCGTGAACCCGCTCCCCTGTTTCAGCTCTGTCTTAGGAAAGGGTGATATTTGTTATCCCTTGATGCCATCAGATCACCAGGAGCCCACCACTGTGCTTAAACCCTTCTCCTGACTTCCAGTGTGAATTGATTTGTGGCCCAGCTCCTCTTATGCAAACATTGTCCTTTAACTTAAGTAGCTCTTCTCTCCTTGTGTCTGGGTGATGGATGGAACAGGAGCGTGTTTGCCATTTCAGCTGTCTCCCACAACAGCTGCTGCTTCCAGTGCGAGAAGGATGGTGGATAGCTGTATAAACAGCTTTCTTTAAGAAGTGATTGTTTCCAGAAAGCAATGATCAACCTTCTAAACCCCAACATTTAAGTGCTTTGGTGGGTTGGAGATTTTCAGTGGAGAACTGAGTCAGTGCAAAGCCAATGGTGACTTTTCCTCCAGAAGTCAGGTTCCTTTCTCTTCCCCTTTAGTTTTTGCTGACAAACCGTCTGAAGCAGAGAATGTTTCCCAGGAGAAATCTCCGGGCTGTGCAGCATAGCTGGGATATAAAACACAGATTCAGGGTCTTGGGGTCAATTCCTGCATCTACCACCAGTTGTTGATAGATGACTTTGAGCAAGTCCTTTGCCCCCTGCCTACGTTTCCCTGTCTGTAAAGCAGCTCAGGGAATTCAAGCAGTTCAGGGAAAGGGGTTAGAATAGAGTGTGGGGTTGTTTGAACAACCATCAGAAAGCCAAAGGGGTTGGAATAACAACCACAGGAAGTCCTGTGCAGAGGATGGGGAGGAAGATGAAGCGGAACAAGCCCCCAGTGCTTTTCAGGGCAGGGGATGGGAAGGTGCAGGGACCATGAGATGGGGAACCTGGATGTGCTGTCCCATAGCTGGACACCATTTATCTGGACTCAGATTTGAGTGCAGTGGTTGCTGTCAGGGCAGGTGAATGTGGAGCACTGTGTTCACGACTCTTTGGCTGCTGCTCTTCCCCCCTACAGCTCTGCTTTAGGCCCTGAGAGGGCACAGCACCATTCCAAAGGTGACACATACCCGCTGCTGCATCGTGCTGATGTGCCAGAGAGGGAGAAAGAGCAGGGGATGGCCGTGCTTCTCCTCTATAACTGCAGCGTAGCCATTTCCCAAGAGCACCGAGAGAGCGAAGTCTGCTGTGGAGGGTACGTACATCACTAATTAAAGCTCTTACCCTCTGCATGACACGAGTTTGGCCTCTTCTGAACCTGCCTGGAGGCTGGGGAGAGTGGAGGAGGTGGATCATCGTCTTGGTTTTGTGCCTTGTGCCCTTCCACGCTGCCCGGATTCTGTCCTTTATCCTTACGCACGTCTCACCCGACTCCCATGGTTTCAAATGAAGATAATATTGATCGGAAGGGTTTGGAGGCATTGCAGGGCATTTGCATTCTCCCGTCCCTCTTCATTTCTTCGCCCAAGCCTGAAGTTTGGCGGCTGGAGCACAGGAGGCTTGGTTGCTATAGCTACCAGCACTGCCTTCCTCCCGGTGAGGAGGAGGAGGAGGAGACCAAAGCCATTTTGCACCAACTTCTGCCTTTGAAAGTCAGCCAGAGGCTCAGTGGCACCCTTGGGTCACCCTTCTCCTCAGTCCTCCCCTCTGGCAGCAGCTTGGTGCCAGGGAAGAGGAATCACCACCCATTCCCTATGGACAAGGAGGACTCAGCTGCAAAGCTGCAGATAGGCAGCACCTCCTAAAGAATCCATCTCACATCAAGCACCTAATGCAGAGGCCACTTCTGTGCTCCTGGAGGACAGGTTTACCACACTGGAGTAGGGTACAGGGATAGCTCATAGCTACACAGAGCCCTTCAGGACCTTCCTGGGGCTGACAGGTACAGCCTGGCTCTCTGAGCTGGCCAGGGGGTTGTGCAGCATCTCAGATGGCTTTAAATACCCACATAGTCTTGGGTGCTATGGTTTAGTGTGGGGTATCCCTGCCCAAGGGAGGGGGGTTGGAACTGGATGATCTTAAGGTCCTTTCCAACCCAAACCATTCTATGATTCTATGATATGTGGGGGGTGATCCCTCTTTTTGGTTTCTCCTACTTCGTCCCTCAAATCCATACGAAGCACTGAGCACTGCACTAACCCCCCTGCACCCCAGACATTGGGCTTTCATCTCCCTTTACACTGTGGAGGGTACGGGGCCCATGCAGAGGAATAGACTGAGGAGGTCTTGTATAACACGGACTCCCTTTGTTTCCAGGTTAGTCTGGATTGTCTGTAATTATGTCTAGGGATGCATGCCACGATAATTGCTGATTATTTGCAGCTCCTGTGGGACTGCTTCCTTGTGAAAGGAAGGCAAAGAGACCACGCATAGCACAGGCGAGAAATCCCGATCAGTGGCATATTGCTGGAACAGGCTCAAGAGCTGAATAAATCCGTGAATAGATGAAATAAAGAAGAGGTGTGTGGGAGCAGGCGAGATGGCCTTGCTGTGTCAAGAGAACTGTACCTTGTCCTCCTGCTCGGCAAACTCTGCTGAGCAGATTTATTAGTTTTAATTAACAGGAGTTGGGGGGGGGGGTAAGGGAAAGGAGCTGGGAATACATCCAAATTCCAGCTCACAAAATCACTGCTTCTTCCTCAAGATTGAGAGGGAAAGAGCGTGACTGACCAGAATAATAATCAGAAGAGAGATCTGCATGCCAAGAAAGCCATTTCTCCGCTCCGCCTTTGAGCTGCTTCCTAGGGTGAGGAGGAACTTGTTCAGAACTGAATGGGAAGTCCTGGTAGGGTCAGAGTCTGGGGCTGGAGCCTGTATAAGGTTTGGAGTGGGGCAGGTGGAAGCTCCTATGAAAACTTCTCCTTTGGCAGAAAGCTAGAGCTGGGTTTCAGCTTCTGTCTGTTTGTAACCTGCTGCTTTTCCCAGGCAGTGTGATTTACCTCGCTGTAAGCTCTCCTCCCCAAAAAGGAGGGTTTGGGGTCAGCCAGTTCCCTGTGGGCAGGGCAGAGATCAGTGTTGCTGGCAGCTCCCCTGCCCCTTGCTATCGCATCCCCCTGCCATCATGGCCAGCCCCTCTCACAGGGACCTGTGCCCATACTGCTCTGGGTACTGGGGATGTGCCAAAGCAGTATCAATGCCTACCCATGGGGTGCACCCATGGGTACTGGTAGGAAGGTAATTAATGGGGGTGTAGCTTAGTCCCAGTAGCAGAGGAGTTGAAAAACAACGAAACCCTCAACTTTCAGCCCCGAAAACATTGACAGTTCAGACCATCCGAAAGCAAACAGCACTTCCTTTTGTTTATTAGGGTTTTTTTCCTGTTGGCATCAAGTCAGTGGTTCCTTCCAAGGGTTTGATGAGGGTGAAATACATTTCTCCCTGTCAAAATGGTCTGTGAGGGAGCCCTGGTCCGTAAGTGCCTCCCTCCCTTGTGCACTGTGTGGCACAGGGCAGAGCCCCCTGAGATCCTGCTCGCTCCAGGACCAGCAAGAGTGCAGCCTCCTTAGCCCAGCACGTGGAAAGGGACTGTAGTGACAGGACAAGGGGTAACGGGCTCAAACTGAAACAGGGGAGGTTTAGATTGGCTCTAAGGAAGAAATTCTTTGCTGTGAGGGTGCTGAGGCACTGGAATGGGTTGGCCAGGGAGGTTGTGAGTGCTCCATCCCTGGCAGTGTTCAAGGCCAGGTTGGGTGAAGCCTTGGGTGCCATGGTTTAGTGTGAGGTGTCCCTGCTTATGGCAGGGGGGTTGGAACTGGGTGATCTTAAGGTCCTTTCCAACCCGAACTATTCTATGATTCTATGAGTAACCAAGAGCTGCTTCTGCATATAGTATTGTTTCCTTGCATGCTAGGTCCTGATACAGGGAACTTGCCCCTTGCTTGGGGTAGAAAACACCTTTGCAGCTTCAGCACCATCAGCCTGTCCCTTGATGAGGCTGAACCTTCACTGTTGCCCATTGAAGGTCCTGAGATGTGCAGGGAGCCGGAAGACAGCCACAAAGTACAGACTTGGGAAGGAAAAGGGGCTCTGGTTTTTCTCCCATGTTGGAATTGTTCCTTTCCAAATTTTCTTTCAGCCCATTAGGAACCATTTTGGAAGAGGAGCTGGAAAGAATGGACTTGAATGTAGCTGCCAACATCTCCAGGGGTCAGAGGTGCTTAGACCACAGATTGCGCCTTGGTCCCATCTCTGCTCTTTACAGATGTTCATTAAAGTTGTTTCACAAGGAAACACAGCGTCGCTCTCCAGGAAACAGCAGCCAGAACATTTTCTCTTTGACTTTCACAGCTCCAACAAATCCCTCAGGAAAAGCACAGGCAAGTGTTATTAAAAATAAAAAACCCTCGTGGAGAGGACTAACACTTTGTCTTCTGGATGTAACAGGAGCTGGCGGGGGTAGCAAAGACACTGCAGGAAGGCTCGGGGGGCAGAGCAGGACATAAACAAACACTCTAATAACATCTGGAGCGACCCAGCACAGTGATGAACACACACGGCATCTTAAAGCCACAGCCAGGTTTGATCCCAGTTGGGACCAAAGCACGGGGAGCACCAAGAGTTCTTGGGAAGAGCACATCATGCCGTAGCACCACTGTGAAAAGTGGTCCCATAGGAAAAGAATCCAACTGATTTTTGCCCCTCCAGTATTCTGGCCCTGGCATGAAGGTCGGTAGCTTCCTTTATCCTTATTCCATAGAGCTTCCAGCATGGAAGAAGACACACGTGGCTAGTGACCATGGGAAATGCTGTCCCAAGAGTCACTGCATGGATGCAGCCCGCAGAGCACTTTAGATGGGGCAGAAGAACGGGGTTACTCCTGCTCAAAGTGCATTGGTTTGCCTGCAGGCCAGAAAGGGGCAAACTCCAACTGATGGTCACCCACCAGCTGGGAAATGGTGAGGGTGTTTGTGCACTTCCATGTCTGGTAAGGGCCAAACCCCTGTTAGCGCCTTTTCTTCACTTAAAAAACCAGCTATAAGTGAGCCTGGACTGTGAGTTTTGAGACGTTTGTCACAACCCAATTATCTCCAACATCTCATCCCATCTGTGCTCGAGATCTGCCCAGGTATGCCAAAGTTGGATGGTGGAAAGGCGACAAATAGAGAGAAGGTGTGATTTTACAGCCTCCTTTCCCCAGGGAAGCAGTCCAACAAGGGCTACTGGAAGAGGTCACATCTTGGGTCTGATGGCATATGTTCAGATTACTTCATCAGAGGCCTGCTTGAAACATTTCCACGGATGCTGCTGGTAGAAAAATGGGCTCCTTTTTTTTTCCTTTCAAATTAAAGTAGGTTGGGTTTTTTCCCACTTGAGAAACGTTGACACCGTGTCAAAAAAACCCACACCGAAAAAAGCCAGGCCAACAAGGAATGTTGAACAAACAGAGGCAGCTTCGCTTTGGAACCAGAAATCAAAATAGATCTGTTGAAACCACAAATGATTCCGTGCTAATGGCACTGCTTGCAACTTATGCTCACATCAATTGCTAATTACACAGCCAGGCCACTGGCACGGTGCTTGACAGGTTGCTTTGGACAGGATCTCAAACAAGCAGCTAAACCACATTGCTCCCTCCATGTGTGGCATCTAGTTGAGGTTCATTGCTGCACAAAATGGTTGCTGAGGTGCATTCAGGAGTATATTGGGCTTTCTGGACACCAAATTTAGCCTTTAGAGGACAAATTTACCCATTAGAGGACAATCCGTAAAGTCAAGGAGATGCCAGTGCTGAGCCTGATGCTCATGCTGCTCCTCTCCATTGTCCGGCTCTCAAAGTCATGCTGACCAAAGGGGCCACACATGCTTGTGTGTGTCATGACACATACTAGCTTAGGAGGAGCAGGATTCCTGCTTCCGGGTTTGGGATCAGCAGAGCTGGCAAGCTCAGCACCATCAGGTTCTTCCCTTCCTTCTTCTCCTTGTTGGTGCATTTTGGCAAATGGTTCTGGGGGGAGTGGGTGAAGGATGGGAATCCCAGCTCCACCAAGAGCAAGGATGGGAATCCCAGCTCCATTGAGAGCGCTGGGGCAGTGGGTTTTACCAGCTCCAAAGCCTCCTGCACCCCATGCCCAAGTCAGCTGGGAAAGAGCTGAATTGTTTGCACATAAACATCCTGGCACAAAGCCACCTCCAGAAGGGAAAGGGGAGGAGGGCAGGAAACCAAATCAAAACAGAAAGAACATGAAAAATTAATAGGGTTTTAGAACTATTACATTTTCCAGGACTTGCTGGATTGTGGCTTTCAGTCCTCAATCAATCACACTTCAATTGAACTGATTAATTCCCCAAAATACTTCTTTGCCTGGCTTGGCTGTGTGCTTCCATCCCCAGGGAGCAGAGCCAAGCCAAGCCTGGGGCTGGCAGTGGGTGCTCATGCAGGGACCAGGCCAATGGAGACTTCCCACTTTTTGCTCCGGGACAGGGACATATCCCAAGATGCATTAACGGTGTGTGCTCAGCTGGAGCCTGTGTGCCAGTGCATGCTGCTCCCAGCCCTTCCCTTCATCCTCGCCCTGACCATCCCGGCCGATGGCCTGGGGTTAAGCAGAGAGCGCTTCATTGTGCCTAGGAAGGTGCGTTACCCATCCAGCCACAGAGCAGCCCCTTCAGCCCTGGATTGGTTTTCCCTTTTTATTGCCCAGCGGGAGGACCACGGGAAAGGTCTTTATGTGATTTTAGAGGAAGACAAAATGCCTTAATAGCGCCGGCGCTGCCTCTCGGGGACCCAGGGGACCCTGCAGCAGCCCGTAATCATCACCGTAAATAAAAGGGGATGTATCTAGTGTGCAGCTTGGGCTGTTAAAACAAGCCCTAGGGTGGAAGGGATGTCTTCAAAACAGCCTTGAGAGGATGGTTCTCTCTGTTTCGCTCCTTGTTGCCCCTCTAGTTCTGCTTTCCGGAGCAGCGGAAGGCTGGCACAGCTCTCTGTTCTCATAGCCTCAACTGGCTTGACAAGCTCATATATAGCTCTTTACTCTCTGCTCATGTGCCTTAGGGAGGGGACTGCCACATACTTGGGCTCATGCCTGGCCAAGGAAAACTGAATAAAAGGTGTGTTTAGGCCTCTCAGTTGTCCTCCACTGAAGACAACCCAACGTTGTCTCCTGCGGCAGCTTTGCCATAAGTCTTTTTGTAGCTTAGTGCCAAGTGCACTTCTCCAGGTGGGTATCCCTGATTGGGTGCGATGAGAAATCCGATTTCTAGCCCTGTGGTGTGGGGCGAAAGGTAGAAATCATCAACTTCCCAAAACGAAAAGAGAGGTAAATGGGGAAGGAGGCAGATTTTACTGACAGGGAGGATGCCCCATCCCTGGCAGGGCTCAAGGCCAGGTTGGACACAGGGGCTTGGAGCAAGCTGCTCCAGTGGAAGGAGTCCAAGCCCCTGGCAGGGGTTAGAACTGGAGGAGCTTTAAGGTCCCTTCCAACCCAAACCAGTCTGGGATTCTGTGATTCTTAATGGCTCAGAGCATGTTAGAGACATGGGAGGTCTCAGGACGGAAGGGTCCTACAAAGGCTTTTCAGCATGGAGAATGCACAAAATCCTTTTCCTTTTCTATAACCCACACCCGTCTCTCTCCAGGTGTTTTCATGGCTTTGCAAGCAACAGATTGGCAGCTAGAACTGGTTTTCTCTCTTCTCTTTCGTTTCTTTTTCCCTCTGCAAATGTTTGGCAGGAAGAAGAACCTGCAAGGAAAAAAAGGAGCTGATTAAAAGCACCGAGCCCTCGCTGTGAAAATGTCTTGAAGCAACTGTAACTGCCTTTATTTTCTACATAATGCTTTTGTTCCCTTGCATTCTCACCCTTCACAGCTTCCCCACGCTGATGTCTGGAACTGCTGCTGAGGTGTCGGTGCTCACAGGAGATGCTCTTGCACACGCAGGGAACCGCTGCGCTGGATCTCCGTTGTCCCCTTCATCCTGTTGATGGCTATAGGAGATCTGCTGGGAAAAGCTCACAGGGGCTTTCCCACACGTGCGTGGCATTCCCTATCCATCAACCATCCAGCAACGGGGATTGAGGTGTCCCTGCCTCTGTGGCGCTGGTGTGAAGTTGGTGAGGGCTGCGAAGGTGATGGCAGCTTTGGGAGGGTGAACACAGCTCCAGTTGCCATCCTGCTGCCTGGCAAACTCAGCTCCATCCCAGGCTCCCCCTCCTTTTATCCCGTGTGTGTTAAGCTTTCTTTTCTCCCCTGTTTCTAACAGGGCATCACCTTGTCCAGAGCTTAATAGAATTGCATGTGTGATCCTCATCAGGATTGGTTTGTGCTGCTATAGCCCCTGTGGGGTTGTAGCATAGAAAAAGGGAGCTCAGCCCTGATTGCCACCACGCAGTAACTCCCATCTGAGCCCTCACATCAGTGTGAGGAAACCATGAGCAAACCCAAGGTGCTTGGCTCTTGTAGGAAGGGCTGACCAGGGTAACTACAGTGTTTCAGTGCGGAGGTAAGAGGCCTCTTGTGTTTGTCCCCCCTTGACATCTCCACAGCACAGACCATGTGTGGTGACAAACACGTCTCTGGGACGTGGCTGCTTCCCAGCCATGCTGTGCAACAGGGGCCCATCAAGCAATTACCATCCTGTGCTATAAAAGCACTTTCCTTCCTCCTGCCGCCTCTCCTATGAAGTCTTCTCCCTCCCCCTGCAATGAACATTTTGACTTTGGAAACACAGCTTCTTCGGGAGAGCTTTGATGAGGGCTGGATGGAGCCGAGCCCTTCCCAACCATCTGCCCAGGTAGCAGAGTAAATCGGGGGCTTTTCCACTGCACCCAAACAGCTCCCCATAGCCCTGGAAAGGTAAAGAGAGCAGGAACGAGGCTCCTCAAGCAGGATGGGATGGCCCATGTTTAGCTGTGTCAATAAATGGAAAGACAGAAGGATGGGAAAGGAAGGGAAAGGGAAAGGGAAAAGGAAAGGGAAAGGGAAAGGGAAAGGGGAAGGGGAAGGGAAAGAGAAAAGGAAAAGGAAAAGGAAAAGGAAAAGGAAAAGGAAAAGGAAAAGGAAAAGGAAAAGGAAAAGGAAAAGGAAAAGGAAAAGGAAAAGGAAAAGGAAAAGGAAAAGGAAAAGGAAAAGGAAAAGGAAAAGGAAAAGGAAAAGGAAAAGGAAAAGGAAAAGGAAAAGGAAAAGGAAAAGGAAAAGGAAAAGGAAAAGGAAAAGGAAAAGGAAAAGGAAAAGGAAAAGGAAAAGGAAAAGGAAAAGGAAAAGGAAAAGGAAAAGGAAAAGGAAAAGGAAAAGGAAAAGGAAAAGGAAAAGGAAAAGGAAAAGGAAAAGGAAAAGGAAAAGGAAAAGGAAAAGGAAAAGGAAAAGGAAAAGGAAAAGGAAAAGGAAAAGGAAAAGGAAAAGGAAAAGGAAAAGGAAAAGGAAAAGGAAAAGGAAAAGGAAAAGGAAAAGGAAAAGGAAAAGGAAAAGGAAAAGGAAAAGGAAAAGGAAAAGGAAAAGGAAAAGGAAAAGGAAAAGGAAAAGGAAAAGGAAAAGGAAAAGGAAAAGGAAAAGGAAAAGGAAAAGGAAAAGGAAAAGGAAAAGGAAAAGGAAAAGGAAAAGAAAAGAAAAGAAAAGAAAAGAAAAGAAAAGAAAAGAAAAGAAAAGGAGAGAAAAAAATGAAGAGAAGGGAAGGGAAAGGGAAGGGGAAGAAAAGGGGAAGGGGAAGGGAAAGGGAAAGGGAAAGGGGAAGGGAAAAGGAAAAGGAAAAGGAAAAGGAAAAGGAAAAGGAAAAGGAAAAGGAAAAGGAAAAGGAAAAGGAAAAGGAAGCATTTAAATGGGATAGGAAATCAGGAGGGGATCCTGTGGGCATCTCCAGACCTCCAAGAGCTGATGGAATGGGGCAGGCAGTGGTGGTAGAGCAGGGTTTGTTCCTTGCATTCCTTTTTAGCTTCTCAGGATTTTGAATCCCTGTGTTATCCTCATCCTCTTCTTCCTCCTCATGACTTATCTCCTCCTTGCCTGTAGCTTAGTAAGAGCATAACCATAGGTGCAGTCATACAGTTTATGGGCTGGGTAGATCTTCTGCTGCCAGCTAACTCAGTAAGGCACTTAGGGCATCCATGGCCCTTTCCACCCTCCTGTGGCCCTTGTATCATGCATCAGCAAAGGGAGTTGCATGGTTCTCAGCTGCCATCAGCTTGATCCTCTCTGCTGCCAGGTTCAGGTCTTATGCTGTGTCCCAGGGCACAAGACACATCCCTGTGCTTCATAACCCACCATGCCCTGCAGCACCCCAGCACTTGCCTTACATCAGACACTTGCAACTGAAAACAACCCCCCTGAATAATGATAGCAGTGATTTTAAAACCAGTGAACATGCTACAGGAGCCAAGTACCGTGTGGAGCAGGGAGAGGTGTGGGAACCATGCTGCTACCCTCCATAGCCAAGGGAAAGGCAGCCCTGAAATCCCCTGGCCAGAGCCAAGCGTGCTGCGCCTGTGCTTTGGCACCTTTTCCCTTTTGATTTCCCCCTGTTCTTGGCCCAAACCTACATCCCCAGACATGGTGCATGAAGAAAACACAGCGGCAGCTTCTTAGAAGCTGAAGAGCCTTAAAAGCAACACCTGAGGGGTCAGCACCAGTGACAGCACCTGCAGCAGCCTGGTTATATTGTCCCTGTCACAAATGATCACAGTCCCACGTGTCAAGGGTGATGAACCCCGTTTGAATTCTACCTGGGTTTGGTAACACAAAGAGCACAAATCCCTTTCCAAGCACTGGCTGGTCCCTGTGCTCCTGCCTGTGTAACTCAGTGACACGCAACAGCCACCATCTGGGAAACAGGATGGGGCTGACTCTGGGATCTCCAGCGCTGAATAGAACAAGCTGCTCCTGATGAGCTCGGAGACCTGGAGCTGGGATGGATGCGCACGGCACAGGGGCTTGCACACAAGCTGGGTTTTCCATCTCCTGCAATATCTGGTGGTTTCCAATGTTAAAACAAGGCAAACAGGACTTCCCAGCCTTGGGGCAGAGCACAAGCCTCCCCATGGGACTGAGCAGAGCGGCTGCGTGCACCGATGCACTCAGAGCATTGCTGTTATCTAGTGGAAGCCACTTGGTTAAAATCTCTGCTTTTCCATGGGAAACAGCTTTATTTTCTCTTTCCTGGGGTGCAGCTGGGGTTTCTGATGGGCACTAAGGAAATCTCACTGGTGCTGGTGCTCAGAACCCCCTGGGCTGTCATTCTGCTCCAGTCATGGGTGCATGGCTCAGGCCCCACATGCTGAATGAGCTGCATTTTCCTACAGCAGCAGGTTAAAGGGGGTTTACCACCCTCACTCCCACATACATGGGGATCCCCAGAGGGTACTCCCCACATTCCCAAGGAGCCATGGAAGTGGTCTGTACCACCAGACCCCCATGGGTCTCAGCACCCCAGCACAGCTCCCATGTATTTAAGGCTGCCCTTCAGCAGGATGTGACTCAGAGGTCATGGGCTGGTGTTGGGATGCAGGGGACAGCACCTGAAAAGAGCCGCTGAAAAGGGCACAATCCAGGCACAGCCACCTTACAAAGCGAGCATGGAAAGCGAGGAGGCTCCAAATCATAAATTCAATTGTGTTGAAAAACATAATGGTGCTAAAATAGGGTTTGTTTTGGGATTTGCATCTGGAGATCCCTCTCTCTGCTGCCGCAGAGCCAGCCCTGAGTAGAGGTTTTAATGGCAAAGTTCAGCTTTGTGCATCTCAGAGCTGTGTTTTGGGAGAGGATGCTGGGCTGCTTTAGGACAAGGGCTGTACAGGGCAGTGACTTGGGAAGGGGATGCAGATGGGACATGGCGAGACAATTGATGCCTCCACCCCATGGAATCGGCTCCGATGAGCTCATTCCCAAAGCAGCTTTTACTTGGCAGGAGGATTGGGAGGATAACTGCAAATTGCAAACAAACACAAGAGAGCCAAGAATCATTTATTTAGAGAACATTTTGCAGGTTTTTTCGAGGGCCTGGTTTGAGCCTGGCACTTGTGGGTTGTATTTGCACTTGGAAATAAGATAAATGTGACACCTGCTCCATTTAATCTTTCTCTCCCTTTTTCCTTCCCCCCCCCCTCTTTGCCTTCTTTGAAGAACTTACCAAAAGAGATTGAGAAGGAGCAAGTGATATTAGATCATGGGCCTGATTAATGATCCTCTGGGGGGAAAGGAAATCATTTAACCACAATATAGAGCGCTTTTGATTGAAAAGAACTTTAAATTCCATGTTGGAGCCAGGAGCAAAACTTGGAATAACAAAGTAAAGAGAGCACGTGGCTGCTGGGTTTATCACCACTGGCCACAGGGGCTTTGTATTACTGTTAAAGCAATCGAATGAGTAAATACACAAACAGGCTCTCAAATACAAAAGCAAACAGGGAGAGAGATGATGGAGACCTGCTGATGAAGAGAGGGTTCAAGGAGTGAAAGGAAGAGGAGATTGGCCTTTAGTCTTGGCACGTGGCAAGGTTTGACATGAGGATGCTTTGGTCTGTGTTGTGCTTCTTTGGGCTTAGGCATCCCCATTAGCACTGCAGGGTCCATCCCCCACATCTTGGGGCTGCTGATCCCACCAGCACCCCCTGCTCCCAGGGATTCCCTCTTCTCTGCCTCCTTTGCCGAGGTGGGAGCTGCAGTTCCAGCTGGGAGCATCTTCCCTGGCAACACAGCTTGACAGGCTGGGGAAAGAACTTGGCCCCAAGCAAAGGGCGCAGCCAGGACTGAGTCCTACCAGTGCTGTGCTGGGGACACCTCTAATGGATTTATGATGTTCCTCCCATCGCTCCTTCTGTAACAAGAGTATTAAAACCACTAATGCAAACCTGTGGATTGTTTTTCCCCATCTTTGCACATGCTTTTCTAACACCCAAAGAAACAAACCAGCAATTTGCAGTTTCCTCTGAGTGATCCATCAGGAATGATGAAGAAAGTATTGTCACAATCATATTAATTCTGCTGAGGGTGTCCCAATGAGCTAGTGCCTTGCTCGGTGAGTCCTCTGCTTGTTTCTCCCCACCCTCCTCTTCCTCCTGAACCCTCTGTGCTGTGGCATCAGGGACTTGGAGTGTATATGAACATGGGAACATAAAAGCAGAAGGGGAATGGCGTGTGCAGAATGAGCTGTTTGCTTTCCTCTGATTGTTGCTATTAATAAAACATTGCATTAAATCAGTGCTGGAAGAATATAATTGGGACCATCCATCACATATCTAGAGGAGAAGGGCTCCTGTTCATCAGCTGAATGGAGCAGCTGCTGTTACCCCAGCAGTGAGCATGGGGAAGGGCTGGTCTCATGTCCCCATGTTTTGGACCCATCCTCTCCCCATGATCAGCACCATTTTTGTCCCTTTTATGCCTTTCTTTAGCATTGACAAAGGCAGGAGCTGGGGGCAGAAGGAGGCTTTAACTGGGGACCCCATGCCTGGACAGGAGATTACCGGGATTTGGGATTGGGGCTTTGTGTTTGAGGGTGGTTTCTCTCCATGGCCAGCTCTTCCTCACTCCACACAGGGATGAAGGCTTCTCCGTGGCTTCTGCTGAGGAAGCCAGAGGGGAACACCCCTGGCACTCACAGCAATAAACTGCCTTGCAATAGGGAGCAGAACAGCCGTCATTTCATCCACTTTTCAGGGCAGCTGAAGCCATTACATGAAGGAGTTGGTTCCTTCACCACGAACAGGAGGTTTTTTCTCCAGCCCGGTGATTTCTGTTGGGCTAATGCACCTCTTCATAGAATCACATTCTATAAAGCAGCAAATAACTCAGCGTGTGCTCCCAGCTGAGCACAACAACAGGGATGGACCCGGTGCTGCTGGGCTGCTGAGGAGGGAGCTCCCATTACCAACCCCTTAGCCCTGCGCTGTGGGATCTGGGGAGGCAGTCGTGCCAGTGGATGCAGGGCTCCGGGTCTTCCAGCAGCTGTCCTTGGTCTGATCTCTATTAAACCCCTGCGCTTCTGACCTGCAGTGTCCAGACTAAATTTCCAGGTGGTAGCATTGTTTGGTCTGTGAGATTTAATAAACCCTTTCATATTTCCCCCTGGTGAGGGTATTTGTCACTTCCACTTTCAGCTTTTGATGTTCTTTGATGAATCAAACAGGTCAAATCCCTTTGGTCTGTTGCTGCACAGCAGCTTCCCCAGGTTCATTCCTGTAACCCTCTCCTGAATCCTCAGTCTATTTCCTTAGACCTCTAACACTGGCTGGACATAATGATGCCCCAGCAAAGCCATTCGTTGGGGAAGTTCTCTATTAAAACACCCACAGACCATCCCCCAGATCCATGTTTTATCTTCCCATTCCTTGTTATGCAAAGAACAGCAAATAAATGATGTCATATACATACATCAGACTTGTAACTAGCACTAATGATTCTACAATAAAACCAGACTGATAACTGGTGAGACAGAGATTAAGCAAAATAAGATAAATGCATGTGGTACAATATTTTAAAAACATGCTCCTAATTTCAGAGCATCAAAGCATGATCACAGCTAAAAATAATGCCAATCCATCAAAACCCTGTCACGCAGAGGGTTTGGGACTCATTGTAGACAATGAAGAGCTAAAAGAAACGTCGGCTTTCTTTCAGTATTAATACATAACTAAGCAATCCAAGAGGAGGATATTACATTAATGGCATAAATGGATCTTAATAAAAGACCGTTTTGACATGTCAATACTATTACTCAGTTGTATTAGAGAAATCAGAAATGGAAGAGGCCTTTTAATGAGAGATGGTGCCTCCATCTCTGACGCAGACCCCACAGTGCTCAGCCTGGGGAGCGGATCCAGATGGGGAAGCACCAGCTTGGGGGGATATTGTGTTCCAGCTCCCAGGCAGCAGTTCCCAGCCTCAGTTCAGTCCCCAGCTCCGAACTGCGTCTCCTTGTCCACTGCCCCTTGCCCTTGCCCTACTCCTAGGGTAGGAGCAGGGGATAAAGCAGAACCATCCCCATCCTGGCTGGGTGTCAGGCACACCAGCTTCCCCTACAGCCGTTTGCTGGTGCCCCTACCCCAAATCCAGCGTGTTGCCTGTGTCTCTCACATGTATAATTGGTTATCTGAGCACTGAAGATTAATTACTGGCACTTAATCTCCTTGGAGAGCACTTAAGCCACCACCATGCATTAGTCTGGCTTGTGCTGCAGGGCAAACTCAGGGTGCTGTCCTCAGCCCCTGCTCCCTGCTTTAGGGGCTGCTGGGTTTGGGGTGTCTGCATGGCACTGCCAGGGTACAGCCCCATCGGTGCCTGCACTGCAATGGCACCAGCCCTGACACCACAAGCGATGGCTCCACTGCGCTGTGCACCACATCCCACCCCAGCACCACGCTCGCATGCCGGGCACTGGGAATTAGCCATGCAGGAAGGAAATGGGCTCTTGTGAGCCGTGTGTCTGTGGCTCCAGTTGCATCTTACTGCCCACTTGACAATCAGTTCATATTGTTTCTAGAAACCCTGTGTGAGCAGCACAGATTTGGGGAGACCAAGAGATGCTTTATGTGCCGGGCTGGAAAGCTGTCAACAATGTTATTTGCTTGTGTTCAGCTTTGCACAACAGCTGATTCCTTCAAGTGATGGGAACTGGGTTTGGAATGAATTGGTGGTTTGAAAGTCTGGGGAATAGGAGCCAAAGGGAAATGAGAAACTGTGGTGTGGAGCTGATCCTGCTGCTTGGAGTTTGCTGATGGCTTTGGGAAACGAATCCAAGCCTAAACTGTATCTTGAGTCTCTTCGAAAGAGAGAAGGACCAATTTGCTTGGAGATGAATGGGACTGAAGGGCTTTTCCCTCTGCCTTTAATTAAAAGGGATTCCCAGTTAAAATGAAATAAAACCGAACAGAGAAGCTGGAGGAAAGTCTCCTATGGAGAGCAAGAGAAAATAACAGAATATATTAGCAAAAAAGAGACCAGACAGAAAATGTTCATTTGGGGAAGGTTTTGATGAAGAGAATGGTATTTTTCTTGTTTTCCAGCCAGGCTTAGCAGACATAGGGAAAAGTAAAGAGGAGAAACAAACGCCCCAATGCAGGCGATGGTCCCAGGAGAATGCTGCTGCCTTCTCCTAGATTCCCCATGGCCTCCTGCCATGGACTGCCCAGGGATGCTGAAGGCTGTGGCTCTTTCACCTGGACAAATGCCACCAAGCGCAGGCTGCTGATGGGGCACAAGGAAGGGGGGAAAGTTTGGGTCCCATCATTGTCATTTCCAGGGTGGAAACATCCCAAAGCAGGACAGGATGCAGACAAGTTTGTTTGGGGCTGGTTTGGGCTCTGCCATCTGTGGAGGAGCAAGCAGCAATCAGGAATCCCCAACAAAACTGTCTATGTCCAGCACTTGACAAGGGGTCTCCTCTTGGAAAGGTCCCCATTACCTTATGTCACTGTTCCCTTCAGGTGCTGGCAGCTCACACTGTGGGATTTCCTGTCCTATAGGGTCCCTGGGAGCCCCTTCATGTCCTGGTTCCATCCCATCCCTGATGCCCTTCCCTCCAGCCTCACTGGAGGGTGTCAAATCCCATCTCCATCGCTCCAAGGCTGCAGGTCTCCTGCGCTCTCCCTGCACCCAGGGCAGTGGCTCTTGGTCTTGCCACCATGGCTGGGTGGCTGCAGGGGCAAGGGGGTGACAGCATGGGGGTGACAGCACTGCCACCCTCCATCTGGGATGCATCACTTGAGTGTGAACTGCAGCCTTGCACCTCCCCAGGGCTGGAAGTTGGGAGGTTGGGGGGACTGATTGAAGCTGGGGAAGCATCAAGGGAACACAGAGCATCGCACCATGGTGGAGCTGGGCCACAGCCTCCCTGGGCCACCCTCCATACTCCTGCAGGCACCCTAGCCAGGGATGAGATATCCCCAGTGCACCCAACCTCTTTTCCCCCTTTGCTTTCCCAAGACACATCAGTACTGGCAGTCAGAGGGGTTCCTCATCACACAGTGCTGCAAGAAAGGAGGATGTTTGCACCCGCATTAAGGAGAGAGGAAGCAAAGATGAGGGGCGTGAAAGGACTGCAGGAACTCCTCTGACCCTAACCAGCCATTTCCCTGAAGGACTTGGGCTTGTGGGATTGAGCAGCATTTCTGTCTTCAGGTGTTTGTACCGGAGCATCCTCAACCAACAGCAGTTTCTTACTGCAGACTGAGCCCAGCACCTACCCCAGCCGTGCTGAGCTCTGTGGACAGTACCAGAAAGCAGGTCCTGCACATAAGCATCACCAGAACTGTGCAAGAGCTCCTTTTCAGGGTCTGCACCACAGCCCTCCTCTGTTTTCCAGGAGCATTTCCCAGCCCAGCACTGTCCATCAGTTTGTTCTCCTTGACTAAAGATTAGCTCAGGGGGATCCTGCCAGTTCAAGTCATGCTGCAGACTGGACTCTGGGCAAAACCATCCCTTCCTTAGCTATGATACTTCCCATACCCAGGCATGTCGTGACTTCCCCCAGATCCACCTCCCAGTACAGATGTCATCCCTGCACTGTAAGGTAAGTGAGTGATCAGGCACATTAACTGAGGAGAAGGTTATCAAGGGTGGGTAAGCCCCAGAATGAAGAGGTGATTTCTGAGCCAGGATTTCCTTCCCCCTGAACACAGAAGCAGGACTGGATGATTCCCTGTCCTTGTCATCAGTCTCCAGGCATCTGCTCTTGGCCACTGTCACAGCCATGATGTGAAGGATGGATTGGTGGGACCCAAATATAGCCCTTTCCTCTCCCTCCCTGCCTGTGTAGGGAATCCTCACTTTCCCCATTAGCCATGGCATGGGCGCAGCAGGGGATACATGGTTCTAGAGTTTATACTTCCTGACCCAAGCTCTTCACTCTCTGTTTGGGAACTGGCAACATGAATGATCTGAGCAACCTCAGACACATTAGTCCGGCCCCTGGAGTATGCAAGGCTTTAGAACAAGGTTGGAGGGAGTCATTAAAACCACAGAGCTAAATAGAAGATGACATGAAGTGCAGTAAAGGGGATGTCAGGCTCACCTCATGTTAGGCGCTGGACAGAGAGGATGCTGCGGATCTCTCCCTGCTCCAGTAAGGTATCTGATACAGTGCCTGGTGGGAAATTACTCATGAGGCCAGGGATTAATGGCAGAGTAGAAAGTGAGTGAGGAACTTGCTAAAGAGGAGCTGACAGCTTGGTGTGCTGCATGCCGTGGTGGCTGGCTTACAGGAGATCAGTCCCGAGGACAACAGAGTACCTTGCTTCCTGACCTCAGCTCAGTGCATGAATGACAGCGTGGGGAAGCACCATCAGTGGAGGGAAGGGAGAATGGATGCCTCTGATTGATTGAATCACTGGCAGGACTCATCTGCAATACTCCTGGCTCTTCTGCTGTTTTCCTGAAGGCAAATCCAACCGGGGAGAGGGCAGGAAAGGACTCTGCTGCTGCTGTAGGGAGTGGAGTATCCATCTGATGAGAGGAGGCACAGAGAATGGGTTCCTTGGCCTGTTAAAAAGGAGGTTAAGAACATGTCAGGGAAGGAGAAGAGCTCTTCACATTAAAGCACTGTCTTTGCAGTGCAAAACTCAGTAGAAACTATGCAGCTCAAAGCTAGATGTAAAGGAAGTTCAGGAGTTAGGGAGGAAAGCAGTTTTGAGACAGAGGCTCATACATTAATGTAATAGATGATCGTATGACCTGGTTGCCTTCAACAACAGGCAACTGGCGTGATCCAGGCCATCCTTTCCAAGGAATGGGTGTAAGTGATCCCCTTCATGGTTCCTGTGCCTCCCCGGGGCAGTGTCAATGGGGATCAAGCAGTTCAGTGTTGCTATATGATGCTCCAGCCAGCCACTCATCCTGCTCTGCAGCATGACTCGCCACGGGGCACCTTGTACAGCCAGGCAAGATGCTCCTTCCAGCCATGTAGAAGAGAATGTGTCCTCCCAGCATGTTCCCAGCAGGAGCCCCCAGCAGGGCCCATCCAGCCTGCAGCAGTCTCCCTTGTGTCAGGCTCAGGTCTATGAATAAAACATCTTCCCAAGAACCTCAGTTTTCCACTGGCTGAACCTAAACCTCTGATGGATGTCACTGGTTTGTATGTTCAGCAATCTCTACCAGAAGAGGAGGCAACAGTAAGCAGATCAAGGCTGAAAGACACCCGTAAGGGAAGGAAACAAAGCGAGGAGGAAGCTCCTGTCTCCAGCCCCAGCTTTCTCCTCCTCCTTTCACTTGCATTTCTGGTCCTGCAGAGGAATTTATACTCAGGCTCCATGGTCTGGCTTCTTAGGAGAAGCAAACTTGCCATATCCCAATGGGTTCTTGGTGCTGTGCAAAACAGAACTAAGTAAAGCTTTTGATGTGAGGGAAGGTTGGGGAGCTCAGCAGGCCTGCTTGCACAGCTTTGAAGTGGGGCTTTTGCCAAGGCGGGTGGGCAGAAGATGCTGCTGGTGGGAAAGAGGAGCTGAGCTCCGTGTGTGAACAGGGGCCTGATGGGTTGGGAGTGATTGGAGTGGAAAGGGGTCTCAGTGTTGTGTCTTGTCCCCATTGGCATCCAGAGCTCAAGGGAGCAGGGAGAAGAGGCTGGGAGGATAGCAGGGACTTGGTGGAGAGCCAGGGATTGTCCTGGATATGGGAAGGTGCCTTTGCTCATATTCTGCATCCCCAGAATGGTCATGAGCTGCTTTCCAGACCCTCCTGGTGTCGTTCCTGATTCGGAGCAACATAGGCTGAAGTGGGGTTCATGCACATATGGAGTGCAGGGATGCAGAAGGGTGGTCCTGTTGGAGTGTGGTTCATTATTAGGGATACAGCTAGAGACCCCACAGCAAAAGAAGATAGAGGAGAAGAAGCAGAAGGGAAGGGTAAGTGCACTCCCAGGTTCCAGCCTGGCTTGTGGTCTCCCACTTGGCTTTGGGTCCCCTTTCTCATGGCATGGAGAGAAACCACCATCTGGTTTTCATTCTTCTGGGGGTCCCTCTTCTGTCCAGGCTGCTCAGGGCTCACTGGCATGTGGGACCTCATGTTATGGCCCCCCTAACCCCAATCAGTGGGGAGTAACCGGTCTGTGGCTGTGTGTATAGGGACTGCTTGCAAGGAGAGCTTAGGGGGCATGCACGCATCCGAAGCCATCATTGCTATGAGGCACTGTGAGATCGGGCTGCATGGGAATGCACTGTCAGCTGATCCTTCAGCCCTGGGGAAGCCAAAGTAGACTAGGAAAGACTAATACAGCCATTTACATGCAGGTAAGCAGCCACAATGTGGAGGGGAACAGACCAGAGGGGGTGAACACCACAGCAGCTCCTGTTTGGCTGTTTCCCACTGTTGAACGTGGCAGCACCTCTTCATGTTTTCCAGCTCCCAAATGTGTCGTTCAGTGTTTGACATCCCTATGGATCACTCAGGTACATAAAATGCTGCCTAGGAGCGGGCCCAGGGAGGGAGCTGCAGCCCAGAGCTGAGCTGGGTTTAGTTGCTTTGGGTCTTGAATCATGTCCTTGATAAGAAGCAAAGCTTCATCTGCCTCCTAAGTGTGTGATGAAGGGAGTGATGGCTTTCTGCTGGGTATTGATGCTCATGGTGGTATTCCCTCCACAGCTCTATCCATCATGCTGTCAGATACCTGCAGGAGAAGGAGAGAGGCAGGCAGAGATCTGGCTGATGGAGAAAGCTCCAGAGGAGAGACCATCATCGAGGCCGTGTGGAGGCCTTGCAGCCACAGGTGGGTACCCACAGTCTCCTTTGAAGCCGCTCCACTTAGTTTGAACAACTCAATTTTCACGAGGGTTGGGATTTGAACCCAAATATAATGCAGAGCTGGGGAGCTTTTCCTCACCACTCCTGTTTGATCCGTGTTGTTTATGTCTCTATATGTCTCCCGCAGGAAAGCCTGAGGCAGGGAAGGGACCCCGAGAGCCCGTCAGCCTCCCTT
Source organism: Agapornis roseicollis (assembly GCA_002631895.1). Lineage (NCBI taxonomy): Eukaryota > Metazoa > Chordata > Aves > Psittaciformes > Psittacidae > Agapornis > Agapornis roseicollis. The sequence continues at coordinate 86,000 of NDXB01005987.1, read as the reverse complement.
CCTCCTGCATTGCACAACTTCTCTCAAGAAGATGTTGTTGCTAAATGCACTTGGAGCTCAGCCTTTCCGGGAAGGTCCTGCTCAGGCTGAGGCAGAGCAGCCAATTCACACTGTGCTTGTGTCCCAGTGGTTTCAGATTGATCACTAAAGAGCTGCTTTTTTTGCCATTTTTTGGGTTCTTTCCAGGTTGCTGCCTCCCATCCCCCTGCATTTGCTGTAGCTTTCATAACCTTGAGATAGGAGGAGGTAAAACCACTCCTAGCTCTGGCACTGGAGTGAGGACACAGTGGGGAAGGTGCCACTCATGGCCACAGCCCCGCCACTGCAGCTGGATGCTGCTGTCCAAACCACGAGCGTGGGCAAGAAGTGCTTGCATGGTGTGACTGTAACACAAGCAGGGCTGCAGGGTCAAATCCAGCCTTTTGCTTGATGTAAATGGCAGTGCTTGGTGATCCCTTCTTTTCAGCCTGGGGAAGAGAAGGCTGCATGGAGACCTCAGAGCAGCCTTCCAATATCTGAAGAGGGCCTATAGGGATGCTGGGGAGGGACTCTTCATTAGGGACTGCAGTGACAGGACAAGGGGTAACGGGTTCAAACTTAAACAGGGGAGGTTTAGATTGGATCTAAGGAAGAAATTCTTTGCTGTGAGGGTGCTGAGGCACTGGAATGGGTTGGCCAGGGAGGTTTTGAGTGCTCCATCCCTGGCAGTGTTCAAGGCCAGGTTGGACAGAGCCTTGGGTGCCATGGTTTAGTGTGAGGTGTCCCTGTTTATGGCAGGGGGGTTGGAACTGGATGATCATAAGGTCCTTTCCAACCCAAACTATTCTATGATTCATGAGGGCTGTGTGCTGCTGCTCCCAGAGGGAGGAGAAGGAAGCCAGCTTTCCATCCTGGCCATGCTTTGTACCCCCAGCTCACAGAAGCAATCTTTGACCTCAGCCCAGTCAGTGACAGGGGGACCAGTGACAGCACTACAAAGCTGCAATGAGGGTGACCTTCATCACCACCATGATGACGACCATGAGGGTCACCAGTGTCCCATGGAACCACCACAGATTGACCCAACAGCAAACTTAGCACTGAGACCTCTTGCAAAATGGGGCAGGACAAAGGTCTGGATAAATCTAGACCTCACCATCCTTCAAATGGTTTTGCATTAAGAGATGAAGAATAGCTCTTGGTGACATGCTCCAAGGCACCCTCAGCCACCAGCACCACTAGAGGAGTGGCACAAGAAGGGCTGCAGAGGTAATATGGGGCAAGGAGCCCAATGGCTCTACCAGCTGTCAGTGAGGCAGATGATTCCACCCCCCTTGCAATGGGTGCTGGGTGGATGGCTCAGTATAAAAGCCAGGTGAGGTTTGTGGTTGTGGGGCTTTGTTTCTGGTTAGGAAAGGTTGACAAAGGCTTGTTTTGGGTGGGTTTAATTGGTGCTTGTTTAGGGTGGCTGCTGTGGGGTATCTGCTGCTGCAGTGCTCCTGCTTGTGGGAAGAGCTGCATCTCATGCCAAAGGGAAGCCTTTACCCCATGGGTAGCTTTAGTGTTTGCTCCTCCCAGAGCCACTTCACTGAAAGAGCTGTGTGTGATGTTCCTTGCAAGGAACCCAGTGCTGCAGCCCATGGTGGTTGCATGTGGATGGTGTATGGAGGATTTAGGAGGCACCCCAGGAGTCAGCTCTGTCCTACAAGGTAAGGAGTGTGTCTGGACCTGCCTACATTTGGGTGCTGCTGTGGGGCAGGAGTAAAGGGTGGCCATCAGTTCAGTTGCCCCAAGCACCTGATTCAGACCTGCTGAAGCTGGATGATGGATGGGAAGTGAGAAGGACCTGGTCTTGACTCTGAGTCTCCTCTTCCAGGGTTTGCTGGGCTCTGCTCACAAGGCATCACTTCTGCTGGAGGGCCCATGAAAGGCACTGAGGCAGCCACCAGATCGGTTTCAATTGAGGAGCTAGTGCCAAGAAGTCAGTTGCTGTCCTGTGTCTCCTGAAATAACCAGAGGCAATGTCAGGTTCAGCTTCTGTGGGGACCAAAAGCTGTGGCATGAGGGGGAGCTATCCACATGTCTGGCACATGTGGCTGGAGGTGCCAGAGCTGCAGTCAGGGCTTGGGCAGCTGCTCAGTATCTGCCCTGTGGTCTTTTCATGCAATAAAACCCTCAAGTGATGGTAGATCACAGCAGCATTATGCAAACTGCCATTTGCATAAGCATTATGCAAATTGAGATGGATAACCAGCTTTAACCAGACTCAGGTTGCTTTCAAGTGCCTCTTTCTCAGCTGGTAATTCAGTCACTTCAAGAACAAAGAACCCCAAACATCACATTTGTTAACTTCCTTCTCTTGGTGAAGCACTTCACCGGGGCAGGGAGGGAAGGAAGGGAGCTGCCATGGGCAGGCACTGCAGTACCCAAGTGGCCTGGTGGGGTCACTGGTGGCTTTCACATTCCAGCTGTCCCAGGAAGGGCTTAAAGAGCTTTCGGCTTCAAACTGAGGGAGCCCAGTGAAGGATCTGCTCCATCCCAGCTTCCTTGAGACCTTTGGAAAGCCTCTGGGCCTTCTTCATCTGAAAGTACTTTGCTGGACTTTGAGAACAGCTGCATAGGAAGTGATGGGAGATTCAGGTAATCTATTGGAGCAGCTTATTGCATCTGAGGGGTTGAGAGGTTTGTCTTGCTAGGAAAGGTATCCAAGGTATTAAATACAACTGTATGGGGAAGAGTGAATTGGATAGCTTGTTCATGCTGTCCCTCCCTTCTTAATATGGAGGGAGCATAAGCCCTGGAGCATCCCATCCCTCCTGCCATGGGGATGAGGGGGCTGGACTGGGGTGTGTTCCTCCCCTCCAGGAGGGCTGGTAGGGTAAGCACAAGCACTGAACACTTCCATCTCCATCGGAACTCTTCTTTCCCCTCCTGCAGTGAAGTGCTTTCAGTCTCTGCCTCCTGCCAGCCCTGCCTTTCCTTTTCCTGCTTGCCCAGCTCTGATCCCTGCCTGGAATATCTTTTGGATGTGTGGCTGCTTTCCAGCTCCCTCAGCCTCTGTAACAAGAGATGGAAGCATTAACTTTTAGGTGCTTCTTACTTTGCTCTCAGCAAGGAAGCTCAGTGGTGGTTGTCACAGACCAGCTCTTGTGCCCCACGTTCATGCTAGGCTGGATCAGGAGCCTGGATGGCTTCTTGGTGCTCTGCAGGTTCCTGGTGGTGCTGTCATGGAAAACCTCATGATTCCTAACCAAGGAACTGCTGTGTGGTTAAGGACTGTCACTGAGCATCCCCACAAAGAAAAGGGATTGGGAAGAGCATAGGGTGACCCAGATCAAGTGGAGAGGCATCAGTACATTATGAGGGGACATGAAGATGTCAATAGATCTTATTAGTGATATTACCCAGGGCTTGGTGCAGACCTGCCTGACCCATCCTGGATGTGCTTCAGCATCTCCCAACCCAGCTGACACAATGACTTGGGTTTCCTGCGCCCACCTGCAAACTCCCTGTCCTGAGGGCAGGGAAATGGGGGCCAAAATAGCTGTGGGGGTCCCCTTAGAGCAGGGCTGGAGCTATAGTGGTGGAGGAATTGGCCTGTGGCCCTCAGGATGGGGCTCGAACAAGTGCCATGGGCACACACCTCTGCAGAGCAGCAGTGGCAAGGAGATAGCCTGACAGTGGTCTTTGTGGGTCCTGCACCTTATGATGCTCCCTGCTATAGGTCCTAGCTCCAGCCTGCCATGTCTCTGAACATGCTGGTATCTCAGCCTCTGTCTTGCAGAGTTGATAAGCTCTGAGCTGGCTAAAGGGGCGTTTATAGTGAGCAGCCCTATTGACATGCAGATACGAGCCCTTCTCAAGGTCTGGAGGCGTGTAAGAAGAGCCTCAATTTGCTCGACTGAGGCAATGCAGCATCTGTAGCTCCTCGTGTTTGGCCATGAGAAGTGCTGATGGGTTGGCATTGGCTGAGTGTCTCCTATGGTTATCAGTGTGTTAAAAGGAAGCACTAAAAGCCCTTGGCAGCAAAACTGGTTGAGGGTTGAGACCTTGGTAGGTGTGTGGAGACACAGATGATGCTGACCTATGGGAATCCAGGGATCTAAGAAGCTGGAGAATGGGTGAGAGCCTGCTTAAATGCTATCGGGTTTTATTGCCAAAGAGGATAAATTGCTGAACCATCTGTTTGTGAGCTTTAGGGAGATGATTCAAGAGTCGGGGGTAGAATGAGGGGGGACTCCAGGAACACTTTGTGTCTTGAAGAACAAACCAGCCCTCAACCAACCCAAAACAATGAATGACTTCATAGTGCAGTGTCTGCGTGCACCACAGCCCAACCTGGGAGCAAACCTCATCCCCACTGACAGGGAACAGCAATTGCTGGCTGGGGAAAAAACAGGCAATGAAAAGAAACCCTGTGATTGCCTCAAGTAGGAGCAAATGTAATTTGATTACAGCTCCTGCCTACTGTGTGGGTCTGCCAGGGCAGCAGTGAGCAATGTGTTATACTCCAGGTGTTGTGGAACTGGGCTCTGTTGTTGCATCCTCAGTAGTGCACAGGTGTAGGGAGAAAACAGACAAATAAAAGTCTTGGCAAAAGCTAAAAGAAGGAATGTGCTGTCTAAAAATACAGGTAGCAGTTGGAAGAGATCGAAAACTAATGGACTGTGAATGATCAGAAGGGTCAAAGGCAGTAAGAAAGCACTTAAATAGAGCAGGGGGTTTATTTCTGTGTCAAAAATGGGGCTGTTGTTAGAGACAGATGGTGGAATTGTAAATAGAGTGGAAAAGGAAGGAATGCTCCATAGATCTTCCAAATGCAGAAGAAAGGAGGCAGGAGGCGTGTTTGCTCCAGCTAGTGCTGTGGTTGGCATATAAACCCCATAACAGAGGAGGCTGTGGTAGCCTGGAGAGCATCTGATGTCCACCAGCCTGTGTAGGGAGCACTACAGTAGGTAGCCAGGCAGTCCCCCCAAACTGCTGCTGCTTCTACCCAGATCAAGAGCTGGGTGATTCCTGGTTGCTGGGGGGATCCCAACACTACTGCAACTCTTGGGCAGGAAATGAAGTCACCCTGAGGCAAAGTAACAGGGAAATCCACTTGAACTCTTACTGGGGAAAGAGGGAGCACTTGGTGTCTGCATGGCTTGGTGAAGGGTAGGTCAAACTGAAGTGGGGTCTTTATGGTGGCTCTCAGGTGGAGGCATCTGCATAGCTACAGGCATTAAGATTTGCTCAAGCCCTTTGGCTTAGCATCACATGGCCTCTTGTTTCCTTCAGGTGTATTGTGGAGAATTAGAAGGGCCCTATTTTGCTGGGTGAGTCATTGATGGGTTTCAAAAGGTGTAGGCATTAATGGAGGGATCAATGAATGCTTGTTTCCATTAGGATCTCCTATGGATTCTCCTCTTGGCTCAGTATCATTTAATAACTTGGTGAGGAAAAGGTGAAGTTGCTGGTGTGCTGTGAGGGAGGCATGGCGAGGGGGGCAAATATGGAGCAGGAAAGGCCCCAGTGGCAGTGATGGGATTAAATGATCCCACCATTCAATCAGGGCCACACAAAGCTGCCCTTACAAGTTGCTGGAAACCAAGAAAAGCCAGTTTGTTTCTGTGTACATGCAGAGGGTGAAAGATCATCCTTTGAAATGGTGAGTAATCAGATAACTGCCATGGGGGCTCCTCTCAACACCCAGCAAGCAAAGGACTGCCTGAGTCCCAGCTGATCCCTTACCAAAAGGTTGTAACCCTGGGTCTGAGCTGCAGGGGGGGTTCCAGGATAAGCCTGTCAGCTGCAATCAGTGTTATCTGTCATAAGCACCGTTATCATTGTGGCTAATGGCTCATTATCCAGTGCAGTACCAGGTCAAGTGAGTTGTTCCAAGAGCTGCTGAGAAGTCAGGCCTGGAGCAAGGTGTGAAAAGCAAGAGGTGCGAATGATGAGGCTGGTTCTCCATTGTGCCATGTGTACATGTGGGATTGAAGGGGGATTTGGGTGGCTTCAGGAGGAAGGCTGGCCTAGGAGACAGCGCTGATGTGCCCATGAATTCCACTCTGTCAGCATCCCTCTATGTGCCCAAGGCAATATAAGGGTCTGGCGCCAGCTCGCTTTGGATAACACTTCCTACTGGAAGGTGACTAATCGTTGAAACAGCCTGCTCCCATTCCCCTGGGATACAGAGGGCCTGGTCCCCTGAACTGCCCATCTCCCATCACAGCCGTGATTCGAAGGGGCTGAGGAGGGATGTGGTTACATGTATTATTCTTTAAGATGAAACCAGCTAAATAACACCCTGAGCCCCCTGCTCCCACGCTGGCCATGAATAATTTATCTTCAGATAATTAATTATTCAGCTTATTTCTTCATTAGTTGAAGAACCTGAATGCGATTAGCTGCTTACCTCCATGGAGAAATTCCCACTTTTCTTATTCTGAAGCAAGTAAGGTAAATATGAGCAGCTCGTCACTGCAAAAAACCCACCCTCTGGTGACCCTTTATACCAGGGTTCCCTTCCTGAGTAGGGCATTCCCATAGTGCTGCTCACCCATGGTGGTTGAATTGGGTCAAGGCCCAGAGGCGGTCCCTAGAAAGCTGATCTAAGGCAATTGGGATGGGGTTGACAGATTGCTGGGGGATCCGGTTAACCCTCCCCAGCCTGGCATCCAGAGCTGCTGTATTTGAACAGACGCACTCTCACATGGGGGGATGCTGCTGCCTTGTGCCTTTAAAATGGTTCTGTTGTGGTTGTGTGTCCTTGTGCCTTTCAAAGTTTACTCTTAGGGGTGCTCTGGGGATGCAAACCCTGCTGGGGATCCACCAGGATCCTGTATGGCTGCATTGGCAGAGCTGGACGAGATGGACATCTCTGCCGGCACCGGGAATGCTGACCCCATCCATTAGTTGGCATTTCTCATCCCACTGGGGTTTAGTAGGGTGGCTTTTGGGGGGGAAAAATGGTCTGAATTGGCAACTGTTACTGCTGTCCTTCCCTTGCCTGTTCTGGTCCAATTCATGTGTCTGTACCTGCCCAAGCAGTGTGCAAGGGGAGTCTCCTTGGAAAAACTCCTTGCTGGAGTTCTCTGGTTGTCCATGCAGCTGCTTGGTCTTGCTGCTGGCTTGTTATTGGGAGCAACACCCTGGGCAGGGCCTTCACTGAATGGATGTACACAACTGGTGTGTTTGCCTGCCTTGGATGCTAGCTGGTCTGGGAGCTACTCCTGTGGCCTATAAGTAATGCATTTGCTCTGTGCTTTGTTGTCTTCATTGGTGTCTGCTCACTGGGATTAGTTCATCAGTGATGTACCTGGAGAGCAGTGCCATGATGTGACTCATTGTGGTGCTGACCTGTGCTCTGGTTGAAGTCATACAGGGAAAACATGATGGTAATCATCAGCTCTTCACAGGTTGTGCCTTTGGTGTCAGGGAGCTGCTCTGGGTGACACAGAAGCAGAAGGTTGCAGCTCTTCCCTCTGGTGCTTCATGCGGATGTGGCCATCTCAATCCTATCTACTTATGCTTTCATTTCAAGATGCCACACTGTCTCTGCTGGTGTTGTATAACATCCTGCACTTCCAGCTGTGCTATCCTTGGCCTTGGGTTTTCATTCAATATGTGTCCAGTCTCTGGGGTCAGTCTTTTCTTCCCCTTTGTTCCATTCTCTTGCAGCTGGAGGAGCTTTGGGTTGTGCTGTTCGTCCTGATTGCTTCCTGTAATGAAGCGTCTGTATAACATACTGCATTCTTGGAGCACACATCTCCCTTTTCCCTTCCTCCTATTGTTCTGAGCCCTCTCCTCCAAGAGGTCCTGCACCAGGCCCGAGATCAACTTGCAATGTTTCAGATCAGCTGCAGCAGCCTCGGCAAGGAAGAAGCCGGAGCTGTGTTATGTGATGCTTCCCTAGGGTGGTGATCCCTGATTCCCCATCTGTGTGTGCATCCAGGGAGAGGTCAGCCAGGAGAAGCCTCAGCCTGCAGAGATGCTGGGTGAAGGCAGGTGGCTGGATGTGCCTTTAGCTCCCATGGGAGAAGAAGCCTGGGGAAGGGCCAGAGCTCAATCAAGCTTGCCAGTTGTTTGGCTAGTAATTCCTGCTCTTCACAGCAGGCTTGGGAATACTCAGCAGTCCATGGCTTGCAATAGCAGCTACCCACTGTCAGCCCTGGGCTATCCAGACCCAGCTTTCAGAAGCTGGAGGAAACACCCCAGCTTCAGTGATCTGTGGGCTCTGTGGCCATAGTGAGCTGCTGCAGCTCAGCCCTGGCTGCCCTAGAATGCCCTTAGTCATAAGACAATGCCGGGGATCCCAACCAGCTCCCATATACCTGCTGGGTCCCTGCGTGCTGCAGTAACCCCATGTGCAGGCCATGCTGGCTTCTTGGCACTCACATTGGTGGGCCAGAAATGAGGTGGCTTCAGCTAACACTTTTCAGGATGTGCCTCCAATCAGACTCTTATGTTCTTCCACTGCAAATTGTCTTTATGGTTTCCCTGCTGCCATCAGGGTTTTGATCCACTCAAGTGATCCCCAAACTTGCTGACACAGTGTTTTGGTTGTGCTGCTGTGCTTATTGCCATATCAAACCTCCCATCACCAGCATTTAACCCTGCTTTCATCTCCCGCTGCCTGTGATGGCAGCTCCTCTTTTTCTCTCCATATTCTGTTTGAGGTGCAGTTTTGCTTGAGCTCTGTCAGCTCCACATGTCCCTGCGTTTCTGCTGACCCTGGTAAGAGCTCTGTGTGCTTTATCACACTCATTTGTGTTTCTTTGCCTTGTACCAGAGCCAAAAGGGCTTCATAGTCAACATTGCAAAGTTTTGCAGCTGCTTGCTCTGTACACCCTGTACCATTGTGCATGTTCATGCAAAATCAGTGCGTCCCACTTTGGGCTGTATCCCCAGCTGCCATCTAACTGTGTATGATGCAACTCACACCTATGGCACAGCCTCTCCTAGAGGCTGCAGTGGTTTTCTGTGCCTGACGGTGGCTGTATCTTTGGTTTTATCACACACACCTTGGCAGGTTGTAATGACTGCTTTTATCTGTTCTCTTGGCAATCTGGGATAGTCTGGTTCTTCAGACAGCTTTTGCAAATGCCAGCTTCTTACCTTGGTGATCTTCTTTCTTGCATTTCAGCTGTTCAAGATTAGACTGTGTGCTGAAAGATATGCATCGTGCAATTGCCTTCATTATCAGATGTAATGGGGTTGCTCACTGCCTCATTTTTCCAGGGCTCTGCGTTTTCTCATGGAAAACTTTGCTGTGCCTTGTGGAACTGAGGATTCATGGAAAAGAACTTTACTTAAGAGACCATGGGAGGAGAAGGAAGTGGGAATGCTGTTGTACATTCTATCTCTAGCTGTCTGGGTGCAAACAGAACCCAAAGCATCAGCAGGGTTACTTTAGGGGTCTGTTGGAGTCATTATGTGACTGCATTGATGCAACCAGCTCCCCACTGCTCACCAGAGGAGCCCTTCCCAGGCCTGGGGAGGGGTCAGCTCTGATCCCAGGTGGACAGGGCATCCCTGGAGACATGCCAGCACAGCACCAGTGGAAGCCACTTACTCCATCACCTCTTGGGGCTGGTTCTGCTCTCCCACCAGCCCCTTCACAGGGAGGAGCATCACTACCAGCACCAAAGCTGTACCTGGGGTCAGCAGTGTGGTCCAGCCGGGTGTTCGTGTTGCCAGGCAACCTGTCTCCCACCACTGGGTTTCCATAGCAACAGTAGGATTGCAGCATGGGGGGG
>NDXB01005987.1:45244-59225 GCA_002631895.1 Agapornis roseicollis | reverse complement strand
GGGGGGGGAGGTTGGAAAAGGCACAGAACAAACCCAAATCCCCAAAAATCCCTCTGGCAATTTGAGATATTTGAAGCTTGAGAGAAATTAAGGAAATAATTGCTTGGTTTGAACTTCGTTCTCATTCCTGCTGGGCCCACATAGGGGGGCAGAGTGTGGATGGAAACTGCCTTTCCAGTGCTCCTCCTTTCCATCAGAGGAAGGAGCTCAGTCTGTCTCTCTCATGTAATCTGATGTTCCTGCTTAGAGGCAGACCCTGAGGCAGTGTTGCACATCTGGCTGCCAACTTTCCATGCAGGAAACCTGGATTTACCACCGTAATCCCATAGTCCCATTTTTCCATATCTACTCTGCCAGCTCTGGCATCTCTTGTGGCCTCACCCCTACTTCTCCATCTCCCTAGATAAGAAATCACAGCTCTTCCCTGCTGCCCTATTCTCCTGGTGCCCAGGGATGGAGCATTGCTGCGAGCTGAGGACAAGCAGGGACATCTCTTGATGTTCAAAGCTAAAGCTCCTTGGTTCTGAAAGGCTGGCTTAAACTGCTTGAAGACTCTCTGAGAGGTAGGTTAAGGGCATAGGAAGAGGGAAGCCCAGCAGAGGTGCTGGCTGCCTGTTGAGTGCTTATTGTTTCTGTCAGCTGAGTGCTTTAACTCCATAATCTCAGATTGAAATGGATTCCAGGGAGGGAGGGAGCGGTGCCTGCTCCTGCAGAGCCTGGATTAGGCAAAGAGCAAGTTTCAGCCTCTCTGTTGATGGTGAAAAGCAGTCTCTGTCCTGGAGATGGGATGGAGCCAGAGCCCTGGGTTTGGTAGAGGAATGGGTGAAACAGGTCACCTCGTGATAAGTCTCCAAGATCTCTACTTCCTCTTCCATCCTGGCCATCCCTGGTCCTCAGGAAGTGAAGGTACCTAAAGGTGGGCTTCTGCCCACTGGTAAGCATGATGGTTTTGTAGGTGGTTCCTCTCCTCTGGGGCCCATGGAGGACAAGGGGGTTTCTGTAGATCCTGCAGTCCTGGCAGTGGTGCTTTAAGCTGTATCACAGAGGGGAGGCTTTTGTGCTTGCTAAGAGCTTGGGCACAAGTATGCCTGTGTGGTCTCAAAGGTGGTTAGTGTTGTGATGGGTATGCAAGAAGGGTGACCCTGCTCCTCCACGCACAGCAAAGGACTGTGTCCTTCAGCCAGCCTAGTTTCCTTGTTCCCATTTCAGTGCAGAGCAATTTCTAGGCAGGACATGCTGGAAAAGGCCCAGGGAAAGGACTGTTCACCTTGCCTACAACTCCAGCCTCTTAGCAAGAGCAGGTTCCTTTCAGCATGCAGGGGGAGATGTATCCGACCCGCTCACTACATCTCTGTCTCCCCTCCTCACCAAGACTGCACAGCCCCAGTGCCCAATGGTGATAGAGGAGGAAGCTTCATCCTTACCGTTCTCTGGGTGACCTGTCTTGAGGTGGGCAGTCTCACTTCATCTCATCAGGAGACTGCAAAGGTGTCACCCTTGTCTTGCTCCAGATTGCAGCAGTCTTAGTGCAAAGCCAAGCCCTTTGCTCTGTGTTCTGTGAGCCTGGGATAGCAAACCCTATAAAGGTGGCCAGTATTTGTCATGGAGGTTCCAGTGAAGGTCTCTGTGCCCAGCCAAAAGCCAAATGTTCTCCTACTGGGACAGGCTCTCAGCTCCAGTTCTCACCAGTTTTCTCCTTCTGGATCTGTCAGGGGTGTGCAAAAGAAGCAGGGAAAGGCAAAAACTGGGAAGGAAAATCCAAGTTCTTATTGACTGCCTGATCCCTGCAGAGACTATGGCAAGTGGGGATTGGGAGGGAGAAAAGCTCCTACTACATCGCTTTGTCTTCAAGCAATTACATGCAAGTGAGTTAATCACAGGGTCACAGAAGCCATAGCCATTAATTAATTCCCAGCATGAGCTGCAAAGATGAATGATTTCCTGCAGCAAACAGACGTGAATACCAGTGTGGCAAGGAACCCAGCTCCCACCAGATGAGCGCAGGCAGTGCCAGCAGCTCCACCACAGCTCCATGGGATGGACCTCTGGACCACAGGCCAGCCCCTTGCATCCCTGCCAAGCTCCAGGCCTTGAGGGTAAAAGCTTTCCTGCCAAATCACTGCTTTTGGATGACTGTGATGGGGGAGAAGGGGAATGGCCACAGAACCAGAGGTTCAGTCACTCCTACAAGTGGTATAGGGATCTGCTCCCCACAGAGCAGGGGTAGGGAGCTGGATGAGCATCCATGCAGGATGCTGCGGGTATCCCTGCTGTCCGTAATCCATATGGATTAGGCTTGCTTATAAACCAAAGAAACTCCGCTGGATCATCTCAACAGCCTTTAGATGGGAAAAGCTGGGAAGCTTGTGCAAGGGGGTTTCTGCCCTCCTGTGCCACCCCAGTGGGATATACACTGCCTATGGGATCTGTTCCTGTGCTGGTATAATGGGAGAGAGGAAAGAGTTCATGGAGGTGTGGATGAGAGGACCTACGTTACCTATTTCAAACCTATTTTCACCTGAATTGCTGTTTTGATAACTATCTGCTCTTGTATTTGGGAGCTTTGTAGAAAGCTCCTGTTAAATCCCAGATGCAGGAACATCTCATGGTGAAACGGCTCTAAAGCCAGCCCAGGACAAATAAAACTGTGCTGTCAGTCCAGGCATCTCCTTGAAAACTGGCCTTTGCTTCTGGATTGCTTTCTCTTTGGTACTTCCCCTCATCCCCCTGCACGGAGCAGTTACTCATTCACCCTTTTGGAGAGGGTAGGAAACCCTCTGGAAAATCCATCTTGTAGCAAACTCTTCCCCTAAACTCAGAGCTACCAGTTCAATACAAATTATGATTTGCTTTAGGCTGTGCAAGTTGGCTGCGTGCACACCATTAAATTAGTTTAAAGCCAGCCTCTATTTATTTAGCTAAATGGAATAGGAATAATGCTGAAATCATCCAGATTCCTCCTGGGCTCTCAGAGACTGTTCAGTGCAGGCATGGAGCTCTCCTTGCCATGTCTCATCACCTCTCTATGCTTTGTATTCCTTTATTAAGCCCCTGCTCTTCCCAGTGCTGTGATAAGCTCATCCCAAGAGAAACAGACCCTTAAAGCCTGATAGTGAACAGACCCAGGGCATCGTGACTGCAATCCCAATAAAGCAATTGAAGGAAGCCGGGAAGGATGCTCCCTTCCATGGACGTGCTCCCATCATTATAGAATCATAGAAGTTGGGTTGGAAAGGACCTTAAGGTCCTCAGAAAGCTTTATCCACACCTTGCAGGGTAGGATCAGCCCCTGAGATGCCCTTCCTTGGGATGCTGCATCCGAGTGTGGCTTCTCCTATGTGACTTCCCTGGTGGCATCTCACAGGTCCAGGTGCTCCAGAGGCTGCTGCAGACTGAGCCCTGTCCATCACCAGAACAAGGTCTGGTTCTGGTCCCTTGTCCCCATGGCCACTTCTTGCTTGGGTTTCTGGAGGAGTAAAGCCAGGCTCAGCTGATCTGTGTTATTTGGCTGGTGTCAACCCAAAAGAGCAGTTCTGAGAGGTGGGGTGTGCAGGGGTATGTGAGAGGATGGAAAAAGCAATGTAAAATACACCACTGCAGCTCAGTGGGAAAGGAGGTTTTTACACACTCCTTCCAATAAGCATCATTTGAGGACCTATATAAGGGGTTTTTTTTTCTTTAAAATCAGACAATTTTAGTTACAAGAAAAAAGCCATTAAAAAGAAGTCAAAACATTTCACTTGAAAATGATCCAAAGGGAGCTGAGTGTCCTGAAGTGAAATTATCTTCATTTGAAAACATGGGAATGAAGCATTTCAGCCTGTTGCAGATGCATTCCTGGCTGCCTCCAGCCTGCGCAAGCTGAACTCCCCTGGTTCTCCCTTTTGCTGGGTATCCCCCAGTTAATGCTGTTTGATACTGGGATGAGTGATTTTGCCATTGACACAAGCATTTGCACTGATTTAACTTGGTTAATTACAAATCGTTGCTGCTGTTACCTCCTGAATGAGCTGTGCAGGAATAAATGTGAAGCCCACACAACGCCTGGCTGGGGGCAGAGCTCGAGCCCCAAGGCATGGACCCAAAACCCCACCAATGTGTTCATAGCAGCCTTCCAGTGTCTGAAGGGGGCTACAAGGATGCTGGGGAAGGACTCTTCATCAGGGACTGTAGAGATAGGAGAAGGGGTGATGGGTTCAAACTGAAACAGGTTGGAGATAAGGAACAAGCTCTTCCCTGTGAGGGTGCTGAGGCACTGGTGCAGAGAAGCTGTGGCTGCCCCATCCCTGGCAGTGCTTCAAGGCCAGGTTGGACACGGGGGCTTGGAGCATCCTGCTCCAGTGGAAGGGGTCCCTGCCCGTGGCAGGGGTTGGAGCTGGGTGAGCTTTAAGGTCCCTTCATCCCAACCCATTCTGTGATTCTGTATTCAGAGCGTAACACTTAACTCCAGACACCAACAGACCTAAGATAAGGGAGCCTGTTACAGCACCCATCAAGTCTTGGGCTCAATCAGACACTCCCAAGAAAGCAGGGGCATTTTGCTGTAATTTCTCATGTCCTCTCTTTCATTGAGACCTGACCTTTATGAGCCCTGCCCAATCTCACCCAGCCCGAGCACCGCTTTGTGGTGTTTATTCTGCTGCAGCCAGCCCCCTGCTCCTAATGATCAGTCTCTTCAGAGCCACACTAACCTCCGCCAAGAGCACTTCATGAGCCTTATTAGCTGCTGTCGTACAGTGTGAGTAACAGGGGATCAGGATGAGAAATCTCCCTGTGGAATCGGGAGGTTTGGATAAGAGCTGGCTGCCATGGTGGCTCAGATGTGAAGAGTTGGGCTAGAAGAAGGAAGGGAGCGTGGCCAGGCTGGCGAAGGAGATGGTGGCTTTTTGGTGACTTAAGGGGGATGAATGAACCTCGACCCTGATGCAGTCACATCCCCAACCCCAGCAACCAAATGGACAGGGAGGGAAGGCCGGTGGTGCTATGGGGAGCAAAACTCCTTGGCTGAGGGGTGAGGATGGGGATGGCCATTCCCCATCTATTGGGGCTATTGAGGCGATACCTGGGAAGCTGCAAGGAGGGATGGTTGCGTGCCTTGTGGTTCATAGGAGGGATTGCACACCCTGTTCACTCTGAACCACTGCAAGGCTCTGCCTCATCCTCTGCTCCCAGTCTGCCTGGGGATCAACCCTGAAAACCCATAGAGGCTCCTGGGGCTGCAGCACCCAGGAGTAGTGAAGTCCTCGGGCCATAGGGAGGCCTTGGGGTAAGGGGGAATCAACCAAGTAAGGTGCTGGTCCTGCAAGGAGCAGTAATCCCCTGCTGAAAAAGGGGCTGGGATGCTCTTAAACACTGCCAGCAAGAGAGCAGAAGGGGAGCCAGACCGCTCCATGCTTTAAAAGACAGAGAGAAAATGAGCTTTTGCGATATCCTCACCCATTTACACACATAAAACTTCCTAAATGCTAAGCCAAATAAAGTCGTCTTTATCGGTGTATGACCACTTAAGGCTCTTTCAGGCAGATTTAGAATGAATTAGTGCTTTTTCTAACTACAAATAGGAGCAGAGTGAAATGTCTTACTCCCATCAAGCCATGTGGCTCCTGCCTTAACCCTTGCAGGGGAGAGGAGGACCCAGCATGGGTACAAGATCTGGTGTGAAAGCTGCTGCTTCCCATGGATCCTGTTGGTACTGGGCCAGGTTTTGCTATGGTGAATCAGGTCCATAGCATCCCGATACCCCCCTTATTGCTATGCAGAGTTATGCAGCTTTTGGGAGCATGGGGTGTGCCTTCCCTGTCTCACTTTGCCATCACCAGGACACTTGGTCCAGCAGTGAGAAAAGGCCACTGTGGCTTGTTGTAATGGCAAATTGGCCACTTGGTCAGGATGGTGCTGGGCGCTGAGCCCCAGTCCATGCCCACGGTCAGTGTGGCCCCTCTGGCTGCATTTAGATGGTGACTTGGGGACCTGGAGCAAATCCAGCCTGGCAGGTTTGGGACACAGCAGAGATGAGCACTGTTAGCACATGCTGTTGGCTTGGTCTGTGCACAGACAGGAGTCCTGTCTCCAGCACGGTGCCTCTCTCCTGGTCCCAGCCTGGACAAGAGGAATGATGGAGCCAGGCAAAGGCAGCTGGGAAGCAATGGGGTGATGCATCCCCTCTCCCCAGGAGGTGACCTCAGCTCCATGCACAGGCATGGTGTGTAGGTAGGGGTGCTTTGTGTCTTTGGTTTGGGGGCCCGAGTTTGCATCTGAGCTCTGGGAAGCTGGAACCCATCCATCATGCTTGCACAGGATCAATGTGGTCAGGTCTCCAGGTCAGTGTCCCCACCATGTCCAGACAGGTCACCCCATTGAGTCCTTGCATGATTCCTGGGACAGAGCCAGGGGTTCTCCCAGCCCTGCTTGTGCCAGACCTGTTCCCACATAGGGAAGAAACCCCTGGGGCTGAATCCCAGGGGAGCACCCAGCCCATCCAACAGCTCAGTGGCCACGCTCCTGCACACGGGACCCCTGTCCCCCCCTTGGTAGCAATCAGTTGCCTGGTTTAATTGCTCTCCGGTCTCGATCAGGCTGTTTGAGGAACGCTGATGTTTTACAAAGCTTTTCTGCTGTTGTTTGGCAGGGAATGGGGAGGCTTCATGGCTGAAGTTATTTATAGAGATTAATGGCTGTGGCTCTCGGTGCCTCCAGGAACAGAGTCACCATATGCTCCTGCTGCTGTTCTCCATGCACGCACCTACATGCTGCTCCTCACTGCTGCTTGTGGAGGTGGGTTTGGGGTGCCCAGGGAGGATAAAGTGGGGCATGGGGGCTACAGGGGGAACCGCACTGCATGGAAAAGGTGCTGGGAGGAGAGGGGCTCCCATTGGGATCCTCCGACCTGGTCCAGCCTGGGGGTATTTGCTCTCACAAAGGGATGCTCTGGCGTCTCGCCTGCCTGATAGGGCTTGTAGGAGGGGTGACCAAGCCCCTGGTGTTGGTCCAGCCACCCTTCCTTTTCCCCCTGCCCTGCCAGGCAGTCCTGCAAGCCCTGGGAATGTCATCCTAACATACTTCAAACATCCCCAAGGATTCCCAGAATCCCAAGCTCACAGGTCACTATGGGGTGGCTTCCCAAATGTCATTCCCTGAATACACAGGCTGCAATGAACCTGGGCTGCCCGGGGCTTGCTGGGCACAGGACTGGTGCTTTTCAGTTGGGATCTGCTGAGATCAGCAGAAAACCAGCTTTGCGAATGGTCCTTTAGACCACTCTGCAATGGTTTCTCTCTGCTGCTTCCACTGGGACCCATGCAATTCCTGGACAGCTGGATTCCTCATCCCAGGTCCTGTCTGTACAGCTCTGCAAGCTGCCCAAGGAAGGAAGGGGCTTGGGTGAGCTGGGACATGAGCCAAAAGCTCAGGGAAGCAAACAGCCTCTCCAGTTTGCATCCCATGCTGTCTCCCAGCAAGTGATGGTGGTGAAGAAGACACCCAGATGTTATTCCTCTTGGAGGCCATCCTTATTGAGGCTACCTGCAGTTTCTGTGGGATGCTGGCACCCAGGATAGACAAGGCCCAGAAAGGCTGGGAAATGACACACCAGTGACCATTAACTGCCAGTCATTCAGCACACATCAAGTGATGCCACCCAAACCATCACTGCTGATGGTGGAGGTGATGCGGGCTGTTTGAGAAGCCATCCCTGACAGGTTCACCTTCAAGAGAGGCAGCACTGGTGCCCTTCCAGAGTCCTGCTATTAATAAGGAGCCATTAGCAGAGCAGCTGCTGGAAAGGGCCTCCTGAGTCCCAGCATGTGAGAGCCATATGGAGTGGGAGGGATGGGTGGAAGAGGGGTGTGAGGAGCCTGTCAGCATCTGCCAAGCTGGGGTGATCCGAGAGGCATCTTCTGCCACATGGCAGGTGATAAATGGTGCTAGGAGCGGGGCTGACATCTCTGTTTGCTCCTCTTCGTTGTGTAGCTCTTGGGAATCATCATGCATTGGGTTGGGGCCTTGAGTCTCTCCCCTATGTGTGTGCTCTCATGGAGCCGGTGGGAAGTTTGCCATGAAGCCTTGCTTCAGTTTGGGCTTTTCAGGATGCTCTTTTGCACCAGGTTAATCTTCCACACTCGAGCAGGCTCCACTTCCCAGCACTGACTGAGAGGAGAGCTTTCCCCCCTTCCGAATTCCTTTCCAGTACCCACCAGGATGAGAGGAGAAGTACGCTACATCTCCAGCTGGGTATGAAGGACCCTCTTTGACCCTTCACAACCCACTTGGCAGTCTGTTAACACCAGCTCCACTCTCCTATGCTCACTGACTGTTGGGAGCTCCTGGGCCATCCTACAGGATTCAGAAGCTGTCCAGGTCTCTTTACTTATTTAATGCATTTTCTTATTAAAGACCACTCTCTTCCCAAGGCCAAAGCCAGCTCTTCGAGCATGCCCTTTTCACTCAAGCTCTGTTGGAAAGGACCCCCCGAGGCAGGCAGGAATCCCACATTCCCTGATCCCAGCTTTCCTCTGCTGCATCCCAGCACGGTGCAATGCAATTTGCAAGTCCTCATTCACAACAAAGGGAAAGTCCAAGGGCTGAGTTTAGATTCACTCTGTCCTTGACAGAAGGCAGTGGCTTGTGGCTTTTGTTCATTTTCAGCCTCTGTTTCAATGAACAAAGCACCACACATGAGCTACCGCTGGTTGAATTCCATCAGAAGTAGGAAAGCAGCAGTGGTAGGAGACCAGTCAGGTGCCTTTGTGTGCGCATCAGAGGAGACTGGTGCACAAACAGCAGGTACCCACCATTAAGATGTCTTAGCATCACCTTGCCTTGTTGCTCTTTCACATGCTCCTCTGAGCATCATGCCAGGTCCCGCTGCTCCAAGAGCTTAGACACCCCATGCCTTAGCTCCAAGTTGAGACCTGGCTGCCAGAAGCTGTTCCAGACCCCTCCATGCTACATGAGCTCCATTTTCTGCCAGGAAAACCAGAATTCCCAAAGAGGTTTTGTGCAAAACAAGAACCTTTTCTTTCCTCTCCTAACGAGAGCCTCAAGTTTGGGCTTTATTGGTGAGTCTGGAGAGGCTTTCTGTGGAAAGGTGTGAATGGAGACCTTTAACTCGCCTCCCGCTTCCATCCCTATTTTCCTGATGTTAAAATAATCCAGTTCTGGTCTCCATGCAAGCCTCATCCTACATCACATTGCTGCTAATGACAGTATCCAGTCATTGTCATCTTGCCCTGGGATGGCTTCCATGGGCTCAGCGTGATGTTGAAGGCAAGGAATTGGGAGGCTTATGGGGAATGGGAGGAGTGTGGATGATGGAGGGGAGCCCAAATGAAGTCCAACCCCACTTGGTCCCTCCACAGCAGCTTGGACCATCTGGAGGGCAGCAGTGTTCTCTCACTGATGGGCCATCAGTGTAGTGATGACATCCCTGCAGTGTGCAAATGAAGGGTGCAATTAGGTGCATCAGTCATGAGGGCAACACGAAAGGACTAGGGCCATGGCTGGCTGCCTTCCTCCATAGACCTGGGGCACAGCTCTGTTCATGCTCCCGAAGAGCCCAAACTCCTGAGGTCACTTAGTGAGGAATGGTCCTGGCTCCCATCCTGTCTGGGTGACCTCGTGCCTTGTCCCAGTGCTCCAGACTGCCTGCACCAGGGTCTGCAGCATCCCAGCTCCCTGCGAGCCAGCCCAGCCATGGCAATCAGCAAGGGTCTCAGCTGCTTTGTGCTCTCCAGCCCCACCACAGCCCCGGGTCTTTGTGCTCATGGGGCCTCGCCACCCCACAGTGAGCATCTCCCATAGGAAGACAGGCTGAGAGAGTTGGGGCTGTTCAGCCTGGGGAAGAGAAGGCTGCGTGGAGACCTCAGAGCAGCCTTCCAGTATCTGAAGGGGGCCTATAGGGATGCTGGGGAGGGGCTCTTCATTAGGGACTGTAGTGACAGGACAAGGGGTAACGGGTTCAAACTGAAACAGGGGAGGTTTAGATTGGATCTAAGGAAGAGATTGTTTCCTGTAAGGGTGCTGAGGCACTGGAATGGGTTGGCCAGGGAGGTTGTGAGTGCTCCATCCCTGGCAGTGTTCAAGGCCAGGTTGGACAGAGCCTTGGGTGCCATGGTTTAGTGTGAGGTGTCCCTGCTTATGGCAGGGGGGTTGGAACTGGATGATCTTAAGGTCCTTTCCAACCCGAACTATGATTCTATGACCCTTTCTCCATCCATCACCATCGCGTTTCCTGCTCCCCTTCTCATCCCCCGCTACGCCTGAGCCATCAGGACAATTTCTCTGTGCTGTTCCTTGCAGCCCTGGGAGGCAGAATGTCTGAAACCCCATGCGTGGGTCTGAGCTGATGTGTTTCTCACTGGTGTCTGAGGAGAAGGGGCTGGGGCTTGTAGCTGTGGTGAGTAGCAGCGAAGGATCCAAGTTAATAACAACAAGCAAAAAGAGGTTCCAAGGGAGGTGATGGATCAAGACTTTGCCGTGTCTGACTGCTCATGCCAACCGCACCAAGTGCTGTGCGCCACGGTATGGCAGGAGATGGGACTTTTGTACCCAAACCTTGGGCAGAGACAGCTTTCCTTGGGGGAGCAGTCCTTTTTACACAGCTCACAGGGAAACCAGATTCACACCAGCCTCATTGACTGCTTTCCCCTGTCTCCAATACGTTATTCCTTCTGAAAAGCCATCCTTTTCCCACTTGATCCACCAAGCTTTGTTCACCGTTCCAAGGTGATAGTCCCTTTAGCCAGTTTCTCCTCTGAAACTTAAACATATGATTTTTAGCTCATGGAGCGATGACACCTGGTACCAGACACCAGTCTGTGCTTGCATGGCTCGTGGCCAGCAGCTCTCTTCCTCGCCAAGGGTTACATCTGCATCCAAGGAATTGCACCCCCGGATGACAGCTCAGGATCCTCTTTCCCTCTTGTAGTCTTGCACAGTGTAGTCTGGTGCTGGCACCAAGGTGTGATGGGAACAGCACCCCAGCAGTAGCTCTGGGAGATGGGGTGTCCTTCTTTATCCCTTTGCACGGAGCTTGGTAGCTGCAGATGGGCTCAGCTCAAAGGACTGATGGACTCACAGCTCCTGTGCTAACATAAGCCCATATGCCTGAGCTAACACAAGCCCAGTCCCTCACTTCCCCAGCCACACCAGAAAGGTTCCTCCTTACAGTGTTTTGCCTTTCTAGAGCTGATGCAACCTGAGTCACCATTCCTGTCTTCCCATGGTCCTAATTCTGCATCCTCATGTGCATCCTCTGCACTGAATGCCTTGAGAGGCAGATCTGGTGGGAGGTGAACAGTTTTCTGCCCCAAAATCCCATAGCTCTTTGTAGGAACGAGCCTCAGGTCCTCTCCCTGCTGCTGGTGCAAGAGCAGAATCCCTGCCCTGAGCACCAGCAGCCTGGTTGCTCAGCTGGGGACCAGCTCAGCCACAGGGGCAGCCTCTGGGCTCTTAGGGCTGAAATCAGAGTCCTCCTCTGTGCCATGCACATCCTTGGGGATTGTCTTTGCTTCTTCCACCATGGAACAGTACTCAGAAGCTCCTGCAGGAGCCGAGGGCAAGTGATGGAGCCGGTGAAGCACTCAGGTGTGCTCAGGAGCCTTTTCCCTTTCCTTTGCCCTAAACCCCAGGTTAGGTCATCCCAAGATTTGTTAAAGCTCCCAGTGGTCTCCTGCAGGGCTTTGGGGTACTCACTGGAGCAAATGCTCTGGCTACAGGGATGTTTCTATCTCATCTCCATTGCTAAGCCCTGCAGAAACCCTTCCTCTGATTTACTGTCCCACTGTCACTGCTTGTCCCTGCTCCAGATCAGAGATCAAAGGCTGAAGCCAGAGACCATGAGTTCCTCCGCCCTGAGCCAGGCTTCATGTTCCCAAAACCAGGGAGGGTTTCTCCTCTCCCTAAGTCTAATGCAAAGCCAGGACATGCTGTAATATAAAGGAAGAAGCAAAGGCAGTTGTTAAAATCACTGCATTCATGAGGAAAACCGGTCCTTTAAGAACAGGGCTGGGTTGAGCCTCACCTGCAGCCTCCCTGGTGATGGGCTGGGGCAGCATCAGCCCTGCTGGCAGCTCCCTATAAAAGGGGTCCCTGGGTTCTTAGTGGGGTTTTGGCTCTTGGGTGCTGGTGAGTACATTCGGCACTGCAGTAACAGACCTATTTCTGGCAGCCTTCTGGTGCTGCCAACAGGACAGGCTTTTCTGGGGATGCTGGTGATGCTTTGCTGTCATTGCAGCCGAAGGGGATGAAGCCAATTGCATGACTCAGGGTGGTCTAAGGAAAGGTGCAATGCAAACATGAGGATGTTGGCTCCCACCTCCTGTCTTTCCTCCTGCCAGAGTTCATCCAGCCGCTTCCTTGAGCTCAAAACCTGATGCTAAAAATGCTTCTGGAAACCTGGAGGTGCTGGTCTCAAGTTGCCTTATTCTGAGCTTTTTCCATGCTGTTTTTGTTTCCACTTGGTTGCTTTCTCCCCATGCAGTGAGGCTGCAGGTGCTTCCCTGCTCTGTAACAGGGATTTCCACCCACAGGGCTTGGGACATGCTGTTTGCTCTATGTGTGCATGGATGGAGCTGGTGGGAAGAGCAGGGATGAGCTGGGCAGTAACCCCTGGGAGCAGCCACATTTCCACCAGCCCCAGGCTGTGCTTGGTCCAGCAGGGAAATACTCCTCTTTTCCTATTCATCTCCTCCTCTCCACTGGCTGTGATGCAGGAGCCATCCTGAGCTGCTGACATTTGCCCCGGGAAGCTGGGGCATCCCCATCCTGGTGCCAAAGATACCGATGCTGGGGAGCAGCGCGATGCTCTCATGCTGTGTTTATCCTCTCTGCTGCTGAGCATGGTCAGAAGCAGAATATGGGGAAAGGCTGGATTTTGGGATGACCTGTTAGGGTAGTTCTGTTTCACCAGCTGATACAGGAAAGAGAAGTAGGAATGTGGTGGCCTCTCCTCCATGTCATCCTGGGGGGAAACTGAGGCATCGCATCATATCCTACTGCTTCCCAATCATCTTCTCTTGCTTCCCATAGAGACAAGAGAGGATCCAGGTGGCTGTGATGCAGAGAAAGGCCATCAGGAAAACCCACCTTGTCTGGTGACTTTGATCCCTTTTTTGCCCCCATCCCTAAGGTACTTCCCCCCTGGCACAGTGGGCACTGAGCCGCTCTTTGGCAGCCTGCAGCCCCTGGTTCTGCTCTTCAGAGCAGCCCTTGTAACTGATTGGAATGCTTTCTGGATGCTGAGATACCCAGGTGCTATCGGACTTTATCTGCAATCACCCTCCGGGATGCTGATCCCCAGCTGAGCCGAGAATTACTCTGAGCATCGTTTCCTTTCAGATATTCAATTTTAACTTCCTCTTTCCTAATTTAATACCATCATTCCTCCGTTTCACCCCCTGGGAAGTGATATCGTATCCTGATACCCAGAGAGGATTTGCTTTGCTGTCTTCAATTTGCCTCAGCTATTAAAAGGTGAAGAAGAGGCACTACTCCAATTTGTCTGATGGGCTCTTCATTAGCCTCTCTTTTCACCCCTCTTCCATGCTTCCCAAAAGCCCAAGTCCATGCTGATGGCAGATTTAGGAGCTCCTGGTGCTGTGCCAGGAGGGGGCAGGATGCAGCCCCATACCCTGTCCCCATCCATCCTGCTCTGTCCCAGCACAGGATCAACCCCTCCATCAGTTAATCCCTTAATGTGCTCTGCCACGCTCCCATCTCCCAAGTGTTTCTCTTCCCCCCCGAGCTGTTTTTATGAGCCCTTTGTTACTTCCTAATTGTCCAAACCACTTTTCCACATTTCCCCTGACAAAGGCAGGGTTTTAAGAGCAGTTCAGCATCTCTGCCATTTTAGAGCCATCATCTGCTTCATCTCTTTTATTGTTTAGCAAATGGCCTACTTTCACTCCATCATCTTTATTCCCCCTCCCCAGGAGAAGGTTGATTCCAACCTCCAACACACACATCCTTCCCCCCCCCCCCCCCC
>NDXB01005987.1:28024-45108 GCA_002631895.1 Agapornis roseicollis | reverse complement strand
CCCCCCCCCTCCCCCCCCCCCCCCCCCCTTTTCAAACAGCTTTCTTCTGCCTCTTAAATAATTCTTCTTATATTGACTCTTTCTGCCTTCATTTCATCATTTCATTCCCAGCCATTCCCGTGCCGATCCCAGCCTCCACAGGCTCTGCCTCTCCCAGCACTGGGACTTGATGGATTTCATTCCCTTTTCCTTGAAGACCTCTTGGGGTTGGGGCTTAGTTGCATGTATGAAAGAAGGGGAAGCACCAGTGCTGGGTTTCATTCACCCACAGTGATGTGTGAGGGGGTGGTTGGGGTTCCAGCAGCCACGCAGAGCAGGCTGTTGGGGTTTTACCTATTCCAGCCTTTTTTGGCCCCAAAATAGCCCCATAGATGCACGGTCCATGCACAGCTCTGGTGAAAGCCACTTGTTGGAGGAACATCCCAACAGCCCCTTGGCCCTTCACCCCATTAAAGGGGGAACTTCACCTCAAAACAGAGCCTTTGGAGCTGCCTGGGGACCACCAGCAGCATCAGCAAGTTGTTTCCTGTATAACTGGGAAGGAACTGGAAAGGAGACAGAATGCATCACTGCAAAGCAATGTTGTTCCCAGCTATTGAAATAAGGGGCATGAAGGGAATTTGTAGTCTTGGAGGCAAAGAAAGCCTTTCCCTCCAGCTGATGCAGGTGAGATCGCAGGAGGGAGGCAGCAGATGGGACAATTTGGTACTGCTTTTTAAATGCCTTTTAGCTCCTCACCAGCCTGCTGTGCCCCAAGGCAGCCTCATTTAGGTTGTAAGGATAAAGGAAGCCAAAATCCCTCTGGGAGATGATGAATCCCAACATGGCCCAACTAACCCCTCAAATAGTGTGTGTGGGGGCCCCACTTCACTATAAACTTGACAGAAACAGGAGCTTTTGCATTTGCTGTTTAAGACAGTTTAATAAGGAACAAAAGATGTCAGGAAGATTCAAGCTTAGGTTTGAAACAAGCCTTTATTAAGTCTCCTGAGCATTCACACCCATGTTTCCTCGGCTGCAATAGCAACGTTCAGCCGGATTCTGGGTGTAACAAGTGATATCTTAAGATTAAAGATATGTACAATGCTTGGACAGAGCTAAGTGGAGATGGCAGGACAAGCACATTGGACCTCCAGGCATATGTAGATGGTTTCTGTGCTGGGGAAGTGCAGGGCAGCACATACTGGGATGTGGATGGAGGGAAGGATTCAGGTCTGTGCTTGTCCAAACCTTGTGTCTGGCTCCAGCCATAAGCATGGGACAGGAGGTGACCAGGTGGGTGAGAACGCTGCCCAGTGGCACAACCATGTAGCAGACACCAGAGAATCCATGAAGGGAGAGCAATGGTGTGATGTCTCACAGGGCGAAGAGCTGTCTCTGCCAGGCTGGCCCCTGCAGGCCCCAGTGTACCCACTGCTGGCTGGGCTTTCCTTACCTGGGGCTTCCCTGCTGGTTAATGCAAAAGCTTTTCCCTTGGGGACTGCTCTGAATCGCCTGTGGAGTCTCCGATGTCTAGTAAGGAAAGCACCCACAACGTGGCCTTCTCCTCAGCAGAGTCATTCATTATGTCTCACTCCTCTGCCAGGCTGAGGATTCTCATCACGCCGTTCAGAACATAATTCTCTTCAGATGCCTGTTATTACTGTCAAGTTTGGTTCAGCTCGCCTGCTAAGGTATGAAATGACAAGGGAAGACGTGCTGCTTGTCTTGGGCACGGGGGGTGCAATTGCATAAAGCTCTTTTCCTCAGGAAACCAGGCTTACAGAAGGCAGAATGCCCTGTTCCTGCTGTTTCTCTGGAGCTGAGCTCCCTTGGCCTGTCACTGCTGAGGGATGGCAGCAATCCAGCAGCATCCCCTCTGGGGATGCTTGCCCGTGGTCTTGGAACCCCTCCCAGGAGAAGCCTGGGATGAATGACCCATCCTTGAGTCCCCAAGGAGTCCAATGAGTCACAAGGACCAAACCCAGCCCTAAACTCACCTGTGTGGTGGAGATGCCCTCACACCAGGGGGTTAAATGGGTTTTAGCTACAGGGTAATTGTTCCTTTCCCCTCCTGCCAGATAACCTCTGTGGGGTGCAGAGCTCAGTGCTTTCAGTTTTTGGCAGCGTCTCTCTTTTGAGGCCTCACCAGTTCATGGGTATCTCCATCCCTTCCCGGGATGCACCCATGTCTCTGCTCATATGCAGCTTGGCACTTGCCATCTGCCAGGCAAGAAGGAAAGGCAGAAGAAGAACTGCTTGATAGGGTTAACCCCAGGGGAGCAGCGTCCATCCTTTGTCACCCTCCTGTCTCTGTAAGCAAGTGCTGGGGCTGGAGGAGGGATCCTGAGCGCCTGGATCCTTCTTGACTCTGCAACAAACTAGGATGAAATATTAAATGCTTTCTCTCCTTTTTAGCATGCCTTATGCCTTATTTATGGCTCTCATTGAAGGCAGAGAGCCAGGGCAGGGACGTGGGCAGAATAATGCACTGGCTAAAGGTGAGGGAGGGAAATTATGGGTGAGGATAACTTCTTGTAGCAAAGCCAGGGCTGTGCTGGGGGGAGCAGGACAGGGGCCTATCCTGGATCGGGAGCATCATGGCTCAGGGCAAAGCACATCTTGGGAGTTATAATATAAAAGGCTTGAAGAAAAAGCAGGGGTCTGGTGATAGGTGAGGGCTGGGAGCTGAGAGCAGGACCTTGGTCAGGCTGTGCCTGGGGATGAGAGCATGAGCAGCAGTGTCCTGCAGGGTACCAGGGCAGCAAGTGGCAGGTAATGATTGAGGACTGGTGTGTGGAGGAGAGCTCACAGGGGCTGCTTGGCCACTGTGGAGTTGTTGACAAAGCAACTGCAAGGAAAACTCTCTTCTTGAGCACTTGGAGGCTTTGCTTTTCTCACCCCATCCTCGCTGTCTGGGTTGCAGGGCTGAAGTTGAGCAAGTGGAGAAGGGTGATGGTGGGGCTGAAGGTGTTGAGCTCCTCTCTGCTGCCTGAGGATCCACCCCTGAACCCAGTGTGCAGCTCATCTAAAGCCTACAAGCTATTTGGGGAGAAAAACCAAGTATCTCTTCTGGAGCACTTAACAGCTTGCAGTCACATGTGCTGCTTCCCTGTAACATGGAAAGGCAAGCACACAAACATGAGCCCTCGCTTCCTCTGGTGTAAAGCAGCCTCCTCTCCCAGGGAAGGAAAGCAGTGAAACTCAATCAGCATCCTCCACAAAACACCCGAATGCCCAAACCAGCCAAGATCCAGCTCAGAAATAAGAGCTCCAGTGTGTGAGGTGATTTGATGCCGCAGTGCGTGTGCATTGGAGCTCTGAGCACAGAGTGGTTGTGTGCACCCTTTATAACTGCAGGTGAGTGTTGGGCTTCCCCTAAACCCATGGAAAGGGGCCACACTTTCCTTGGCATGCCAAGAGGTTGGACATCTGGAAGCGGGAATTTCCCTCAATGGGAATGGTGCTGCCACAGTGCAGCTTGTGCGGATGCTCTGTGCAGAAGCCTTACATGCTGAGCTCAGTGCCTCTGAGCAGATGCTGCTCATCCCACCACACCAGCACTCGCCTGCCTCACAGATGTCTTTGCTTAATAAGCAGCTTTTCCCCTTGTGCTGTGGGTCATCCCAGGTCTGAGTGCTTCAAAAAGGTAATGGACCACACAGGCCAGCACAAGCCAAAGGGTTTCGCTGTGCCATGTGGCACTGGGGAGCTCCAGTCCAGTGCTTGACTGGGAGGTGGGGTTTGGGGGCCTTTGAAAGTCTCTTTTAAACCTGGGATGAGCAGCAGGGTTGATGCATGGTATATCCCTCACTTTCCCTCCAGCAAATCCCATCTCCAGGGCTTTCGATGCTGCAACCCCAGCATTCCCTCACTGTGGTGGAGGATCCGTGCAGGAGGTGGTGTGAGAGCCCCCAGCCTCGTGCATGCAGGATGCTTCAGTGCCAAGAGCTGGTGTTTTGCAGACAAGAGACTTTGAAAGGGAACGAGCATCCTACCTCTGACATCTCCACTGAGCCATATTATTAGTTTTGGCAATTAAATAGAAACCTGTTTGCAGGTGACAATGCTGTAAAAATAAGTAGGTACCAGCGCCAACATCATGAAAACCAGGCAGGAGAGCAGAGCTCAGGCAGCACACGTAATCTGTGGGGAAATAAGTGTGTGAATAATGAATGTGCACTGGAAAAGTAAAATACATTACTGTGGGAAAGATAAGTCTATTAAAGCCTTGCTGCAGAGCCTGTGCCGGGATGCCTGAGAGATTACTGGGTTCTGTGCTTGGGGTGCAGGTCTCTCCTTCACATGCTCCCACCTCCACATCCAATGCAGCATCTCTGCGAGGTAACAGCCTCCTTTTTAATCTCCTTGCACCTCCATCCAGGGCTGAGCTGACCAGAGATGCCTGGAGCAAGAGGAGGCAGTGAGGGCTTCAGTGTTGCTTTTACATCATGGTTTAAAGGTATCAGAGCAGGGCAATGGAGCTGGTGCAGGGCCTGGAGCCCAAGTGTGATGGGGAAGGGCTGAGGGACCTGGGGGGTTCAGTGTGGAGAAGAGAAGGCTCAGGGGGGACCTGATGGCTCCCTACAAGTGCCTGACAGGAGAATGGAGCCAGGAGGGGCTGGGCTCTGCTCCCAAGGAACAAGGGATGGGACAAGAGGAACCGGGCTCAAGCTGCACCAGGGCAGGTTTAGATGGAGCTGAGGAACAACTCCTTGCCCAAAGGGTGCTCAGGCATTGGAACAGGCTGCCATGGGTTAGTGGTGGCCTTGGCACTGCTGGGATAAGAATTAGACTGGATGAGCTTAAAGGGCTTTCCCAACCCAGCTGATTCCATGATTCTGTGGCCTCTCTGGCTCCGGGAAGAGCCTGTGTTGTTCTGCACTGACCTGAAATGATTTGTTAGCTGTCAGCTCAGCCATGGCAGGGGACCTTGTCTGCTCCCATTATGGTCCCTTCTGATCTGAGCTTGCTTTTCCTGTTGTTTTCCCCAAAAGAAAAGGGTTTTTGTTTGTGCTGCTCCTTCAGCAGAAGGGAAGTTCCAAAGGAGCAGTCACTTTGAATCACCATCTTTCCCTTCCAAACAGGCTGCTGAGCTTTCGCTTGTAACTTCTCCAGGATGTGACTTGGGCAAAGCAAGGTGCAAGGAGCTGCGGGGGCACCCCTGGGTGCCCTCCCATTGTGGCTCATGGGGCCCTGGGCAGCTGCTGGCTCCGGCCATTGAGGGAAGGTTTCTTTGTTTGATACCCAAAGAGCAAGAATTGTTTCTTTTAATGCAGATGCTTTCTCTACCCAGTGGAGGATGGAGGATCCATCACCTCACCTTGCCCAAAGCCAGGCAGGAGGCAGCGATGAAGCCACCCCAGGGGACACCCAGACCTGGTTTCATGGTAATCCAGCCTTGGAAAACCATTCCAGATCCCATGGTGAGCTCAATCTCCACGTTAACCCCTCTGAGGAGGGTGGGCACAGCTTCAGGAGGGATGAGGGGCTGCATTGACCACCAAAGCTCCCCAGGCTGATTCTTCACTACATGCTGGCTGGCAATGGAAGCTCTGGTTTTGTAGGCATTGCCTGAAAATGCGGGGGGCAAAACCATGGTGATGGGGGGGGGGAGGGGGGAATAAGTATGAATTGTGCATGGAAAACTTCACAGGAAAAACACAATCCTGCAGGGATTGGAAAGGCGCCCTTGATGCCTTCTGCTTTGAAGATGGGATTGGAGACTTGATGGGTTCAGTTTGCTTTGGGTTGGTTTTTCTATAGGATGGGGCCTTTCTTTCCTTCCAGGAAGATATTTTTAACCTTCATCCGCTTTTTCCAAGGAGGTGGCAGCTGGGAACATTTCAGTTTATCTTTAAATCCTTTCGGATGACAGGGACAGGAAGGCGATGCCTGGGACTGGGGCAGCTCTGGCGTGAAGGATGCCAGCTTGGATGGGTGGGTGTTTCTGATGGTGAAAGCCTGGGTAACTGGGCTCTTAAAAGCCACATGCAGGGAGGTACGTATTGATTTCCAAGCAGAAAAACCCATCTGCACCCTGCTCTAGAGCCATTTATGCAGCCATGAGCTTCCACTTCCATTTCCTCCTCCTCAGCAAATGTCTATGGATCTGAAAGGCTAAAACCCTAGGGCTTTGGGGGAAATAATCCCAGACCTGATTGCTTCTCCCCATCCCAAGCCCACCCTGATGGTGCATCACTGCATGGGGTGCAAAGCAGCATCGTGCCCGAGTAACATCACCCTTGGTGAGCCCAGCTGTGGTCAGGGTTATCTCTGTGGCAGAGAAATCTGCTTTGGTCGTGTAACCATCAGTGAAGGGCAGGATGGCCCTGACCGGGCATGGGAGCCCTCTGAGCATCATTTCCTTGCTCATACCTGCATCGAAGGAGCTCAAGGATGTTGTTGTAAAGCAGCCTGGGGTGTTGCACCCCATCACATTACTCCGTGCCTGCACTGTGGCAGGGGGATGCCTGGGTTTGCTCTGTCCCAGTGCGATGCTCACAGTCCCTATGGCAGAGCCTCCTTCACGAGCTGCCATCCTCAGGGAAAGGCCCTGGGAAGGAAACCTCGGTTTTGTGATTGAAGAACGAATTTGATGTGTGATTTGGGGAATTGCAGGGGGGAAGGGGGGGTGTATGTGTGGAGTATATCGCAGCTAGGATTACTGAGGGTAAAACAACATCAGTGACGAGAGAGAACAAGGAGGGAATCAGCCGGGGCTGCCTGTCAGCTCGCTGATTTAAGATTCACTTTGAAAACCTATTCCCCTTCAGGGGAAACACGTGCCTGCCCCATCGGCAGCCAAGCCAGCATCCTGCTCCCTGGGGGAGGCATCTGGGCAGGGAAGTAAATGACTGCAGGAGCTGCCGGTGTGTTTACAGCAAAGCGGGGTTTTGCAGTGCTGAATCACCTGGGGAGAAGAGGCAGGCTGGCACCTCCTGCTCCCCCATCACATCCGAACACATGGAGTGCAGGGATACAGGTTGCTCAGAGCTGGGAGCATGGTGGTCACAGGGAAGATGCCACAGTGAGTCCCATGGAGAGGACCGGCCTTGGTGTGGGAATCTGGGTGCATCCCCCTGGGAAGAGCTTCAAAGGTTCTCTCTGCTGAAATCCCTTTCCTCCTTATAGCCTCTGCTCTGCATTTCCATTTTTCAAACACCTTATAATCACACTAATTAATACGTTCTGGGATAATGCTTCCTGGCTTCCATCAAATTCAAATCAGCATTTATTAGCATATTGCCATGTCTGTGGTGTTTGTTCAAGTCCAGCATAACCTTGTACCTCGTTATGACCCAGAACTATTTCAGATCTGAGCTGCGCTGGAGAGCAGTGAGCTGCCATCCATCTTCCTCCCAGTCTGGGTACCAGAGAAGCATCTTGCTAGCACTGTGCCCACATTCAGCTGCAGCCAATAGTTCATAGCCTGTATTCACCCTCCTGTTCTCGCCTTCTCTTCCCTTGCTCCAGCAGCAGTGATGGGGTGAGCTGGGATGGGACAGGCTTTCACTCCCAAAGCCCATTTGTATCAGAGTGGAGCACGAAGCAGCTCAGGCACCCTCCTGCTCTGTGCTTGTGAAGGCCCAGGGAGAAGGAGGGTGTCTGGAGGGAGTCAAGGCAGGCTCTGCCCTGGGGAAGGGCTTTGTGTTGAGTCCATCAGCCCTGGGGGTGAGGCAGCATCGCGCTCCCTCCTGCCATCTCTCACAGGGGAGCATGCGTGTTTAACCCCTTTGGCAGCAGATTTCTGTGACTGGGGAGGTAACTTTGGACTTTGGGAGCTTTACAACATAAATCACACAACATTTTGGCCGTTAGGTTTGGGGTCCAAACACCACCCCCCCCACCCCCCCAGCCCTGTCTCCTCCCTCCATCCCACTGACAAGCACAGGGAAGGTGCAACAGGGGTAATTGAGGAAGCTTTTTAGCACATTCACTCGTGTTCCCTGGGGAAATCCCTACTGAAGAGCAAAGCCCTCCCTCCCCTCCCCTCGCCTGCCCCCAGCAATAGCAATAGCCGCAGTCACCGTGATGGATTCTTGGTGTCAGCGCCGGCCCCCGTGTGCCGGGGCAGGTCAGGCATCCGCGCCCCCAGCGCCGGCTGGGGTGAGGAGGAGAAGTCACCCAGATAACGATCAGAGCCATTCATCGTGATTAGAAGTGCCAGTGCCAGGGCGGGCTGGAGCGAGCACACCCGAGCTCAGCTCGCTGTCGAAGCCAGGTGCCCCGGGGCTGAGCCCATCCGTGCTCCACATCAGGCTGCTCTGCATGGGATGGGGGGGATGTGATGTTCCCCCTGGGAAGGTTGGAAATCAATGGGGGGAAGGTTTGGTTTGTTTAGGGGTTTTTATACATTTCAGCTGTGCCCTTGTGCAACAATCACCGTCTCCCTCTTCCTTTCTATCCCTACAGCAGCAGCTCCGGGACCACCATCACCTCTCACTACCTGATGCAGAAGCCTCCAGCAGGTAGCACGGGCTGCAGCCCCGCACCAAGGGGAACAGTGCCCTGATGATCTTCCAGCAGTGCTTGTTTGCACAGAACTTCCCAGAGACTTTTCCTTTTGCCTCCCCCCATCACTGCCCTTCTCCTAAAAACATTCCCAAAACATTTGTGGGGCTTTTTCCCAGCTCTCTGGACAGTTAAAAGGGCAAAAATTGATGTAACTCCACTGGCTGCTCAGTGCACGAGGACTCTGCTGCTGCTGCTTCAGCTGTATCAGCTTGGGAAATGGATCCTTCAATCAGTTTAACCCCAAGGCTTGATGCAATTTCACTGCTGCCTGCTCTCTGAGGTGCTTTTACAGCTGCTCTCTCTAAGTATTTACAGGCAAGGAGAGCAGCAAAGTGAGCAGAGACTTGGCTCAGTTTGTCCCCGTCGTGAGCAGCAGCCCAAGGGCTGGCACCTGGGGCTGTTCCCCATGGTGGGACCCATCCTGCTCACTGTCAGGTCAAGGAGCTGATTTCAACACCAGCAAAACCCGAAGCCCTGGCAGGAACTGTGGCATTTCCTGGGCCTTAAGGCCCTGATCTTCCTTTGGGTGGGAATTGAAATTGCTGTGGGTGCAGCTCCTCGCAGGGATGCTCTCTGGTCTCCACTACCCTTTCTGTCCCTCCACTCCTCTCTTTAAGGTCCAACATCAAGTATCCAGAAAGGAAAAACTACTCTGGAGATGAAGGGAAGTGCAACCCAGGTTGTGATGCTGCAGGAGAAGGCACAGGCATGCCCATGGTGAGATCCCCACATGCTGCAGAGCTGATGGCTTTTCTAATGTCAGTTTATAATTGAGTTAGATGTTGCCCCTGTCTTTGTTCATAAAAACTATTCTTGGACAGGTCTCTGAAGCTGAAACTGCCATAAATGCTATGTTACATCTTTAAACAAATCAGTCAATAAATCAAGTGCAGAGCAGGCCACAGAGTTAGGGGTATGCTTAAATCTGGAGTCAGTGAGGCAAAAGGACCTGCTTGAAGTTAAGCATGAGCTTAACTGCTCTTTGGGATGGGCCAGGTTTGCTGAATCCAGCCCTGCAGAGGGTGTTTTTAATCTAGTTCATTGCACGTGGTGTGTAACAGGCAAGTTCTTGCCTCTGAACCAGCAAGTAATTATTAGGAATGTTCTTTAGCAGTAGCATAAGAGACACCGATGGTGCTCTATGGTGGTGCCTGTTCCAGCTGTACTTGCAAGGTCACTGGCATTTTGCTCCCTATATATAAGTGGTTAACTGAAGCAGAATGGGGGCTGTGGTTCAGATACCTCTTTTAGAGCCACCTCCCACAAGGGTGTGTTGGAGTGGGACCAACACAGCAGCTGGAAACCCAAGAGGGACCAGAGCATCATCCTTCTCCTCCATCCCTTGTCCTGCACTCCTGGGCTGCTCCGGTTGGTAACTCCAGCAGTGTCCCAGGTCTGAGGGCAGTGTTGTGGTGTTGTCTGGGGATGCTCAGGCAGCAGTTATGTAGCAGAGCCAATGTCCCACCTGGGGGCTGCAATGACAGCCTCATCCTTCACCACTGGGGACATTCATCCTCAACTGCCTTTAACCTGAGCCCTATGAAACAGCTCATCCTAGAGCCAAGGGCCTTGAGCTCCATCCAGCTTCTCTTTCCCTGGATGAAACCCACGTCAGACCCCGTGTCCATACAAGACTCTGACTCTCTAAATGCTTTTTATAACCTACTTTTTCTCCCACCCTGCAGCTAACTGAGGTTAATTCACCCACATGGCCCCAGCACTACCATGATATCCCTAGTGCCTGCTTTTGGGCTCTGACATGTTCATGCCCAACTCTTCCAGTCTTTCTACAGTAGCCTCGTAAGGCCTGAAATGCTCCAGATTCAGGTGGCAGAGATTGGAAATATGTGGGGAGCAACAGAAAACTTGTCCTATGGTTTTGTAGGTCTTCTTTCATCCCATACCTGAAAGGCACAAGGGATGCCCACCAAACTGATGTGGTGGGACGCTGTGAGCAGCACTAAAGCTTGTCTGTCCATCCCTCCATGCATTGCATCTCTGCCTATTAGGCGTGCGCTGAGGCAGGGCCCTTCTTGCCTTGGCCATGCAGCTGGAGGGATGGTTGTTAATGCAGTAAATGAAATTCATTAATCAAGGGGATGAGAAAAACCTGAAGGGAAGAGCATCCATTCATCCCCTTACTGACATGTCTAATGGTGCTTTTGTTTGCCTGCATCTTCATTTGTGTCTTGTCTCACAAATACACAGGCAGAAATTCCAGGCCCGAGCCGAGTTGGAATATCCAGTAGAAGGAAGACAAAACCACCCCATCGCCACCTCTCTTTGCATCCTCCAAAGTGGGGAGGTTGCTAAGTGACAGCATTGCTGCTCTCACTAACTCACTGCAAGAACCTGAGCACTTAAAAGCAGGAGAATGGCTATTTAAGGACATGTTAACTCATGTTCTCTGGTAGCAACCAACAAGCTGTTTGTTCCAAGGGGACTGGGGCTATTTTCACCCAGAAGTTAAATTTGGAGGGATGAGTAATGGATTCGGTGGGCATTTGGCCTTGTCTGCAAACACATGGTGGGACATGGACCGTGCACGGAGATGTGCATGCACATACAGGGGGATTTTAACCCATGGAGCCCAATGGGCAGAGCTTGGGGTGTGCGCTCACCCGTGCCTCAGTTTTGCTGCCCTTTACAAAGAAGCAAAGCAGATCCTGTATCCTACAGGATACAACTCCAATGCCCATCCCCAGCAGCAGTGTAAATACCCTCGGCTCAGCTTTCCTCCCTGCCAACTGGCTCCATTTATTTCTCCTATTCCACTGTTGTTGGGCTTGCTATTCTGTGATCCCATTTAAAATCATTGATTTACCACAGAGTCCTCAATAAGCAATTTGGAGCAATTGAAGCTGTTCTCTTGCTGTAGATCACATGGTGCTGGGAGTGGGGGGAAAGGGGAAGAAGAGATAAAACGAGAACAGAAACTGGCTGGAGCTCCCCACAGCCAGCCTGGATCCGTTCCGCTCTGTGTATCAGGAAGGGTGGGTGATGCTTTGTGTGTTATGGTCCAGGAGGGGGGAAAGGGGCTTTGTTCCCTTTATTAGGATTTAACCCACGTGAAGAGCATGCGATCAGGCTGGGATGCAGGGGCTTTGGAAGGTGGGATGGTCCTGAGGGTCAGGGAGTGAATGGGGAAGGAGCTGGGTTTTCCTACCATTGATTGGCCCCAACCACAGTCACAGACAGGGCACTAGTGGGAAGCGTTGCACAGCCCCTGTGCACCTCTGGTGTAGTTTCTTTTTCAGCTTGGGTTCAAGGGTTTCTCCTCTCTCTGCTGGGGAGGAAGGTTTGGACCTGGGATGCCACATTCCCTCCTGTGTCTTCTGCCCTTTGGAAAAACCCCTTTTTGGAAGCACTGAAGGGTTTGCTGGGGAAAGGAAGAAGCATTCACAACCTGGTTACAGGGGAGTTTGCCATCTCTGCACCAATGGGCTCTGAGACAAACGCTCCCTGACTACATTAGGCAATTTGCAGGGCCATTGAGGAGGAGGATAGGGCATCCCTGCACTGTAGTTGTTAGCAACAGGTTTCCAGTAACTTCACAACCCCACAGGGCTGCTTTTGGATCTTCAGAGTTAGAGATGCCCCAGACCCAAAAGCACAAGGAGGGCAGGTTTTATGATGCCTGTGTCTTTCCAACCACAGCCATTAGCTGGGAATCTGATCATCTGAGCCCAAGGAAGCTGCCCTAGAGAGACTTTGTTTCCACGTTAAGGGATGGAGAGCTCTCTCCTGCTCATAACCCACAATGCAAAGCCTCAGTCAGGTAATAGAGAGGGGGCCTGGCAAATGTGGGCACTGCAGTGATTTGCAACAGATTGTGTTGGAGTGTGGAAAGCAAATAAACCAGTTCTAGAGCTGAGAGCCATGGGAAAGGTGGCATTAAAACACACTGATGAAATGATGCAACTGCTTCCAAGGGGTTTTGGGAGCTGCTGTACGGGGGCAGAGACGTGGCAGAGCGTGCTTGTGCCCTGGGTGCATTCACACTGTGCAAGGCGATGCTGTCAGCTGCGGTGGCACCAGAAATGATGCTTCTTGGTGAAATGGCACTGAACTGGTTGCTGCCACTCCTGGAAAACCCTGGCTTGTCTCTCTCACGCCTCCAATGCTTTCCAAGCTCTTAACTTCTGCTTAGCCTGGCTGAAATGGAGATGATCTAGGAGGCTTCTCATGTGGGCTTGTACTCACCGAGCAAGCGCTGCTAGGTCTGTGTGGTTAACCCATGCAGTGCCCAGTGTGGTCCCAACCAGCCAAAACCCAGCAAAGTGCCAGAAGGAAATAGCTCAGCAACAATAAGCTTGTGAGTTACAAAAGTCCCCCAGGGCCCAGTGTTTCTGGAGGGGGAGAGGAAGAACTCAATGGCAGTGTTTCCCCATGCTGCAGGGCCTGCTGCCTCTCCATCCCTCCAAGCCATGCTGAGAGATCGAGTCCTTGAAAGCTCCTGCAGATGGGATCATTTCCATGCTCCAGGGCTTCATTCTGGCCTCAGGGATGCTCCTCCATCCTCCTTCTGCCAAGCACCCTGAGGCCCTTTGCCTGCAGCCCCCCAGCTCCCCTCCAGCTTTCTTTGGAGGCATTTTGGCATCTCTAGGTGTTGGTAGAGCTGCACCAAGGTCAGCCCCCCTGGGGACCCCTACACGCTCAAGATCTCTTTCTCAGCTGTGCCAATGACACATTTATTGGGAGGTTTAATTCTTCCTAAGATCTGGAGTGGTTCGGGGGGAAAAAACCCTGACTTTCCAGAGCCATCGTCCGTGCTCCTGCTCTGCTCCAGTCAAATCGAAAGGGCTTGGGTTGATTTCCAGCTTTTTAAGGCAAAAAATACATACATGCAATCAAAGGATGTGTCAGAGGGGGATAAACTTCAGATCAAAAGATCAAAGCGGCTCATTGCAAGCCAGAAAAACGTGTCAAAAGGAAATATGTTCATTTCTGAATGGGGAGGGGTTTGGGTCCCTTCTCTCCTGGAGTGTCTTGGTGTTTCCATGAGCAGGGACTCAGAGCAAAGGCCTGGGATGCAGCGTGCCCATCCCTCTGGAATAGCCAAAGTGATGCTTTCCCCAGCATCCCTGCCACTGCCTGGTCCTATGTATCTAACGCTGCAGGATGTGTCCTGGGAAGCTGAACTCACACAGCAGGATGGGAGCACTGGTGAAGAGCCTCACCGGAGCAGGGAGCTGGGACAGGCTCAGCCCCAAGCCCTTGAGCTCAGCCTGGGACACTGGGGTGACACCACCATGGTCCCCAGTACCCTCCAGCCCCTCTCCCCCTCCAGGCAGCATTCGCTTGGGCAGCATTTGGCTCCTCACACCTCCAGGCCTGTTTTGTCCATCGCTGTTTGGAAGCAGTCACCTTTTGGGGTTTAAATGGCACCAAGACCAGCAGTATCCAGCAGTGAATGGGGAGTAGTGAAGAGCCCTTTCTGAGGTGGTTGTGTTTTGAGGGGGTTTATTGTTGGTTTGGGGGTTTTCCCCCTGCTTATTTATGTGGCAGCATTTGCTCAGCCTCATCCCAAGAGACAGCAGTGTTCATAGAATCATAGAATCGTTAGGTCCCTTGTAGGCAACAGGGGTGGGGAGAGGTAACTTAGGGGAACAAACTGATTCCTCATGGAGCTGCCTCTGCATTTCCATGTTTCTGAGCCTTCTGGTGCATGCCCAGAGTGGCTGGGAGGGATCAGGATCAGCAATATGGGGCAGGATGGGGGTGGCCACATAGAGAAGAGCCATCAACCCTTAGTAGCCACTAGAGAATCCACGGTGACACCCAGAGCCACCCATGGACACTGCAGAGGTGATGATGGGCCCAGGTGAGCTGGAGCCAGCTCTCACTGACTGCTTCTCCTTGTCTCCCAGCCCAGCTCCATAAACCGGAGATTGGATTACACCAGTCTAGACACAGCGTGATTTGCCTTACACCATAGATACAACCTCGAGATTCCTCCTCACTCACTAAGTACTCCCAGGACCATTTACTAGCAGCTGCCAGCAAGACGTGAGTAGAGATTATTCCTCATTGTGTTTAACTGTGTGTGCAGGACAGCCTGGAAGAGCAGCATCCTTAGGTACCAGACCTAGACCGGGATGATGTTTATTAATGCTCAGCAGGGCCCTGCCAAGTGAAATGTGTTTCACTGTTGAAACAGAAGGCAATGGGCTCCCAAGAACAAGCACTATTACTTACAGGACATTGATCAGTGCAGAGCTTTTGCTGGCTCAGCAGTTTGAAGCCTGGGTTTTCATCAGCAGAGTGCTTAACCCTTGGCTAATTGGATTTGCCGTCGTTAGTGTGATCTATGCTGCCTCCAATTACTCTTTGCACGGCCTCAGCTGGGCACCCACCCCTGGCAACAGGGACAGGGAGCCAAGAGACCTGAACCCCTGCAAGGACAGGGAGGTCAAAAGCATCCTGGTGTATTGAGACATCAGCTCCCAGGTGAGCATTGGCCAAAGCAGGAGCTGGGTGGAAGTCTGAGCTGAGGAAAGAGTTTGTTTGCTCTAAGGGGGTCCTAAATGGCACCTTGCAAAGGACAGGATTAGCTCCTGTAAACCCAAGGAAGGGGGACGGAGGTGGTGCGAAAATTGGCTGTGATTTAATTACTGAGCAATTCATTATTATCTCGCTAATGAATTAGTATTTCATCAGTGTAGACCTCCTTAATGAGGTCGACATAGTCACAGGCTTCCCTGTGCCTATATGCGAGGTGTTGGATGTATTAGTGTCGAGGTAAACTGAGGCATGGATGAAGCTGTTTTGCAGGGAGATCCAGGGGAGCTTTGAGAGACCAGGGCTCTTTGTCCTGTCCCCATAGTGCAGGATCATGACAGAGATGCTGTTTCCATCCCCAGTCTGGTCTTCCCAGCTGCATCCCAGTTTAAGCCATACTCCCTCAAGGCTGAGCTGGTTTCTCCCACCACAGAGGTCCCCATCCCATGGAGAAGTTCCTTCTTTGGATTCCCAATGAAGATACAGAGCCACAGCAACACCAAAAAGGCATAAAATAGCACCAAAACGCACTCAGTGTTTTGGCCTCAGAAGTGGGGAGACCCCAGGTGCTCCTCAGAAGCCAAGTATCCAGGAGGTGCTTTCACACATGGTGGGAAGCATCCCATGAGGAAAACAAAGGGCCCCAGCCTTGTTTTCAATCACGGTCAAGAGAAACCCTTTAATAGGACATAATGCAGAGCCCCAGCAGATGGGTAATTGGGAGCCATTGGCTGTGCTGTATCACGGAGGTCAGACAAGATGCTCTTTAGTGACCTTTAAATCCATGAACTAACAGAATTGGGGCCTTTCCTTGGCTGGTACCACCAGGAGCATCTGCTGCATGGTCGGGAATAGCTGTATTTAGCAAACCATCAGCTGGGCACTGGCTGCATCCTTCTGTGGGGAGTGGAGCGGGATGCTCCATTGCTGCAGGATCTGCTCCAGTGCAAAGTCAACCCCTTTCAGTGGGCTGGAGGGGGGATGTGGCATCCCTGGACCCAGTTATTGATTCACTGAAGCTGTTATCCAA
Organism: Agapornis roseicollis; assembly: GCA_002631895.1. NCBI lineage: Eukaryota > Metazoa > Chordata > Aves > Psittaciformes > Psittacidae > Agapornis > Agapornis roseicollis. The sequence goes on along the minus strand of NDXB01005987.1, from coordinate 29,081 downwards.
GGGGTGCAGCCAAGGGTTTGGAAACCAGCTCTGGATCTGGGAATCCATGAGAAGTTAATGGAAATTCCAGGAAAGGACAAAGAAATGCTGGAAAGGTCCCAGTGTTCCCAAGTAAGCCAAGTCTGGAGAGCAGCAGAAAGTTGCCAGCAAGCCCTGAAGACCTCCTAGATGGACTCCAATCCCATCATCCCTTTAAAAGTACTGAGGAACTCCTGGAAAACAGGGGGAATTTCATAGCAGGGTCCTAAAACTGTGTGGAGACTCCCCCATGTTCCTGAGTGTTAACAGGGATCTGCATCCTGCTCCCAGCACAGGGATGCTGGATGCTGGGCCAGATCCAGCTCCAGCTCTTCTCCTTGCAGGGGCAGCCTTTACCCAGGTGGAATGGGAACCCTCACAGTTGGCAGGAGGGGAACAGCACCGCAGAGCATCAGAGGAGCCCCTCAGCAGTGTGGGACCCGATGGGCTTTCCTATTCCCACTCGCTGGAGCTCTCGGCTGGTGCGGAGATGTAAAGCATCCCTGCTCTTTGCGCAGGGAGATGTCTTTGCTGAGCCAGGCAAAACCGCAGCCAAGAGCCCCCAGAAATAATGGTGCAATTACTAAAGTCATTATCCTGGCTGCTGTGCAAATCCTGCCCAGTTAATGTCAACAGCGAGAGGGGGCAGCGAGCAGGGCCTGCTTTAATTAAACCTCCCTGGCCAGTCGGAGGAGACGACTCCTGTTACCGCCTGTATTCCCGGAAAATAAAGGTCTCCCACTGCCGGGAATATCCCTGCATCCCCTGTGATGTAGGGCAGCTCCATGCACAGGGGGGTGGAGAGGGGAGGGATGGAAAGCAATGGGGTCCTCCACACCCCCTTGGGTTTGTGGTACCTGTCCCTGTCTGAAAGTCCCATCCTAGGGACAAAGGTGCATGGGGAGGGGATGTGGCTGAAGGCATCTCAAGGGGAATACAACAGGGATGAGATGGGGTGGGGTGGGATGGGATGGGGGGAAAAGGGCCCTGATTGATAGCTGGTGGTGGGAGAAAAAACAGCATGAGAAAATGATGGGGG
>NDXB01005987.1:428-18279 GCA_002631895.1 Agapornis roseicollis | reverse complement strand
GTGGGATTGTTTCTCTCCCCCCCCCCCCCCCAGGTCTGGGGACAGTGTGTAAATAGATTTATGAGTAGAAAGGCAGCACATTAAACAGTTTAAGTGTCTTGGAGTCCATCCTGAAGTGTATTATTGCTCCAGTGTTTTATCACACTGCAGAGGACCGGGCTCCATAAATTAGAACCGGTGCTGTAAATTGCACAGATTGGAGTTTCAGTCAAGAACTTGGGTAAACACTTTGTGACACTGCCTGTCACCCACCCAGGGACCAACAGGAAGAGAAAGTCCCAATGGAGCTGGGGTTTGCTCATCACCCCTGGCTTGGCCAGGAAAGCAGGCAGTGGCTGCTGGCAAAGAAGGGGAGAAGGGGCTATGAACCCCAGGCTGGGGGACATGGGAGAGCCCAGACCCTCAAGCATGGGTCTCTGCCTCTGCCCAATGCAGCAAGGACATGGAGAGAGTGGGCTGGGTAGGTGCATGCAGGGAGAGGGGCAGGAGGTGTTTGGGAGAAGGTAACATTGTGTAGGGGTGGATGGATGGGTAGAAATGGTGATAGAATAATACAGACAGGTGGAGAGATGGATACATACAAGGGCAGAAAAATGCATATGGATGGATGGGTCTGGTGATGGAAAAATCATGGCTGGATTCGAGGACCAGCTGCTGCTGCAACAGCGAGCATTTTGCATTCACCTGATCAGCATCTCTCCCATGCAGCCCATGGTGCTCTTCTCTCTCAGCCCCCCCTTTTCCATCCATCCTCCCCAGCCACCCAGCTCATTCCCACATCCCTCTCTGGGGCCAGCCTGGCACCCAATCCAAACACGAGATAAATGTCAGCCAGAGGCATGAGTGAAGCCGCTGATGGAAACCTGCAGCTTACACTGCGAGGTGACAATATTTCACCTTATCAGCACTAAGTGCTCTGATAACCCATAGTTATTGCTGCTGCCTGGTGCCAGCCTGCACAGCGCCAGCATCCCACAGCCTCCCTGGAGACAGTGACAAAGCGTCTTGTCCTTCTCCCAGCAGATCCTAGGGAGAGGCACACATGGACTGAAGCCACTGAGGGGATGATGCTTCGGATGGTGTGGGGTTGTGCAGCACGTCAGCTCAGCCATCCGTCCCAGTTTGCATCACCATTGAGGTCAGCACGCCTGGAAGAGGCTCAGCCCCTCATTAGGGTCACAGGACCCCCAAACCCACACCCACCTTGATGATGTCTTCATTGTTAGACTTGCACTCAACCATAGCAGAGACATCCACGATGACACCGCTCAGCTCAATGGCGATGACCTTCACGGGGATGGCCACCGTCCGCCCCGTCAGGATGGCCGTGTTGATGATTTCCGTGTCCTGGGGTGCAAAGGGGACTGTCACGTTAGAGGGCAGCCTCCCATCCTGGCTGGCCCCTCTCCTGCTCCAGCCCTGGGGCAGAGAAGGACCTGTGGGTGGGAGGCGGGGTGGGATGTATGGATGTATAGGTGCTACGGGGCACATGGGCCGAGGGAGATCCCTCAGGGGGATGCAACCCATCCCCACCATGAGCTCGGCAGAGGACATGGACCCACTCACCATAGCCAGGGGCACGATGGCCCTGATGTCCCTCTGGATGACCGTCAGCTCCGTCACCACCTTCTCCAGGTCGGGGGGGGGGTTGCGGCCCCGGTAGTCGATGTGCCACATGATGCGGCGTGTCACCGACTGGCTGGTGAAGTTCTCCATCTCGAAATCCAGCTGCATGATCTCTGAGTAGTCCCCATCCCTGGGCAGGGGACAGGAGGGGACACAGTGAACCGGGTTCCAGGACCCTCTAAGGATGCAGAACATGCAAGGCTGCTGGGTGATAGCTTATCACAGGGTGAGTGTGTGGCCATGGCCCTGGGGACAGTGGGTGGCTGCAGGTGCTTCCCTATCTCTCCAGCTCCATCTTCCCAGCAGCAAAACTGTATTTACCATCAGCAGGACTGGATTTACCACCCCGGGTTGCTCCTGCCTGCATGGTCATCTCTGCAGGTGTCCCCTGCACCCAGGAGGGCAGCATGCTCAGGGACACAGTATAAGTCTCTATACAAGAACCCAGTCCAAGCCACTGACTTTACAGCACTTTCCAAAGGGATCATATGGGGAAACTGAGGCACGGGAGAGAGAGATTCCATCACGGACAGATGGGAGAACACCAAGCTGTGATACAGTGCAGGGCTGTCCCTCAGCCTGTATGGACAGCCATGGGGATGCAGAGGGCAGATGGGCAGGGGACAGGTGAGGTAAGACAGGACCAGCAAGTGCTAACAGCTCCAGTACCATCACCTCATCAAAACCCCACACGTTTAATACCACTACTGAGGACTCAGAGCTAATGGACAGGGAATGAACAGTGGGGCAACCCCAAGGCAGGATGGGATGGAGAGGCTGGGTGCTGCCAAACCCAGCACATATTGCCTAAGGGGACAGGGAACTCAGAAGCGGGTGTCCCTTCTCCTCTGCGTCATGGCTTGGACACTGTCTGACACAGCAGCATAAATCATCACTCTTACAGCCCACCCCAGGAGCAAACATCCCCAGATGTGACCCTGCCTTCCCATCCCTGTGTCCAACCTGCAAATCCCTTAAGGGGACCCAGGGTTCAACCCCCCCAGGTTAAACTTGTCCATTGCCCTCCAAAACCAGAGCATCCCAAGGGGACACCCCAGAGCCCCCGCAAACTGCAGAGCCAGCAAAAGCCCTCCCAGAGCAGGAGGAGGGAGTGGGGTGAGGAAAGGTGAAATCCATGTGGACTGGGACACTGGGATCAGCTCTGCTCTCATCTCACAGCGTAGCAGCCCTTAGGGAGGTCCCATCGATCTGGGATGCAGGATACACTTGGGTTTCTCTCTGATAAATAGCTAATGAGTGAAAGGGAGCAGAGAAAGAGGACAGCAAAACCATGGGGCTACTCTAGGCCACGGCAAGCCCTGCTCTGTGCTCCCACAGCAGGGACAGTGGGCTTTGCATTGGCTGGTGAGGTCCTGATGGGACTTTGTGCCCTCAGGGTTGTCACCCTATGGGAGTGCAATGGAATCACCAAAGGCCACCCTGTCTGGAGAAGGGGGTTGGGCTGCTCACTACCTCTTCCAATGCATTAAATATAGCTGGGAAGAGCCAGGTTCAAAGGCAAACCAGAGCTGCAGCTGCATGCCAGAGGTGGTTCAGCACCGGGCCTCCTCAACATGGGGTGGCCATGGGATGTCACCATCTTCTTCCCTCCCCGAGCATCATTCTTCCTCGGCCATAGCAGAGACAAGAGCCAGGCTGCTCAGACTGGTGGAATAACTTAGGATGCAGCCGGGGTGCAACAGAACACCCCAAATTGACTATTACCATCCCAAAGCTCAGGGCTTTCTCTGCACAGCCAAAAGCCCCCAGAGCCCCAGCAAGGCAACCTCCTCCGGCAGCGCAGCCCGCAGGGCAACACGGCTTTGAGTCATTCATACTTGCCATTGCGTTAATATTTGATGGAGTTGTTTGTCTAAAAGGTGATTGTAATCACTTTAAATTCATCCTCCGTCTCTAACCTTTCCTGCCTGATTTGAAGCAGCCCTGGCAGGCAGGGAGAGGGGGAAGGGACAGGGGAGAGGAGCTTGCTGCTGGCAGCATGCGCAGGGGTGGCCATGCAGAGGAAGGGGGGGGACTCATGGCTCTGGGGACACTCTGGTGTCCATCATCAGCCCCCAGAGGACATCCCGGGGCTGCGGGCTCGGATGCTGCGGTTGCATTTTGGAAGCAGTGGGAAATCCACCCTCCGGTGGGTAAGCCCTTTGGAGGGGTTTCTGCAGCTGGGTTTTGAGCTCACGTTCAAAGCGGTCAGAGCTGAGCATCTCCTTTGTGCAGGAGTTCAGCCCCCGTTTCACTCAGTGTGGGGCAGAGATATTGGGAGATTTCCTATGCAGAGAGCAGGAATCACATCAACTCACTTAACCCGGCTCCTGGCAATACTTGTCTCCCTTTCCCCTAGGCACAATTGTGGAGAACAATTGCTTTCCAGCACTTCAGAGTCTCCTGTTCATGGTTTTGACACCGTGCCCATCCCCTGCCCTTGCTCACCATGTCCTACCCACATGGATGCAAAGAGCAAAGCTGCCCCTTGCTCTTGCAGCCTCCACAATTTCCCCTTCTCCAGGCTGAGCAAACTCTGGGTTTTCAACTTGGATCCATGGGTCCTTGCTCCTTTGGATCATTCTCATTTCTATCCCCCCTCAACCAACCCAAGCCTTTCCTGGAGCCCCAGCAATGAGCATCATCCTTGTGTTAAGCAGGGCAGAACTTGCTCTGCCCATCTCAGGTGCTGCCTTGGTTCAAGCTCCCCCTCTGACACCCATCCATCATCCACGGAGATGTTGCCTGGGGACTGCTCCCCTTCCTTCCCAGAGGAGACACCAGGATAGTCAGCAAAGAGCTGCTGCCTCTCATAGCATTAGATCTTCTTTTAAACCTACAACACTTCCACTCCAAACTGGGGATGCTCCATGGCTTCACAATTCAGCCCCCAAATCCACCACCTGTACCCACCAGTATCCAGGCAATCCCAGCTCAGACCCAGGGATGCTCAATGGTACCCATGACTTAGGACCACTTGCTTGAGCCCCAGCTTGATTCCCTGTGTTGACCATGGAGCAGATCCCGTCTGAACACACTACTCATAGCCCTTGGGCACCTGCCTGCCTCACCCCAAACCTGCCCACGTAGTCCATGAATCCCACCTTCACCTTCCCATTAGCCTGGTGCCGGATGGTTAAAAACCACACACATCATCAAGCCCCTTCCCAAATCAATGCAGAGCTGACTTTGAGGGTTTGACCTCAACATTGCTCATTGCCCTTCAGTGCCTCCACAGTCCAAGCCATGCCTCAGTTTCCCCTACCAGCACTCACTTGGTGCTGCAGCCAACTGAACACCCAGTGTGGGGGCAAAGGGAGAACCACTCCCTGCCAAACCCCAGCCATTTCCCCAAGCCCCTGGTTATGGGGGGCAGGCACTGGGGGGCCCTTACCTGGGCCCGGCACCATCCACCCTGGAGACATCGACAGTGGCAGTGGAGTGCTTGCCGCCCGTCAGCAGCTCCGAGCTCACCAGCCACTGCCCACTCCTTGACTTGGTGCTGAGCAGGTTGACACCCTTCTTGGCCTTCACCCTGTGGAGAGCAATGGTCAGGGATGGATCCTCACCCCCGGCACTCCTGGACGCTCCTCCTAGGGGGATTTTTGCCCCTGATCCCTCCTGGCTGCTGGAAACACCATCCAGGCTGTCAGCAGCAGCCATGGGACTAAGCCCACCCCAGCCCCTCTTTCCCATAGGATTTTGTCCCACACCATCTGGCAGTTTCGTCCCCCACCCCAGTGCTGTCCCACAGAACAGTAACACCCCTGTGGGGCAGCAGACCCCTGGTCATTCCACACCTTGTTCCCAAAGTGCCTGTGAACAAACCCACATCTACTGGTGGGGCCCTAATCCCAGTGCAACTGGGCAAAGGCAGCAGTCTGTAGTGACAATGCAGAGATGGAAACCATGGATGGACAGCCCTTCCCTTCAGCAAGGTCCTACTGCAAAGCCCCAGAACATTGCAAACCCATGTGCTGGTCGCACCTCTGGCCTCCCTCAGCTTCCCAAAGCCCTGGCAGCAGGTTCTATAAATGCAATATGCGATTCCATCCTCTCCTTCCTGCCCATGGCTGCCTTTGCACAGTGCTGCCAAAACAACCACATCATCGAAAGGATGGAGTGGGGACAGCCCTAGCACCTTACCTGAGGGTGAAGTGCTCCACGGTGGAGTTGGACATCAGGTAGAGGAGGATGCTCAGCACCTCCCCTGGCTTGAGGGGCTTGTCGGGCAGGCGGATGAAGATGTTGCCATCCAGCCGATGCTCCTGCATGGGCTGTCCCGGGCCGGGCTGCAGGAGGCTGACGCTGCCGATGCGCAGCAGTGGGTGCTGTGTGGGACCCTCAGTCCTGGCTCCCCCAGCCCCACGGCGGGGAACCATGTCCCCAAGGCACTGTCCGGCCCCATCAGGGGCATGCAGGGTGTAGTAGAGCTCAGCTTGCTGGCTCTCACCCGGCACCTCCAGGCTCTCAGGGCTCTTCCGCCTGCCCAGCGGCACAGCCGGGGGTCCGAACCAGGCATGGGGCAGCTCTGCCTGCACCAGGCACATGGCCAGGCTGCCCCGCAGGCGACACGAGCTCTTGATCTCACGGGCATCCCGGAACGCATGGAGCCGCACGCAGGGCAGCCGGTCCGTGACATCGAAGTCATCCCAATCCCGGCCGGCTACGTAGAAGAGCACTTGGACCATGGGCTGGTTGGCCACCAGCCGGGGCTGGACGATGAAGGCGCGCACCTTCCAGTTGACGGTGAGGCGGTCGGGGACCTCCAAGGTGCTGGAAGGCTGCAACTGCTCCTTGGGCAGCACCAGCCCTGTGCTGAAGGGCCCCAGGGTGACGTTGAGGACGGGCAGCTCCTTGGTCTGGAAGACGACGAAGGGCTCTGCCCGCTGCAGCGGGGTGCTGCTGTTGCCCACCGGGCTGGCTCCCACCTCCTTGAGGAAGAAAGCCAAGCGGGTGTTGGACAGGCGGTAGCTCACGGGCAGTGTGACAGCACCGGGGGGCTCGGCAGGCTCCGGGCTGGGGGGTGGCCCCTTGGCATGGGCTGTGAAGGGGATGGAGAGTGTGGGTTAGTGCAGGGCATCCCCCTCCAGAGCATCTCCTGAGCCCCAGAGCAGGGAGAGCGGACCCAAGCAGTGGTCCAGCCCTACAGCAAGGAGTGGGTGCTTCAGCCTCCAGAGCCATCACAAAGGCAGCAAGAGCCTGGCTGGGTTCATCTCCTGCAAACCAAAACCTCAGAAGATATCCCCAGGACCACAGGCACCATTGTGCTTCCCAGTGGGTGGCTCCAGCATCACCAAACCCACCCTGAGCATGAGATGGGGTGTCCAGCGAGGAGGGATGCTCAAGGGCTGCCAAGGCTGGATCAGGATGTGTTGAAGCAGCATGCAACCTCAGTATTGCCACTGGGGTGCCCAAAGCACTGGTCTCCCACCCCACACCCATGCCAAAGCATCAGCTGAAACAGCACAAACACACTCATAAGGCATAACCAGCTACATCCCTGCTTCCAGCTGTGAAGAGAAAAGGATGCTGAGCTTCTCCAGAGGCTCATTACCAAAAACTGGGCAGGTCCAGGCTAATTTTTGGCTGGCATTTCCCATGAAGTATCTATGATCAAGGCTTTCCTCCTGCTTTTAGCTCCCAGATCACACAAGGAAGGTGGCTAAATCAGTTCCTTCACTCCAGACCCACTCCACCCCTGTAAGGGTGGTGTCATGGCCAGTCCGTCACCCCTCATCCAACCAGGGGTGCAGCTGGATAATGTCCCTGGGTTCCAAAGCTGGCCTAGCCCCACATTTTCCACGCATGGACATGACCTGGTGGAAAAGTGCTGAAGATGATGTTGATGCCACCTTGCACTAACCCAGGCACACCCAGGTCTCATTTTGGTCCTTCTTTTTTGACCATTTTGCCTTAAAACCAAAGAGCAACAACCAGCATTCAGGCAGCCACTGCCAGCCATTGACTCCCGAGGGATGGAGCCCGTTCTCCCTATGCCAGGGCCAGCAAGAGGACAGAAACCCAGGAGCATCTTCCTGCTGAAGCAGATGCTGCGGAAGGCGGCCGGTGCCGCGCCGAGCCGAGCCGATGGCACACACTGTGCCAGCAGCTGCGGGAGCCTGGAAGACATCTCAAGGTCTTTGCATCCATCAGCGGCTGCCAGCAATTCCCAGGAGCCCCGGGTCTCCCCCCGCCCTGCTCTCCGCCAGCCCCATTCCCGGCACTGATTGTAATCGTTCCCAAGCGGCTCCGGAGCAGGAGAGCCCAAATTACCCGTGTCAAACAGCGGTGAAAGGTGCAGATGTGATGGCTCAGCTCTTGGGGACGGCTCAGCCCCATTCCCAGCCAGGGATGAGGAGCATGTCGGGACATCAAGGCTCTCCCCAGCAAGGACCATAGCCTGGGGCTGAAGGGGAAGCAGGACCCCGCAGCCCACCCAGGGAAGTTAAGCAGCTTAAAGGGCTCATAAAAGGATTAGCACTCGATACAGGGTGGGCAGCATCCGCTGCTGCGCTGCCTGGGATGGAACTTGTCTGCGAGCCAGGCACAGAATTCCCTGGGGCCGGATGGATGCTGGGGACGCACCGGCACCACCATGGGCACCGCTCCGGTGCCTGCGACGCTAACCCTGCCTACTGCTGAGCGCATCCTGCTCTCCCGCTCTGTTTTCCCACCTCCTGGCAAGCCGGGAGCTATAGAAGAGATGCGAGCCTCAGGAAGACCCCATGGGTGCCACGCTGCTCAGAAATAACCACCAGCAAGGAGCTTTCTGCTCCTCGGGTTCGTGGAGGGTGTTTTCTGCTGTGGCATGTGAAGGTTTGCATCCTCCCTGCATCACGGCTGCCATGGGCACGGCTGCTCCCTCCATCCCTATCTATTAGAGAAGGATTTTTCCCAAGGCACCAGATTATTTGTGGAATAAGATTTACCACCTGGAGCAACACGAACCCGACCTCTTGGTGAGGCACCGGCAGGACCGGAGGAGGCAGGGGCAGCCAGGGAAAACGGCTTTGAAATAGCCTTAGAATAGCCTTAGAACCAGGCCTGCAGCCACCAGCTCTTTCCTCCTTGCCATGGGGATTCTCTGATGGCAAATAAGGGTTGTGCACCAGGAGGGACAACGAAAGCCCTTCTCAGGACTCTCAGCTGGGGGACCCTGTTCAACTCAGATAAAGCACCGTGGTGCCATGAGGAAACCTGGGTGGCCCCATCACCAAGCCCATGCACAGACCTGCATCCTGGCCATGCCAGACGGGGAAAAGCATCAGGAACAAGCTGGGATGGAGATTAATGTGATGGTCATCATTAGTTCAGTGCAGGAGGATCGCTGGCACTCAGAGAAGCTGTTTCGTTCCACAGACAAAATGCATTTAAATGATGCTATAATCTGTCGCCAGAAGGGGGACAGGACCGGCGCCTCCGTTCCTTGACCATAAACTAGTCCTGCCAGGAGAGGGGCCAATCCAGCCGCATCCATCCCGGGGAGGGGTGCCAGGATCACAGCCCAGCCCGAGCCTCTGTGCCACAATGGGACAGAGGGAGGAGAGGGAGGGAGAAGAGAGGCAGGAGATGCACATATGTATGGATGCCCGGCTACTGCCTAGGTAGCGAGGAAGAAGGGTGGATGAGGATATTTGAACCAGCAGAGAGAACAGAGCATGTGTGGATGGATGGATGGATGGATGGATGGATGGATGGATGGATGGATGGAAGGAGACAGGCAGATCAAGAATGGCTGGATGGCAAAAGAATAGCTCTAGGAAGAGGGAGAAGAAGGGATGGATGGAAGGTTAACACAATGGCTCAGGAGATGGATGGATGGATGGATGGATGGACAGTACAACAACTTAGGAGATGGAAGGAAAATGAATGGAAGGAGAAGGATAGATGGAAGTAAGGGCAGACAAGCAAAACAACTCAGGGGACTCTAGTCCCCACACCACTGTTCCCAGCACCTGCTCTGGTTTCTAGCAGCCCCCAGGATGGGACATGGCCCTCGTGCCCCCTCTTCTGGGTGCGTGTGGGGGGACAGAAGGGTTAAACACTGATCTCTGGCTGCAGTTAATGGGATCTGCAGTGCCTGACCTGCATCCCGTGTTTATTAGACCAGCGCAGACAGGACCATATGGTCCTTCCACCCTCATAGCTTGGCACTGCAAGCAACAAAGCAGATCTGTATCTTGGGCCAGGCTCTGACCAGCCCAGGGCTGCCTGGATCCTCCTGGGGCTAAGGAACCACCCCAGCCCCATGGTGGGATGGGACAGGACTCAGTGTGTCCCCTCCTTCCCACTCCACAGCAGCACATTGGGCAGCTGGGATGACCTGCAACCCATGGTGGGAAGAGGGGGAAAGAGAGGTGGAAAACACAACTGCTGTGACCCCCTCACCAAGCCCCACATCTGCCCAGCCAGATGTGCCCCGTGCTGGCCACAACCATGTGGCCAGATGTGCCAAGCTGCTCTCCCTGGCCATGAGGGCTCAAGGAGATAGCAGCAGCATCCCTCCAAATCAAGACCACCCTCCCCAGGCCAAGGGGTCCTGCTTGGCAAGGGCCCCACCATGGGGCTGTGGTCACCAGTGACCACCCTCATGCTCTGTCCCCCCTGCCCTGCGGGTGCTGGGGTCAGACAGGCTGATGGACACAAGGGAAGAGAGGCTGAGGGACAGGCTGGACACAGCTATGGCTGGTGGGAGGCACCAGCTCATTTATCTTCCCTGCTTGCCCTCTCCATCCTGCCCCTGCTGCAGCCTCACCAGCCCCATCCCTGCTCCCACCTACTGCTCCAAGGCCAAAGAGCCTCCTCCTCTTCCCCTTATCCATCACAGATAGCCAGCGCTGAGCTCCAGCTTAGCCCCAGCCCCAGCTGTCTGCCATAGGGATCACTTTAGCAATGCTTTGGGGGTGGATATTTATCCCAGCTTAACCCGTGGGACACAGCAGGGGCTTCCCAGCACATATATCCCCACTTAGCAGGGGAAAAGCATATAGGAAAAGTACTGGAGAAGAGGGAAAGGAGGTTTGAGGTTGTGCCAGGAAGGTTAAACCTTCTCATGATGTTAACAGGCAGCACTGGGGGCTTGTGCATCAATAGACCAAACACAGCTCTGAGGGAGATACTGAAACACTGGTGATGTGAGACCCCAGCCCCTTGTTTCCTGCCAGGCCACCACCACGAGCTGCTGCCATAGATAACACCAGACCATCTCAGCTGGGCTTCCGTGGTTGTTCCTCCTTGGAGCAAGCCAGGAAAGTCATCCATAAAGCAATGGTTTCATAGAATCCGAGATGGGTTGGAAGGGACCTTAAAGCTGATCCTGCCACGGGCAGGGACCCCTTCCACTGGAGCAGGGTGCTCCAAGCCCCTGTGTCCAACCTGGCCTTGAGCACTGCCAGGGATGGGGCAGCCACAGCTTCTCTGGGCACCCTGTGCCAGCGCCTCAGCACCCTCACAGTGAACAGCTTCTGCCTCAGAGCTCAGCTCAGTCTCCCCTCATGCAGGTTCAAGCCATTCCCCTTGGCCTGTCCCTGCAGTCCCTTGTCCAAAGCCCCTCTCCAGGTTTCCTGTTTAAACCCACCTGAACAGAATGACAAGGTGAAGATCCTACCCCTGCATCAGGGACATGAGGGCAGGACATGCTGCTGGCCTCAGCTTACCCACATTGGTTAGCACTCAGATGAGACAACGGGGTGATGGATTCACCCAAAACACCCAGAGCCAGGGCAAAACCCCACAGCCCCTAAGAAGGAAGCCCACCCTGCTATTCCCCACCAAGCCCACCAGCACAGATGTCCCAGTTGCCACTTCATTTCAAGCCTGCATAAGATCACCATGCTCTCCTGAGCATCCCACAGATTTTTGCCCCACAGCCACCAGGACCAAGAGCAAAGGAGACACATGGGCAGCAATAGTCCCAAATGCCAGAGATGTGGCACATCTGCAGCTCCCAGGGATGTCCCAACAGTTGGATGACCCAACAGCTGGATGCTCCAGCTTAAGGCAGCCCCAGCTCCCAGAGAAGGTCCAGACTCACTCAGCATCTCCCCACTCAAACCAGAACCAGGCCTCACACCCATCCCTTTCCCTCCCCACCACGTTACACTCCCAACCAAGCAGGGTCAGGACCTCCAAACACCCTAAAAAGCCAACAGAAAGGGGAAACAGAAGCCTCCATCCCTCCACCCAGAGCTCAGTCAGTCCCAATGCGAGCCCCTCTCCATTCTTCCACACAGAAAAGAGGCAGCCAGTAATAAAACCCTGGCCAAAATTAGAACACAGACGGGCCCCTTGTGGAACCTCCAAAATGCTTCCCAGCAGCCAGAGCCTGGAAAATGGTTTGCAGTGCCATAAAAGACAAGCGGCTCCCCCTGCCCTCCCATGCGCCCAGAGCCTCTGTCTCCAATCCCAGCTAATTGGAACTCAATTAAGTGAATAATTGTTACAAATGTAAAATTACCTTCCCCCAGTGCACAGCAGGGAGATGCCCTGGCTGTGACCACAGGGAAGGGAGGGACATAGGGATGCTCCCTGCTCTGCTCATGGCCACAGCCATGAAGCCCCACGGTACTAAGGACCACGACACTCAACGAGGAGGTTAAACTGGTCCAAGGCTTCCCAAAACCAGCCCGGGGAAGGAATTGAGTGGGTGCTGGCAAGGAAGAGTAGATCAAGCCTCCCCCTGAGCAGCAGCGCAGGCTCGAATGTGGATTCTCTAGTGTCTAATGCAGGGCTGTGCTTATGCCTAGTGGGCCGCTGCTAGATTCTCTTTTCTTCTAGCTCCTTAAGACTTCTCTCCATCCAAAAGGTCCAGCCTGGCTGTATCAGTAGAAGAAATATGATAAGAACTCCTAGTGGCACTCAGCCCCAGGCTAGCACACAGCCTGTATTGCAGGGCCTGCAGCACTAAGCAAAAGGGACCCATCCCAGCTCCACAAGAGGCTGTGGTGCTGAGGTCTGCATTTCCTCCAGGAAATTATGAAAAGGAGGGGAAGCAAGGAACCTAAAAGAATAAATAAATATGGCCTAAATGGGATGTGCTGTGCAGAGGCACAGCCTGCCATAAATTCCTGGAGCCGGGAAGGCTTTTACGTGGCAGCTACTTTAGAGCAATTTCCACAAATCACAGCAAGGGACAGGCTGGGGGACAGGGAGGAGAAGGCCTTTATGGAGGAGGAAGAAAAATGAAGGAATTAATTAAAGGGAGAAGAAGGAGGACAAGGAAGGACCTGACTATGAATGTCCATAGGGATGCCCAGGGGCCCAGAAAGGCAGAAAGGGAGGAGTTGCCCTGGGATAAAGTGGCACCCCCAGCACATGCTGCGGTGGGTCCCCCCACATGCCAGCAGCAAGTAGGCATAGATGGTTACCAAATAACTCCCCTGAGGAGCCAAAACTGGAAGGAAAGGCAGCAAAGGAGAGCCCTGGGGAAGCAGGGACAAGGAGAAGCCACCAGCAACACGGTGCTGGGGCAGAGGAGACCCAATGATGCTTCCAAAGCCATGTGTCCTGCTTGGATCCTCCTTGTGCCCTCTCCATCCCCTCCCAGCACCCTTCAATCTGAACACCAATCATGCTCCTCCCCACTGCCACCACCAGCCTGGGCTGTGCAGAGGGACACGTCTCAGCCTGATTAGACCCTAGTTAATTTTCCCCCCTGGTGACATGTGTCAGGCTGTGTTCAGAGCCAGAGCGGGATTCGATCCCAAAGGCACTCAAGGAGCGTGAGGAGCTGTGGATAAACCCAAGCAACTGGGGCAGCATCACCTCCAGAGCTCACCCAGCACCTCCAAAATCAGGGCATTGAGCCAGGGACTTCACCAGCTCAGGACTTTGCCACCCAGCAAAGTGGGCACAGCATTAAACATGCACAGCTCAAATGCATCCCCTTCCTTTCTTTGATTTAGCTGGTACCCAGAGAGGAGCACATCCAGCAGCTGCACCGAGCTGGCAGCGGTGGGTATTGCATTTTCAATCTTATTTATGTTGTAGGTGGAAAACTCAGCTTTTCCTCAAGGTAAAATGGATTAAAAACGAATTCATTCTCAACTTTTGCCAGCCCTGGGGAAGAGCCCGACCTGACAGAGCCCGTTTAACTAGGGCAAAACCTGCCCTGTTAATTCTTGACTCAGGGAGATGAAGGCAGGACCCAGATGAGACAATGGGGTGATGGATTCATTGCAGGGGCCCCGAGGTGACAGCACCTGCAAGCAGGGCCAAAGCCACGCCAGCATCTTTAGCAGAGCTAGTGGAACATCAAGGGCAGCAAACATTGTGTGAGTGATGGGGAAATGCACGCCAGCAGGAGATGGCAGCTTCAGAACATTGGGAATTGCCTTGATTCTGGTATCCTCCTGGGAGGCCAGAGCTGCAAGCGAGGGGCTCAGCACCCAGCCAGCATTGAGGGATGTGTGATCCTGTGCAACAGGTCAGGCAACAGCCTAAGGAAAACGAAGGGAATGGTCCCTAGCACAGCCACATCCCAAGGAGCAGCCTCTGCATCCCAAGGTGTTTGCCTGAGAGGTGACAGCCCATGGGCCCCCCAGCCTGCTCATCACTGAGCCACCATCACTTGTGGCTGGGGGACCCCATTTCCCCCAGTTTTCAGGGAAGCAGTGAGCTCCAACCTCCTCTTCCCTTGGTGAGGAGCACCAGGACCTGCCTCACTTCACACCATTGAAGCACATTGGGCATCACACATGGACAAACTCCCTGTCCCCAAAGGCACCGATGGGGTCCCCATCACAGCGCATCCCACCCCAAGGAGCAGCCACCTCCCTCCCTTGCCAGGGGCTGCTCGTTAGCAGAGCCATGTATTTAATAATAGGAGACTCTGATTAGATTATCAAGGGTGGCCTTTTCCAGATGGATGGGATGCTCGTATGGCAGCAACCATGGGCACCACACAGGAGGTGATCACACTGGAACATCCTCCATACACATCGTGGGCTATTTTGGGCAAGGAATTGCAGGAGGCAAACAAAGTAAGGTTATGCCATGTAAGCACCTTTTCCCTCACCCATCATCTCCTGGGATCAGGCCATGCCCTGCTGCCCACCCCTCTGTTAGTGCCTGGGGGGCTACCAGAGGGCATGGAGCTGGGATGTGCCAGTGCAATGTTAGGGATGCTCTGCAGGGACCCCACAGCTGGGTTAGTTTTTGCAATGTTAGGGATGCTCTGCAGGGACCCCACAGCTGGGTTGGTTTTTGCTTTCCTCCTGTTTAAGATGCAGAGAGGCTGGGTGAGGAGGGACCTCAGCAGCCAGACATGGTGAGGGGAATTCATAGCAGCACTTAGAGACAAAAAGCCAGGTGTCCAAAAACCCCTGTGTAATCCCAAGTCAGGGGGTTGCTGCCATCCAATTCCCTGCCTCAGTTTCCCCAGTGATGCAATAGGGCTGGGCCTGGGGTGCAGCATCATGACACAGACATGTGCACACAAGAAAGGATGGTTCTGGCCAAGAGTACCGAGGCACCTAATGCATCTTGAAATCCCCACAGCCAAAGCCTGCAACAGATGCTCACCAAAATCATCACTCAGAGGACATCCATCATGTCACTGACAGCATCCCTCCTCCTCTTCTCTTTCCTCAGCAACACCAAGAGGACAAAAGGGGTAGAAGAAGAAGCAGTTTCCCAGTGGGGTATCCAACTCTGCACCGCCACATCCCAACATAAGCATCCTGCTGGGATTTAAGGGATCAGGGTTGGGAGATGGCGTGGGCCCTGGGGGTCATGCAAGAACACCCCAGAGCTGAAAACCCTTCCTGTGGCACCAAAAGAAGAACTTGTGCCAGGTTTAAGCCAGCTCAGAAGCCGGATCCTGTCCTCTCACCTGCCTGCCAGGATGAGGAATGACCCTACCGCCCCTTCTCTGCTCCTGCCTGGAGCTGAGGCTGCTCGGCTGCTCTGACCCCATCAGCACGGCCGGGATGGGGGCTGTTAAATGAGCAAACGCCGGGTGCACGGTCCCGATGCAGGCGTTAAAAGAGCAAAGGCTGGGTGCACGTTCCGGGTTCGGCAGCGAGTTACTGCACATCTCCACCTGCTGGCCTGAGAGCCCCGGAGCTGGGAGATGCTCTGTGCTGAAACAGGGATGGCAGTGGTCTATAGCGGTTCGTATCCCCCCCTCCTTGCAGGGTTGGGAGCCCCCCCACCAGGGATGGAGCCATTGCCACAGCATCATCCTTCACTCCCAGCCCAGCGCCTGCGACTTGTCCATGGTGGGAACCAGTGGTGGGAGATACGGGGAGAGCAGCACAGCCCCATCCCCACCAGCAGCAGGATGGAGTTGCTGGGGCTGTAGGATCCAGCACAGGACCCTAAGCCTGGCTTTTACAATGGGACAGACGCTGAACAACCCCAGCACCCCTGGAGCACTGCCTCTGGGAGAGGGTAAAACAAAGCAGGCTGTGGGGACAAGGTTCAGCAGGCAGCAGAGGGAAGGTGCAGGAATCCAGGTTCAAACCCATGGACAGCACAAGGTATTTTGCAAGTGGGTGGCTAAATCCCCCTGTGCCACATCCCAGCACGTCCCTCACAGATCTGCAGTACAAGCACACCAAGCACACACCATCACACCACAGCCACAGGGTCCAGCCATCCATCCCACAATCCCTGCAACCATTCCCCTCTGGAGATGCCAATAAAAACCCCTTTCTGGAAGCAGCTGATCCAGGGGCGATGGCAAAGTGGCTCCCGGTGCAGGCAGAGCAGTGCAACAGGGGCAAGGCTGGTGCTGAGGGCTGCTCTTGGATAAAACACAAGGGAAAAGGGAGTGCAACACCCCAAATAGGCAAGAAAGGAGGGCGCTGCTTTGCCGCTGTCTGATCCCCACCACCATCCCAAGCGGTCTGTCAGAAGCACTGGGAGAACAATCTGCTCCCACTCTCTGCTTCCCTCCAGGACTTTTATTTGCCGAGGGAAGGCCACAGAGGCAGCCGAACATCCTAAAAGAGCCCAAAAACTCCTCGCAGAGGCTTCTCTCTCCACCAGCACAAGGATCCTTCCCAGCAGCACAGCGAGCCCCAGCCCCACACGCAGCACAGTCACCCCATTGCCTGCTTCACACTGGCATCACCACCATGGGGACCCCCAAACCCATCACACTCCCATTCAAGGGGCCAGATCCTGCCCTGGCACAAACCCGAGGCCTGACCCACAGGGGTGCTCGTGTCCCAGCAGCAACAGGAGGCCTAAGAAATGCGTGGGGAGGGGATGGGGAGCAAGGGCCGCATCCAGCTCCTGTACCAGAGGCGATTCCCGATGGATCGCTTGCACAGGGATGTTTCCCGTCGCCCGCCAGCGCAGCCGACAGCCGCCGTGGGGAAGCGCCGACCCAGACGGCTGAATCTCATCCAGGCACATTAAGGAGAAGAAGGAGATGGCAATTCTCTACCGGCTCCAGATTCCCGGACCTGGTGGTCCCAAGGAAAGCTCTGCAGCAAACCCTGCCTGGGCAGCACCCCAGGAAACACCCAGCGCTGGGGTACACGGGGGTACAGCATTTGTATCCCCAAAAGGATGCTATGTGAAGTTGCAGTGCTCCCCAGTCTGGAGCATCTCTACTCCTGCTCCTCCGTTGAGGTCAGAGGCTTTGAAGGGTGGACCCCCCCTGCCAGCTCCCTGCAATGCTCCCCATGTCCCCCCTTTGCATTTCATCACTGTGGTTGAGCAGCTTCCCAAGCTCCTCAAAGAACCGGGGGGCTGCAGATGCCTGAGAAAGCCCTCTTTGAACCCCAGAGTGCTTTGGCTGTGGGCTGCTGGGGTGAAATGGAGCTGGGCACGGTCCAGAGACCGTGGCTCGGGGCGGGGGGTGTCTCATTTGAGTTGGGCACCGCAGCCCTCAGCCCCCAGGACATTCCAAACCCACAGCCAGAGCTGGGCTAGCAGGAGGAATCCGGATGGCTCCCCTCAGACTGCAAGCAGCGCCCGCTTTCTGCCCAGCCAAGCAGCTCTGATGGGGCATTGTGGTCTGACCATGAGCCCACCCGAAAACAACACCCGTGGAGCCCAGCCCCGTGTCCCCCAGGCTGTGCGGCCCCTCTGGCCGGTAAGAGCCCCAGGGCAGGATGTCACCGCAGCTCGGCCATGGCACGGCAGTGATTTGGATGCAACTCAGGGCAAGTGAAGCGCAGGCAGCAGGGGCCCTCCCTGCCCAGGCCGCGGGCAGGGGCAGCACCGCCAGCCCCAAACCCGTACCCTAAAACCCATGGGGGGGGGGGGG
>NDXB01005986.1:0-65933 GCA_002631895.1 Agapornis roseicollis | reverse complement strand
CATGGTTAAACTTCATGAGGTTGGCATCAGCCCACCTCACAAGCGTGTCAAGGGCCCTCTGGAAAAGATCATCCAGTTCCAACCCCCCTGCTATGGACAGGGACACTTGCAACTAGACCTGGTTGTTCAGAGCCCCATCCAGCCTGGTCTTGAAGCCTGCCAGGGATGGAGCAGCCACAACTTTTCTGGGCAACCTGTGCCAGTGTCTTACCACCCTCATAGCAAAGAATTTCTTACTAATATCTGACCTAAATCTACTCTTTTTCAGTTTAAAGCCATTCCTCTTTGTCCTGTCCCTACATATCCTTGTAAGAAGTCCTTTGGGTTTTACTTGTGTTTAATATTGACAGTCCTGAGTTAATGGTTAGACTTGATCTTAACGGTTTTTACCAGCTCAATTGATTCTATGATTCTAATATACATTCAGTGGAATGACCTACTTAACAAGCAGTCTGACATGGTGTTTATGAACTTTTCTGAATTGTACCTATGATTCAGGCCTGTCACACAGTGTTCTCTCTCAGAAGGGTTAAAGTGATAAGCGTGATTGCTAATAAAAGTCTGCTCCTGAAAGTAGGCAGCTGTTGCTCATGTAGTAATTGTGCAGATGTTTGCAATCCTGATGAACCCTGCTTTGAGAGAGATACATGAGATCCAGAGGGAAATTGCATTAGTTGTGGGCCTAAAATACTGTTAAACTAGGATCAGAAGCCATTTCTTGCTTTGACAGCAGCAGATGATAAGTACTTGGTGTTTCCTGTATGGGGAAATAAACACTGATCTGATTGAGTAGTCTGTAGCATAACCAAGATGGCACAGTTTGCTTTGTCAGAAAAGATGGGTACCCTGTGACACCAAGGTACTGTGAATTTGGGTCAAGAAATACACTTCAGCAGTATCCTTTTGTAGAATGTCTCAAATACACACCTACAGGAAAACAGGTTTGCTATGCACTGGCAAATTATTGGATAGCAAAAGGTTTCAGTAAGCCTGGAGTTTAAAGTGCAGAACCATAGTTTTGACTTGTAGTTTGTGTTTTGTTTTAAAAGGAAAAAAAGAGGGTACTTTTAATGTGTCCAAAACTCTTCTACATCAAAGTTCATTTATTATATAATAATCATACAATTGCTATATACATGCTGCTTCATTTTCTAGTGAAATCCATGTGGGTTTTTTTTAACACTGTTTGTCTAGAAGAGAATTTCTTGTAATCCCATTTCATTCTATTTATGTTATGGATAGACTTTGTCTTGTGTGTAATAAATATCTATAGAATTCACAGATTGGATGATTGTGTTAATTCCCCTTCATTCCTGGCCACCATCGTCTCTTGGCTCAAAGGCAAAAGTTCTTCGCTTAAAGCAGTGTTTACTCTTCTGCTTCCCTTGTCTCCAGGGAATTGTGCAAGAATTACTTGTGTTTTCATAATTGCATTGTGTCAGGAATTGGTGAAACAACTCTTTCATCTGTGTTCAGGTGAAACTGTAGACTTTCACTAGAAGATGAATTCTAGGTATTAAAAACTTAAAGAGTGATATTTTGGGAGCTCAGTTGTTTTGATTCTAAACAAAAAGATTTGTTGTGGCACTTTCCTCAGGCTAGTATCTAACTGCAGAGACAAACTTTATTTCTGAAGTTTGTTTCTTGGAGTAGCTCCTGCATGACATGGGGACTCTGAACTTACTGTATAATGTGGTTATTCCCAGAGATACCTGTGACTTAGATGAGGAAGTATTTATTGATTTGTCATTTCTTTCATTTTCAGGCTGCCTGTCGCAGAGAGCATTGGAACTGAATGTGCTGAAAAGTGCAGACAGGCAAAGTCACAAGAGCTAGAAGTAGTTGGAAATGACCAGCTTGTCTATAAACCAGGTAAAAAAAATATATACATATATATATATATACACACACACATATATGTATATGTTGGATTCCTGTTATAATCTCAGATACCCCTGTTCTTTTCTGCCCTGTGGTCTTTCCTCCGGTATCTCTGAAACTATGAAACCTTACTGTGTGTTTCTTACTTGTTTAATGCTGTATGTGCCTTTGTTTTGTATAAGACATGGTATTAAAAAATAATTGTTACTTTGTGGAAATCACCGTGTATAATGCTGCTGCTTAGATATATGTGCATGCCTCTGGTTTATTGTATTGATAAATGTAGATAAATGATTGCAATATCATTTCAAGGAAAAGATACCACTTATTGGAGTCATGCTTTTCTCTATTCTGTTTTCCCAGTTTCTATCCATGTTATTCTGGTTTATAGTTGATTGTTGCTATGAACTGCCTTTAGAGATGAATTTGATTGCACTTGTTTCCCAGGAATTCTGGTTGGTTGTTATTGCAATTAACTCTTACTTCCAGACAAATTCAGGAATATTATGTTAGGATTATACAATCAGAAAGATCAGTGTGTGAGCATGAGATTTGTGCTGTTAATTTATGGATTAGAAGGGTGAATTCTTTTAATAAGGCTGCTGTTAAGAGCTCCAAGACCCATTTGTAACTTTCAGCTCTATCAGTCTGGAGGTGCATGTTCTATTTGGTAACATGAAAATTGTCATAAATGATCAAGAATTTATCTAGACCAGTCCCTACCACTCTTGTTGTGTCAAGTACCAATGTAGTCAAGAAATAAGTTGCACAGCATGGAAATGAAAAACTGATTTGCCCTGGGGGTTTTGGAGTCAGTACCCCTTCTATTGCTTCTTTCTGAATTGCTGTTCTAACAGTATAAATTGACAGCCCCATTTTAAATCACAGGATCAGAATGGTTAGGGTTGGAAAGGAGCTTAAGATCATCTAGTTACATTAAAAATGTGCAAGTTGAGGAGGACTGCAGTGGAGAACAGAAGTCTCACCAGCAAAGGCTCTGGATTAAGCTGTTCAGGGCTCAGTCAGCAGCAACTTCATGTACTTTGTGTTACGACTGAAATAGCATGACTTAACTGTGAACGCCCAATGCTTTATGGCGCAGTGTAGGAGCCACTACACAAAGTCTAGTGTTTCCTGTGGCTTTCCTTCCCCATGGGTTTGCTTGCTAACTGCAATCACGTTGTGTGTTTGAAGCTTTGACCTCAGCAGAATGATCAGTAATGTAGTAAGCATCTCATTTGATTCACCTAACCAGTACTTTCAGGTATGCTTTTTTATGCATCTTATTTTCATTTGCTGGGAGATACCAAGATCCAGCTGTACAATTCCTTCTCCTAGAACTGGTAAATACAAAAATCTAATCTTGAGTTATAGGATCTCTTCAAATTCAATTCAGGAAGCAGGTACCAGAAGGAATACATCTGCTATACAGGCTACAATAACTGAGATATTGGAAAATGGCTTTTCCATGGGCAGTAAACTGTTTTAGTCATGGCAATCAGTATATCTCTACAGAAGTTTTATGATAGTTGAAAAGGAATTAAGCAGGCAAAATTGTCTTTCCCATGTGCTGTGGTTTAACTAGGTTCTCAGTTTATTTTGCAGTGACTCTGGATAGAGAAATTAATAGTTATTTATTCTGGATTGGAATTAATGCTTCTTATACACAGAAATGCTTTTCTTGTCATAAAACAGAGTGGTGGGCAGTTGCATGCATCCTCAGTTTACTGTTTTTAGCTTGCAAGTGTCCTGCATTCTCTGTGTGCCAGAATCCAAGATGCATGTTTGAGCATGATGATGTCTAACAAAGGTGTGCACTAGTTGGGTTTGTTTGTCCCACTCTTAATAATGTTTTCCATAAAGTATAAGCAACTGAGAAAGTGAAACTTTGTATCTTTCTTGCCAGTAAGCCTGGTAGCTCCTTGAATCTGCAGATGCCTCTCTTTTTTTAAAGAACAGTTCTCATTTTGATATTTATCAAACTTTCAAAAAGGGGTACATTCAAGTATATTTCTGTTCTGCAGAGAAAATGTTTAAGGCCTTCTAAGATGCTTACCCAGTTCCAGGTTGGTTTGTTCACTAATAATACTGGGTTTCAGAAAAAGGTGTCGTGCTCAGTTTTAGAGTGGGCCTTTTCATGGCGTCTTTGGTCACATCAGTGTTTAGCTGAAGTCACCAGTTTACTCTGAGGCTCAAGACTGTACTGCCTGCTCTAGACAAAAGTCTCACAGTCGTCATGGTATTAGTTCCCCAGGCAAACTCAGTAATGTTTCTTTTAGTTTAGGCACAGAGTACATGTCCTGAAGAGAAGAAACTCAAACCGTACAGATTTTTGTATTGGCAGTGTAAACTAAATGATTATACGGCTGCCAGTTCTCAAACTGCATATTGATGGTGGCTAACATTGGATGGCCATCTGCTTTTGGCATATTATTTTTCCCCCCCAAATTTCCGTGCTAAGGAGAAGGTAAGATATTGCTGCCAGAAACTGTTATATAAAAAGCAGTATTAAAAAAAGAAAAGTCATGTCATCAATGAAAAGATTATATATGAAATTAATTAAATTGATCTCATGAATACCGATGGATCTTCATTTGTTTCTGGTTTGCTTCTTTGTATTTTCTAAATACAGTTCTTAATTGAATTTTAAGTGAATGATTTCTTACTAATACACGGAGGGTTTCTGAGTTAGAGAAGCTTATAACATGAATCCTACCATTTAAAGTTTTCGTCCCTCCCTTCTTTTTTATAAGCACTTTCTAGAAGTACTGCAGTCCTCTATTGCATGCCTTAACACATGTTTCAAAATTGCAGTTGTTAAATAGAAGACCTAATAAAGGTAGGAATGCTGTGTTGCTTTAGCAGGAGTATGCTGGTGCTAGGTTCTTTTCCCTAGCAGCTTGAGATTTCTTCCAGCATTGGTCAAATCATGCAGAGCTTCTGATGGCTCAGTAGTGACATGTTTGTGCCAGAGGGAAGCCACTCAAACCTTTGTACAGCGTCGCTGTGACAGGATGCTATATATGAGTTTTCCTGGGAAATCTATTTATAAAGTTGACCCAAAAGTATTTTAAAGAGGACAGTTAATGTTTTCAAGGGACGCTGCTATTAAGTTCTGCTTCGTATGTGTTTAGGAGTGCTGAGTAAATCATTGTGCACGGGTTACCTGTAACTTGCATTACAGAGATTCTAGCTAAAGAGCCTTTCTGTTGAAGAGTGTGGCTGCAGGACAACTTGGGTTTTCAGTGCTTTGTGAAACTGTCTTAATGACCTGTCCAGCTTTTGGGGCTTTGGGATAATACATTGTGATCCTTGACATTTGAAGACAATGGGGGGGGGTGTGTGTGTGTGTGTGTGTTGAAGCACATTTAGGTATGGTTCAGAGACAAAAGTTGTTCTGTCTGCTTCTGTTTCACTGCTGTGTGCGATTGTTAGTAGCTTTTCTAAAGAAAGGAAACTATGACTGGGCAGTGAGGTCTATAGTCTGTAGCTTTTGTTTTACAGTAAATACTGCCTTAGTAAAAGTATCAGATTTCTTTCCCACTACTGTGTATTTCGTAGTGAAACAAGAAGACATGAAGTCTTCAGGTTTTTAACTGTATGAAAATAGGTCAACCTCACTGTAGTTTCTGATGAAACTCAGTTGAAATAGAAAGCGTTTCCACTTTTGATTGCAGCATAGTGGGGTTTTTAGCCCAATTATTTAACTGTATCTCACTAAGTTGTTGCCTGCCAAAGTCTTCCCCTTCCATGTGTTCCTCCACACCTGCCCAGTTGTTTTTCTGTTTTCCATGGTCAAACTGACAGGCTGCTGAGCAGAAACTCATGGTAACACTGAAAGATCATTTTGTTTTTCTTCCTCGTGTTTCCAGTGATAGAGGTGACTAACTCCCACAGAGAGACTGCAGAATGTAGCGTCACATTGAAAGGTCATCACGATACCAAACTTGTAATTGCCAAGTCGTACAAATAGTGTTCTACCTATCAAATTACTGGTTATTTTGTACTGTGTAAAGTCCAGTAGACTTTAGGGCAAATAACACATGGATACATGAATAGGGCATATTTTTTCAGGATTGTCAAATTCTTGGGAACAGGGATAGATTTGATAGTTGTATGTAAGCTGTGCCAAACCACACTTAATAAAGAGAAAAGCGTATAGAATTACAGAATTGTATACATCCTTGATGCTGATGTGGTTTAGACATAGAAGCAATATTTTTCAGAGCTGCTGCCAGTAAAACAGGTGCATAAATGCAGAAAAATCTCTTCAATGTACCAACGTTGAAAAGTATTAATTCTGTTAATATGTATCAGTATGTGGTTCAAATTTGATAGGAGTTAGGTTTGCAAATACTGCGATCATTTTCTGCTGGTCTTTCCTTTTCTCTATTGAAATAACTTCCTCTTGGTTATTTTTATGCCTAGATACTTCACTGGGTCAGTGTGAATCAAGTGCTCTGGCTTCTGTGCCAAAAAATAATAAATGTCTGGATTTGCCTTTAGCAAAACACAGAGAAGAGGTAATTTTGTTGTACTCTCTGTTATGGAATAAAGCTGAAAATCATGTTTTGTTTCATTGGGTTTTTTGATTGGTTGGCTTTGGTTTTGGTTGGGGATGGAGGAGGTTTGGTGTTTGGGTTTTGTTGGGTTTTTTGGGCTTTTTTGTTTTGGTTTTGTTTGTGGGTTTTTTAAGTTCTGTTCCTGTTTAAGCATTTAATCCTGTTTTTAAAAGGAACAAAACTTTTGTTCATTTTAAAACACAGTGTAAAAATTCTTAGCAGAAGAAACATTGGTGCTACATTCTCTGTTTAAAGGTATTTATGTAAAATATGTAAGCAAGTGCATGCTCATGATCTTTTCTGTGATCTTCTAATGTGTTTTAGGAGTCCAGTTATCTACAGATGCCTAGGAGGTGATAAAAAATATGGCACAGAGGTCTAATGTGGGGCCTGGAAGCTATTGATATTTCAAATATGCTTGAAATCTGTTTTGAGTTGCTTTGTAGACTTATGAGTTTTCTTGAAAAATTGTTTCAGATAGTGTCTCTGATAGAAAACAATACAGTTGTGATTGTACAAGGGCCAACTGGCAGCGGTAAAAGCACACAGATTCCACAATATATTTTGGAGTATTGCTTTGAGAAATCTATCTACTGCAACATTGGTGTTACCCAGCCTCGGAAAATTGGTGCCAGCAGCATTGCCAGGTGGATTAGCAAGGAACGATCATGGAAACTAGGTGGATTTGTAGGATACCAGGTATGAGAAAACTTGAAATGTTTTTAAAAATACATTAATAAGTACTGTATTTTCTGTCTGGATTATGTTTAAGTATATCTAGGGCATTTAAATGCTAGAGAATCGTTTTTTAAAGTGAGATTGCAGGCTTCTAGCTGTCTTTTGTTAAACAATCATAATTAAATGTTTGCGCTTTTAAAGTCGAACAACTAGAAATGCTAGTTAGACTCCAACAGAAATATTGAATGGCTTGCATTCTGGCAATTGGATGCATCTATAAATCACTGAAGTTGTTGCAGGAGAACTATACTGTCATTTTTCATTTGAATTCCTTAATTAACATACTTGATTTGTTGGACTCTGACATTAACCTGTCAGCTGTGTCAAAACTTTCTTGCATTGTATGGCCAGATGGTTTCACTAGCATCCTATTCTTTCATCTTAATATGTGGAAAAACTTGACCTAGTTTTCCTGTTAAGTTTGCCTCTTCCTTTTGTGCAGCTCTGCTCCAAACTTGGTTCTATCTCTTCATTTATAAACTTGATGCCACTGTCATCTTCTGACACAGATGCTAGTTCTTCAGTCAGCTCTGTCAGTAACCATAATAATCTGCTGTGATCCTTGTTCACTGGCAGCTCGAATGAGTAATTTTGATTGGTTTAAACTGTATTTTATTTTGGAGTTAATTTCAAAATGCATGTTCCTGTAAATACATTAAATATCTGTTCTCATGTGTACTGCTTTTCTCACTTAGGTGAGTTTAGAGAACATTTCCACGAAGGAGACAAGGTTGCTGTACATGACAACTGGAATTCTTCTTCAGAAAGTAGTTAATGCCAGAAGCCTAGCTGAATTCACACACATTTTCATTGATGAGGTAAGCTGGTGGAAATAAGTTTGAATTTCATAGTAAGAAAAACTTCAATTTTGTCTCTTTTATATGCTAGAGAAACTAAAATGCAGACATCTGCTCATAAAGATCATAGAATCATAGAATAATTAGGGTTGGAAGCACCTTAAGATCATCTAGTTCCAACTCCCCTGCCATGGGCAGGGAAACCTCCCACTGNAGAAACTAAAATGCAGACATCTGCTCATAAAGATCATAGAATCATAGAATAATTAGGGTTGGAAGCACCTTAAGATCATCTAGTTCCAACTCCCCTGCCATGGGCAGGGAAACCTCCCACTGAACCATGTCACCCAAGGCTCTGTCCAACCTGGCCTTGAACACTGCCAGGGATGGAGCACTCACAACCTCCCTGGGCAACCCATTCCAGTGCCTCACCACCCTAACAGCAAAGAATTTCTTCCTTAGATCCAAACCAAAACTTCCTTGTTTAACTCGTTACCCCTTGTCCTGTCACTACAGTCCCTAATGAAGATGTTTTAGAGAGTTGTGTATTTTGATCATAGCTAGAAGCCATTGGAAGTACGAGGTTTTTCTTCATTTGTTTAGCTTTTAGGCAAGTTGATATAGTCCTTGCCTGGATCATTTGTGATTTTCACAGTAAAATTGACTTGCTCAACTTCTAGTATCACTTCACTTGTTACTATCATCTGTAGTAGAGATAGTGGCTAGAGCTCAAGATTGGTTATTCCAGTCATTCTGCAGTTTTCTTGGATTAGGAGCATGTGAATTTCACAAAGGGTGCTATAGTTGTCTGAAGAGCTGTGTTTGGAGTTCTTAAAATGTGAGTAACGTGTACTCTTGAATGCTGTGCTTTGTTCTGTGAAACTGTATTGTTGTTCCAAGTTACAGAAATACAACATGAAATTGAGTAGCAAAAGAAGAGATTGCCAAAAAAGAAAAGCATGAATTAAGAATTAATGAAATTAATTGAAAGAATTGAATTAATTGAAAGAATTAATGAAATTAAATGAAATTAATTAATGAATTAAGAATTAAAGAATTAATGAAAATTAAATTGTGGTTAATGTCTTCCAGGTGCATGAGCGTACAGAAGAAATGGATTTCTTGCTCTTGGTGATCCGTAAACTGTTGCATACAAATCCCCAGTCTGTAAAGGTAGGTTCAGTTATAGTCTACTACTCTTTGTTTGTGAGGATAAATTTTTTTTGCATGTTTTTTTATCTACAAGGGGCATATTTTAAAAAACTTAGCATAATTGTGTCATTATTTTGTTACTAAAATACTGCCTCGTTGGCCACTCTTCATAACAAGCCAGCTAAAGGGCATTCTTTTTCTGGCTGCTGGAATGTGTTCTGAGAGACTTTCTTATTTTTTTTTCACCCTCATGTTAAAATGCATTAGTTTCTAAAGTCTGCTTAAGGCTAAAAAATACAAGATGGATATTTGACTAGAATTACATGTTGGA
The DNA here is from genome assembly GCA_002631895.1 of Agapornis roseicollis. Taxonomy (NCBI): domain Eukaryota; kingdom Metazoa; phylum Chordata; class Aves; order Psittaciformes; family Psittacidae; genus Agapornis; species Agapornis roseicollis. Next base: position 56,472 of record NDXB01005986.1, on the reverse strand, counting down.
TATTGAGGGCAGTGTCTATCCTTGGTTAAATGTGGTAGCATTAACTCTTGGAAATACTGTGTTGATGCGGGAGTCACGGACAACGCTGAGATGATCAATGTGATCAAGCGAATGCCATTTTATTAGACAAAGTGTCAATGTTATATAGAGATTCTTAGCACAGCTACATGGATTTGGCAATTGTTGATTGGGTACCTTAACCCTTAACAATGCTAGGATTGGATAACGCCGTCCTGGGAACTCGAGCCCCAGAACTTCTCAGCTCCCCCTCTCCTGTGCCTGCCTCTGAGTTCTTACAGCTGGGTGTTTCTTTTACTCCCTAATCCATGGCCTTCAGTTTGTCTCGACTCCGTTTCTGTTCTCAGGCAGGCTGCCTTACACCAGGGTCTCTGGATTGCTCACAAAATGTCCGTTGTCAGACAGCCTGTCCACAAATCTGAGCTTTTTTAAAAACTTTTTTTTTTAAGGTATTTGGAAAAAAGGAAAAAAAATCAATTTGTGTGGTAATTTCTAGGCAGAACTGGTAGTAGAACATGGCTGAGGTTTTTCTCTGTGTGTGAGAAAGTTATGCTTTGTACTAAAGCAGAGTTTGCAGAGATGTAGCATGACATACTTAGTCTTTGTGGTCTCAAAGTAATGAACTTTTGAACTGTAAGAAATTAAATGTAAATGCCAGAGTTAGGCTATTTCTGTGCAGCTATTTGGGACTGCAGAAATTTTGCAGACTGTAGATGTCCCTTAAGTGCTTCAGTTAACTGTTAATGTGAACTGTTCCGTTCAAAGCAGACATAACTTGAGTCTATGTTGGGTGGTTTTGTTATTGGAATGGGATTGCCACGTTGATTCAAACTTGGGTAACTTGGTCTTTAGATCTTCTAAGCATGCTCTCGTGGAAGGTGCCCTTCCAGTTGGCACAGAGCATGTCAATGCACTTCACATCTTTCACTTTTTATCCCTTTGCTTTCCAATAAGACAACTCACTTGTCTTTAAATTCAGAGGCAGAAGTGTGAAGCTGTTCAGCTTTTAACACTTGGCTCTGCTTCCTGAGGGATATCAAGTAACTCAATCATACTCAGTTTGAAAAGTTTGCCCATGATGCTGATTATCTGGTTGGTGTCAGTGGCAGGAATCCCTACAGGTCCTATCATCTCTTCTGTTAGAAAACATTCTTCTTTCGTAGGCTTCTGAGTTTTTTCATTTTATTTTATTTTTTTTCAATTCTGAGTAAGTATCTCAAAATCGTTGCTGGAAATCCTTCTCCTTTCTATCTTCCTCTGCAGTTGGTTCTTCAGATGGCAGTTTCATAGTGTATAAATCTGAGACAGTCTAACACTTGGGGGGGTTGCTTTGAATTTTTGTTTAATGGTGGGGAGGGATGTCATGAAACTGAGGGTTTAGGGTTACTAAAATAATCAGTAATTTTAATAGAAGTTTATGATATTCGATAGCAAGATCCACTCTATTACATACAAAAGAGGTTGTGTCAGAATTGGCAGTGATTTACACAGTATGGGGTTAAGTGATTTTTACAGAATTGAATTGAAATAATGTGTAAAGAAACCAAAAATATAAAGGAATAAGGGAGACCCTTCTGCTGAGTCATGAGGTTCAGTGCTTTCTGAACTCCTGATGGAGCCTCTGTGTGGCTGGATCTAGTCCTTGCCTCAGACTTGGGTGGTGGTTTGTGTCTGAATAAAATCTAGAAAGTAAAATCAAGGTAGAGTGATTGTGCGGGAATACACCATGACAAGGGGGGAACTCTTGATCTCATTTGCTGCATTTTGACACAGTGGCACGGGTAATTCAGTTTGAATCTATGTGCTAAGGCCAGTGTCTCCTACTTGATCCCTTTTCAGTCCCTTTTGATAAACTGAACAGAGTTCGATCATGTGGCAAATTCATTTAGAAAATACAAGATTCTCCTCCCAGCCTCCATGTGTGAGGAAGCCTTTTAAAAGGGTAAACTTGTATTTATAATTCAGGGTGATATGAAGTACACATGAGGTGTTTGCCTTCTAGTTTGGATATTGCAGGCATTGGAAGTAGCAGGTAATTCAAGATTGCATCAACTAACAGGGTGGCAGGAGTGATTCTGACATAAGGAAGACAAGATACACCTGTTGTGGTTCACTACCAACAATGTTATGTTTTCTGGCAGATGGCTGGTGCAGGTTATTGCTTTTGGATCACAGCAGACATTTGGGTGTTCTGAGATTGATTCTGCTGGATGGGGTTCTTGCAAGAAAAATGGCCCTATTGTGTCAGACAAAGCATTTAGCTTTGATTGCCTTAAATGTGCGTAGAATACGTACCTGTGGTAATGAAATTAGACTAGTTTAGAATAAAGAGTACGACGTAGCATAAAGAGCATAGCATGGCATTTTGTGTTTAAATTAATATTTTTCATCTGCTGTGCAATTTTTTCAACAGGTAATACTGATGTCTGCTTCCATCAACTGTAAAGAACTTGCTGATTACTTTGCACTTCCAGATAAGAATGGTCTGAATCCAGCCTGTGTAATTAAGGTAGAAGGCAGACCTTTTGCAATCGAAGAATATTATCTTGATGATTTGAAACACATTGTGAAGTTCAAGGTATTGTAAATATAAATTTATGTGTTTGGACATAATAAGAAAGAAATTGAATAGTCAATTGAAATCTGTGTAATAAAATTACAAATAACTAATTTTACATTTAAGGTTCTGGGTAAGAATTAATACATGATGATAGGAGTCTCCTTACCAGCAGCCTGGGTTTTCTTTTCATTTAAAATGGAATGGCTGGGAATTTTAAGTAGTATGTGGCATTTTGTACCATAGTTTGCATCCAAGCTGAACAATGTGAAAGTCTGTGCAGGAAGTAACATAGGAGGATTTTTCGATCTCTTTGAATACCAGGTGACAAACTCGAGCAGTATTTCCTGGGCTTGTTCATGTTGATGTTATGTATCAAAGGCAGGAAGAGCTAGGAAACAGTCATCAGAAAAGAAGTGTTTATGATTAGAAGTTTGATGTTATCAAGTGGCTTCTGTAGTCAGCTGAGGCTCGCATGCTTCTTATTTTTCCCTTTTTTTTTAATATTCCAAGACCTGTTATGCAGTAATTTTGAACATATTTGTTGCAGCCATGTAGGCTACCTAGCAAATATGTAATTTTGAATAATGAAAATATGTTTGAATGATAGACATTGACAAAATCCCTGATGGCCACTTCAGAGCTGTGTGGCTGCATTGGAGAATTGCTGTTCTTAATACCTAAGGAGGATAATAATGGCTGAAGATTCATTTGCTGTGTCCACCTTTAGCTTATAAACTGCACAGTGTGTTTGTTTGTAGAGCTCCTGGAGTACTATGGTGTAGCATGTATCTGTATAGACAACAGACAGGTAATGAAAGAGTGAATGTAAGTTCAAATTAATCTGATAACTGTGGTTTTATAATAGGAGCTTGGTTTACAGCTGACAAACAGCTGTATAGGTATTTAGTGCCTGAACTCTTTAGGTGTTCTTGTCTAAGACAAAATAAACAGGTTAAAGTCAAGCAGAACAAATGCAGTCAGGCATTAATAGTGACAACCGCTCTAAAAATAACTGGAGCATGGGAGTTATTCTTAGTCAATTTTGGTAATTCAGAACACTGTTAGAATGTTGATATAGTGAAGAAGGCAGGGAACACACTTAAAAAGTAGCAGTATGTGAACATATTGTTATGTAGCTTGCATCCCTGAATGCTGCAGAAACTAAATTAGATAAATAAATTGATTTTCTTATGTGAAACTCAGAAGAAAAATAATTGCTTATGTTGTACACTGCACAGGCATTGCTTATGCTTCAACACAGGCAAGCTGAAATAAAAGGCTGTCAACCACTGAAGTTTTAATGCAGCCAACAAAAGCAACTAGGATGTGTATAGCAGTTGGCCAGTCAGTTCTTTATATGGCAGCTCAGACAGATAATATGGAGGAGATTATGTAATACATGATTTCTGTAAAAGATTTTTGATGATGGATGGCAACAAAAAGATAACCAAGAAATTGAGTACAAAATCTACTTCAGTCAAGTTGCATTTGTCACAGCTGCATGTTGAGCTGAATGCTGTCTGCCACACTTTTCACCTCTGAGGTCAGGAACAAAAGGAACTGCTTTCAATACTTGTGCCTTACATTTATGGGTTTGGTTTTTTTCCTCTGTATACATGAGCATTTAGGGTTTGGGTTTTTTTGTTGGCTTGGGGGTTTTTTACGGTTTTATGTTTCTTTATGTTGTGTTTTCCTAGCTATAGGCATTCTTTTGTTCAGTAGGAGATGATTGTCCAAGCTATTTGTACCTTAGGGCAACAATAGAAGCACATAAGTGCTCTTGATTTTCTTTTTCTTTCTTTTTTCTTTAATACATATATATAAAAAAAAGGAAACATAAATTGAATAAGAAAGCTCTGTGAGGTTTGGTCTCACATTTTGTTTCTTATGGTGTTATGTGTGGAGATTTTATCCAAATAGTAATTTCTATACTACACTTAAAAATGTGGAAGATCTAAAAATGTTTATGTAACATCCTAATAACAATAAAAGCAAAGCCCGAGTGTTAAGGTACTTAATGGGTTAACACTGCCATATGGAAGCAGGGGCACATCTTTCATCATGTTAAAATCAGTTGGATAACTGCCTGAGGTAGAGGATTCAGGCTTTAGTTCTTAATTAGCCTAGAAAAGCTTGTAAAGTTCACATAACACAGAAATTAAAAGTAAAAACAGTCTTTGCTTTTTGTATAAACACAATTTTCCCAAATTTCCTTTTTGTTTTTAAAATCAATAATTAAAAATCAGATTAGATAAATAATAATAGCTCATTCCTGAATCATCTTAATGTAACTGTCTGGTTTGCTCTGAGGTTTGAACCTTTGTCCCTACTCAAAAGAATCCTAAAATAATTGGATGTTACTGTAGAAATGTAGGATTATTCCTGCAGAGCTCTTGGCTGTGATTTGTCACTCAAATCTTTAAGTGATAATGTTTTTAAAGTATGATTGAAAATGTAAATTTGCTTTGGGCAGTTCTGACTTGGTTAATCCAGTGAATTTGGAGTTCACTGATACCAGCTGTGATTTCAAAGACCATAGACATGGCAGTCACTATTTTTTCTTCTGTATGCCTTTTTGCAGTAAACCCTTTGCTGTGGGTAGAAAGACATCTAGCTGAATCAAAGATAAAGTTTTCCAATTCAATTACTTCATTTGTATGAAAGAATGAAAGAGGGAAGGAAGGATGAAACACTCTTCAGTGTAGCCCTGGCTTAACACTTTCCTAGGTCATTTATAGGTGCTACTGTTTCATTTGTGAGTGGATGTTCATAAACAGTAGTTTCTGTTTCTTTTGGTGTAACGGCCTTCATAAGCACATTGTTCTGGATATTTAGTTGGATCATTTTTTCATATCAGCCCCCTCTAAATGCCAGGGAATCAGTGAAGCCCAGGTCTTGATGAAAAATGCATAAAGGCTGCATCTATGGGTATATTTAAAGCTAGTTGTGTAAATGTTTGCTGATTGCTATTGTACAGTATTGGGGATACTGACTGCTAATTAATTAGGAGGTCTAGATGCTCGATTTTGACAGTAAATCTGTGAAATCCTATGTCTCTACCTCTTACCTAAGGCAAAGAGTCCCATTTTTTGGCTTGCAGATGTAAGAACTCCTTCATATCCCTGGTAATGAAGTCAGAGTCCAGATGAAAGGTAGACAGCTACTGTCAAAAGCTATTCTGATTTTGTTGTATCACTTCAGTCAGCTCTGACTGAGCTTTTGTATTTCCTGTTCATCGCATTGTTACCTTTTATTAGGACTGATGTGGAAGCTTTGTGATGTTAAAGAATGCTAAAGGTAGAATTGGTGACAAAACTGAATAGACAAATCTGACAGTTACATAAGCAGGGATAATTTTAAGAACAAATAGGTCACTTTCAAGCATGTATATAAGGATACCTGGCTAGGTGATTTGAGGGGTCAGAAGTGGAGAAATTATTGTTAAGTTATTATAGGTGGCTTTTTTTGATCCTCCAATCCATCTTTTATTAGAAGAAAGTAGGATAGTTTTCTCAGGGTTTTCAGAGTGGAGTCTTCCTGCAGACATCCTGGTGTAGGGTTGCAGGTTGACTGTTAAGGGTTGGAAAGCTGAGCAGTGAGGTTGCAGTAATACATCTCTCTAGCTTTCATTTAGCTTTGTTAGGTAACTGTTTGCTAGTCTCTTTTTTTGGTTTCTCTTTCTTTTTTAAGTGTTACTCATGGCTGTTTAGGTTGCACTTCGCATTTCTTTCCAGGAGTGGATTTTCCCCCTACATTTTATAGCCTTGTTGAAACTTACTCATTACAGCTGCATCTTACCTTCTGTTGGTATTAATCTGCATGTATTTACCAATTACTACAGACTATCTTATTTTTATTATTAGCATGTGCTTAAAGCACAAACGTTCAGTTCTCACTGCTACTTCAGTTACAGTATCATTTTTTTAAAGTACAAATGAAAAGTCCAAGCCTAAATAAAGCTGTATTTGAATAATAAAATACTATTGTAGTACATCCAGCAGCCAGTGGAGGTGATGGATAAACTCGGAGACACACTTGGTTGAGCATGAATGAAAAAATGGAGGCTTATGAGCTAGTGATTAAAATACATAATTTCTTAAAGGATACACAAGTGGTTGCTGCAGCCTGTTAGGTTTCTTGGGAAAATCCGGATGACTTAGACTGTTACTGGATGAGGTAAAGTGTTAGGTTTCAGCATAAAAGTAAATGAAATACTTCATTTGAGGGTAAAGGGAGGAAAAAGGAAGGAGCTTCAAAGGAAACAAGTGGATTTGGACTATAGGATTTTTAATTATTTGAAGTATGTGGATGGCAGATTACACTGTAATACAAGTCTATAAAAGTTAAGAGACAGTGGTTAGTCCAGTAAGGAGTTTCCACTAGAATGAGGGGAAACCCTGAGAGAGAAAGGTTAGCAATGATCAGATGCCATTTTCCCTGCAGAAGAGGAATATGTAATGTTATAGACTGTTCCCAGAGCATAACCCAGAGCTTACCAAACCCTAGTTCAGTAAGCACGGTTTTTTGGTGGTTTTTGTTTGTTTTTTTTTGTCTTTGCTCTGGAGACTTGGTGGTTTGTATTCTTAAATATTAAAGCCCTGAGTTCATGACAGGATGCTAGAAAACAGAGTTGACAAGAGTCGTCATGGTTATAATGTGTACAACTGAACCATAGCTCTTTTGACAGCATGTGACCTAAACCAAAAAATCCATTCAATGCAAGATGTACATGATTTCTTTGACAGTCAGGTAGAGATCCACATTATAGCACCTGTGAGAAGGATTGTGCATGCCTCATACAAATTCCTCTCCTTATCATCCATGTGTTCTGGTTAGTCTCATGTGCCTAACACTTCGTATGAAGAGTATGTCTGGCAGACTTTAGGGAATAGAGTGTGGGCTAGTGCTTGTCTTAAGTATGTAAATATCAGATGTATTTCCTCAGCATTAAAAGGTAGCATGCTTGAATGGTCTGTCTAGAAGGTAATGAATGCTTCAGATTGTTACTTCTTTGTACAGCTTCTGTGCTGGATCAGTTTTAATGGAAAAGCGCTTGACAAATCAACACATATACATGATGTACGGTCTTTTAGTCTGTTATGCTGTGTTAACCTCAATACTCTCTTCTCCACACAGCTTCCTACTCAAGTAATTGAGGTACCAGCGATAGCAAGGGAAATGTATGAAGTAGCAATGTCTTTGATCCAGTCATTCGATGAGTTAGAGATGGAGAATAGGTAAGACACAACTCAAGTTCTGGAATCACTGGTTCTTTAGGGCAGTAAGATGCTAATTAAGGAACAGAAGCAATCCATGTATCATAGTTACTAGTGGCAACTTCATTTTCTATGCATCTCTGCTTTTATGTTATGTATCTGTGTGGTTTCACTGAGGGTAGTTACGGAATAACCTGTGTCTGGAAATACGCTTCATGGCCTGGAGTGTAAGTGACCATTCAAGCCAGCCATGCCATATGGAAACTAGATTCTTTGCTGTAGACCAGAGCCGAATAATATTTATATGAAGAATAACACCGGAACTAATTTGCATTGTAAACTAAAACATACATTAAGCCATGACAAAAGAATACAAACTAGCATTCATTTTTCACTGCCTGCTTAACTAATGCCTTACTGTCTTTTGAAATAAGTAAACATTACTTTGTTACTTTCTGTACTGTAAATTTTACATCAGGAATGGCTGCCACAAAAAATACAAGTTCTATATTATGTTGAGGGGATTTTAGCTTCTTGACTCCTAACAGATTAATTGAGTATGTCTCCCTCTCAAGTTTGTCATGACCTGTAGTTACTGATTATGGTTAGCTGGTTTACATGCCAGGCTTTTGTTAAATGTGTCTAGTGGTATTTTTGTGTCTAGCGTAGTACGTATTCTTGAGAAATTACTGAGTAAGTTTGTCTGGAATTCTACAGTAGAATGCTACATTGATACTTTAAAATTTTTGGTAACCTAATTTTGATTCATTGCCTTGCTAAGTAAGAATGCTTCTGCTGTTACAGAATTTTGAAGACTAAACCTAATGGTCTAGCTCCAATATTTATATGCTGGGTATTCCAGAATGGGTAGCTGCAAATAGTATACTAAATTCCATTTCTTCAGGAAGTTTAAATAATACTTGTTCCAAAAAGTGCACAGTTCTGCTTGTTCTTTCAGAATAAAATAACTTGGGGTGATAAAGTAGACTGAGGTTGTGAAACTAACCTGCATATTCTTGTTAGGGAGGAAAAAAACTTGAGTGTTACATCAGAACGTGGAAGTGTGCTAGTATTTTTACCAGGTGGGTATATGCCTTAACTTTATTTTTCATTTGTCACCTAACAAGTTTTCTTCTGGAGATTCATTAAACACATGTTTACTGGTCTGTCTGAGTATTTTTCTTGCAATGGCAATAATTGGAAATGCTTTGAGTCAAAAGTAAGACTCTTTTAAAATGAAGTTACGGTAATGAATTCTACAGTTAATCCACAGAAATTCACTTTCTGGGTTTTTTTAGATTAGCTGTTAAATACTGCATGAAGTTTCTAGGATCCCTTTAGAGACCTTTTCTTACCTGTATGTACTGTAGTGTTTATTTAGTCTTAATTTAGATTCTTGTAAAAATTCACTTTTTTCTCTCCGTGTACATGGGTTGCTTGTTGTAGTAGGAACACTTAGAAGCATGCATGATGATACAGCAATCAATGATCAGAGAGTTATATACGGTTTTAGTTTTCTTAAACAGTAAACCTAAGCTACCTTACACTGCCTTGAAAATCTGGCTAAGAGGTTCAATAAGAATGACAGCCAAAACAAAAGCATGCAATAATGTTTGTGTAGCTAGGCTACAATCTCGGTTTCCTGAGCATCACAAAACTGTTACTTGGTGATTTCAAGTATACTTTTAGTTCATGAAAATTTGCTACTTGAAAACTCTGAAAATACTTGGTTGCGTATTAGTGGAGAGTCATCTTTATAAGTCAGGAGCAGCTATTCCTGGAGCGTAGTGGGGTCTGTCCCTACCAGCACTGTCTAATCTTTATGAATGTCATTTTCCTGCTATGTTGACCTTAGCAGTAAACATGTTAGCACTAGGGCTGGACGCACAGAACGCAGCACAAAAATACAGTGCACTTGCACAGTACCTTTTGATGGAGGGTGCTCCCTGCCAGCTACAGGTCATTAGAGCTGCCTTTCTTGGAGTTACCTTCTGTATAAAATCAATGGGTAGAAGGAATCACTTCATCATGTCAATGTAGGACCCATTCCAGTTTGCCATTAATCAAGTTAGGGAGACCATCTCTGGTGCCTCTGGCCTCTCATATTAGAGTTTGTCTGGTGTTGTGCTTTCAGACTCCCTAAGGCCCTCTAAGTCTTCATTTCAGGCTGAAATTACTCTATTGCTTTCAATTCCCAAAACTTTTATCTTTCCTTTGAGGTCTTTGTTTTTTACTATGCTGCCGACCCTGATGGTTTACAACTGCAGCTGCTAAAGTGAAACTCTTCACTTAAATACATTTTGTCAATTCATGTAAACCTGTGTAGATAGTGTGTTCTGAATTAGTTGGTTCTTGGGTTTTGTTTTTATTGTATAGTGTTTGACCTTGGCCTGGTTTGTAACTGGATAGTCAAGACTGATCTTGAACATGGGATTAGCAAATGCCTCTTCAAATTCTCTTCGCAAATAGTCTTTATGCAGAACTGGAGAAAAGGAGAGGAAAGCCCTTGGTTTACAAGAGGACAGCTGAGACAGATTTGGGTAAAAATAAGATCCTCATTAAGGCACTGATTTGAGATGCTTAGTTTTTTTGAGTACTTAAAATTACATAGCATTTTGTACATTGAGAATAACACTTCCATTGACATTTTGAGCTGAGTAGGCAACAGCAGCCAGAAACAGTAGTGCCATATTGAGGAGTACTGTTCAGTGATTTGTATTTTTTTCACTCTCTTTGTGGAACTCAGTGGTAAGGCAGAATCCACTTCCACAGAGCATGCAGCTGTCTTGAGTAGGATGCTGTGTTTTCTTTCCTGTTGTAATTGCTTGCCTTGTTCAGTGTTGAATTAATTATTTTTTATGTTACTGAGTCTGATTCTTTGTGGATAAATACCCTTTAGTACTCAGCACTCCTTTGATTGCAGAGCTAGCGTGTCCCTAGATACGGGGTGATAAAAGTGCCACCTTAAACTGTACAGTGACTTTTTTCTAACATAATGTGTGCATACGTTCCCAGTGGGCTGCATTAAGTTTGCACAACCAGTCTTGATTCTGGCAGCTCTTTTGTATTGAGTGCTAGACTTGGCAACCTTAATGTTTCTGGAGTGTTTACATTGATGTCTAGTTATTTAGACCTTTTAAAGAACAAATTGGAAAAAGAGGTGAGACTGGTAACTGAAACATCACCAACCTACACGTTCAAGTGTAGTTTCTGTCAGACTAGCTGATGGGTTAAATGAAAGCAAGAGTAGGTTGTAATCCTTCAGGAGCATGCAGAAGGTGGGGATGGCCTGATTTCTGTGTGACTCCCATCTACTTGCTGATGTAGAAACTACATAGTGTAAAGCCTCAAGGGGTTCTGTTACTGTTCTAAGCTTTTATCTGTTTTACCGATGTCAACTTCTTTGTTTTGTATTTTCTTTTGTGCTTCTCCATGCCACTCCATGCTCCTTGTTGTCCTGGTATGTTTACCAAAGAGATTTTTGGTTACTGTTTCATTCCAAGATCTGTCACTCCTGGTGGCAGCCTTTTGTTCTGGAGGTGTCATGATCAACTCTTGTCCCTTCCAGAACTGGGCATCAGATGCTGCCTGCTGTGTCTAGTCAGAAATGACTAGACTGATTAATGATTACTATTAATATGAGTTATGTCAAACCTGATCATAACAGTCATGGATCAAGCTTCTTTTAATTGTTTTTAAACATAAATTGGATTTGAGCTTTAATGTCTTACTCAGATACGTAACCAGGCAGTATGGCAAGGAGGAAACATTAGACAGGTAGTCAAGCAGTACTTAGTGTTATCAAGTAGGTGTTGCAGGCTCTGTCCAAACAGACAGTATCATGGTGTTCTTGTGTGTTCCATAGAGTCATAGAATAGTTAGGGTTGGAAGGGACGTGCTCTAGTTCATAAACAAACACTTTTTTTTCCTCCCCTATGTTACAATAATCTTAAAAAGTACTGTTTTTGTATTTCCCGGTGTGCATATTTTTTCACCACAGTGCTGAAGGTGTTTTTTCTTACAGGTTTAATAGTTTCATTTTTGTGCTAGTCAGTAGTTTGTGATTTGGCTAGTTATTTGTATTCTCAAGTACTCTTATTTTATTTGAGGAGTGATGTAAATTAGGTTTCCTCAGTGTCTTTCAGGTTCTAATGACATTGCATTCCCCTATAGTAGACTCACACAAAGGACATCTGAAACTTAAATTCCTGCTGATTGAGCCATCACCACAATTATTCCCCCACCCTCCAGCTTGCCTGTTCTACCCCAACCCTAGTTTCTCTTATGACTCTTACCTATGGCCACTTCCCCTCATTTTCCCATTTCAGTCTTTCTGACTCCAGTAGTTGACTAAATCTCCATGCTCTCCTGCAGTTTCTTTTTCCAGCCAGCCTTGTATAATAACCACATTCATTTGTTGAATCTGTTTCTCCTTTCCTTGCTCCATTTTCTTGCTTTCTGGCCTCTTCCTTGCTTACCTTAACTCAGTCATGATTTCCAGCCCATTGCATACTCTCTTCTCATTTCTGGTTTAAGTTACTCTTCTCTCTTATCTTTGCTAAAAATGTCTTCCTCCATGTGCATTTGTCTTCCCTCCTTCCCACTTCTGAAGTCAAATAACAGTCATCTAAAGAGTCCAAGAATTTTCATATCCAGGTGCTCAGACTGCATTTAGTCTCACTGAAAATTGCAGCAATCCTGTACTTCAGTTACAAAATAATTTCATTTCTTAATACCCAGTTGGGGAACCCCAGTTTAGACAGATTTTCTGAAATGGAATGAAGTCTCAATAAGAGAAAGGTTGGTGCCTGTGGAGGTATTCAGGAAGACAGCAAAAATCCCTTAGGTGTGAAATCTGTGCCCCAGAGAAGGCATTGGCACTGCCAAAGGTAAGATGGCTAAGGCAGAAATAGCTTTCTGTTGGTTTTTTTTACTCCTCCTACACACACACACACCATTGAAGCAGCTTGTTTTGCCTGAAGTACCTGAATTTATCCTAAAGCAGACATTCAGCATGTGGTGAGCCTTGTCAGTTGCAAGGAACTGAAGCAAGGGCTAATAATGAGACACTGGTAGATGACCTTTATAGCTGATATTGCTGTTTGACTTTGGGTGTAAAATTAATGCAAAATGACTCTTGAAAAATTGACTCACAGTGTTTCAGTGGCTCGTTACTGCATTTACTGTTTAACTCATCTGCTGCTTTATTATATGGTGAAAAGGAGGTTGTAATGAAAGTCAATTAAGAATTTAAGTTGACATGAGAATTGGGGTTTAGAACTGTTGGTGATCACTAAAAGGAAAACAAACTCGTGATTACTTTTTTTCCTAGGTTTGTGTGAAATAAGATACATGCAGTCATGTCTCTCAAGTAAGCTCAGCAAAAGGTAAGTTAGACCACACTTGTTTCAGTTTATTTGAATTGGAACATGAATCCTTCAGCTGTGTGAGTTCTAAGTATATAATATGATATAGCACAGAGGTGTAATTATTGTAATCTTGCATCAGTTAATATTTCACTAATGTATTTTCTTTAGGTGGCAAGTGTACCCACTTCATTCAGGTGGGACATTAGAGGAACAAAATAATGCACTTTTGGCTGCAGTGCCTGGCTACAGAAAGGTAAATATTGTTAAATCATTACTTTTAAGTGTGTGAAACCTTTTGCTAGCGTAATAGCAAGTGATAATGTCTATAAGCTAACATTAGCTGTGCCAACTCAAACTGCTGTGCGAGGTCAAAGCAGTTTTGTTTTTTCAGGGTGTAAACTAATTGCTTTTCTTACCAAGCTGTTACTTTAACTGGTACTTAAACCTGAAGAGAAGTGCAGGAATAACAGGAAGCTATCCTTAAATTATTGTGTGAAACTGGTTTTACCCGTAAGCAAGTTTGTGCTTGTCGATTCTTGCACCTGCATGGTAGCAGTATGTTGCTGGTGGTACTACATAGCAAAGTAGCCCCCCAGTACGGGGGTCTCCCACCTGCTTTGTATCCTGCATTATGGCTAGTGTCTTGGCTTTCTTTATCACTGATGCTTTGTTATGCAAAAGCATAAGGAAATATTTCTATTCTTCTTCTTTATGTATGCTATACTACGTTATTATGCTTCTCTGATCTTAGGACAAGAAAATACAAAAAACTCCAAATTTTCTTGTTTTGTATTGCCTTTTTGTTTTCTTTGTTTTAAATATGCAGAGCAGAAATACTGTATTGCCTTTACATTTGTATTTCTTCATAGCAAGTTGGATTTTTCATATAGAAATACTAATGAAATTTTTTCTTTATGCATTCATTGCTCATTTTTTGCTTCAAAACTCAGATCATTCTGTGTACAAACATAGCTGAGAGCTCTGTAACAGTTCCTGATGTTAAGTATGGTAAGTCATCTAAATCTTGTAATTGTGTTTGTGCTGTATTTATAGTGTTTTCCTCACTTGCAGTAGCCTAAATCTCCTCAACAGTTTACTGTTTTACAAAGCATTGCTGTTGGAGTTCAACTTTGACAGTTGCTGAATTCTTTCTTTCACAACAGAGAACAGGTTTGAATGTGAATGTATGATCAGATAATAGAGCTACCAGGTGGGGTGCTGGTTTTAATACTTTTTTGAGGAGAGAAAGAAAAATAATGGTAAATGCAGTAACAAGCAGAATCAGACCCTAAGTTCCAAGTACCTTAAGTTTTTTCTTCACATTCTGGCTATCTTTTGAAATAATTGCATCAGATGTTCAGATATAGAACAGATTGCCCTTTTATGTTGTTGTCTGCACTATTTATGTTAAAGTCTATTTGCAGTTCTGTCAGTATTCAGTGTTCTGGGCCTGGTCCTTTATAAATGTAATGCTCTCTTTACTGGTTTTCAATTAACTAAAACTTTCCTTTTCTGATAACACAAAATCAGCCAGTATGTTTTTCCACTGCCATGAGGATAAATTGTTTCATAATAATACTGGGTTTTTCTTTACTGCAGTGATAGATTTCTGCCTAACTAGAACTTTGGTTTGTGATGAGGAAACTAATTACCAGAGTTTGAGACTTTGCTGGGCATCTAAAACAAACTGTAATCAAAGAAAAGGTAAGGGGGAAGTAGGTAATGGAAAGGAATTTTAAAAGCTAACCTTCATGGAGAATTCTCTGTTGCTTTTCATTTTCTTAACAGTAAAAGCATGGATTATATTTGCCTTGAGTAATTTATACAGAAACATAATTCCTTACCATGCCAGGCAAGATAATGGGATCAAACAGTTGTGCCTGAATGTTTTATTTTGTTCAAGTATTTTTTCCGTAGGATTTTTTTGTGTTTTATTGAAAACTACTGAAATTCATGCACCTGAGGATTCTATGTAATAGTGTTTCTATCATGGTCCATTTTCTTAAAAAGGGGAGATAAGTACTGCTAGATATTTACTAACCACTTGAGTTTCAGCAGTAAAAGAAACTTCATGTCTTTATCACTCTTAAATCGGTTGAAATAACCACAGCAGTGTGCAGAGCAATGTATGTGGTGTAAGGTTAAATAAGATTTCATATTGTCTCTTCTAATAAGACAGTACTCTTAAATATAAAAACCTTTTCAGTTGAAAGGAGTACTAAATAAATTAATAACAGTGATATCTTTAGGTTTAAAAACGTCCATGTTTTTAAATGAGGTGCTGCCAAAGCTGCTCTGTCACTTCCCCTCCTCAACTGGACAGGGGAAAGTGTTAAGGAAAAGCTCCTGGGTTGAGATACGGACAGGGAGATTACACAGTGATTACCATCATGGGCAAAATAGACTTGGAGAAATTAATTTTATTTATTACTGAACAAATCAAAGTAGGGTAATGAGAAATAAAACAAATCTTAAAACCCCTTCCCCCCCACTCCTTCCTTCTTCCCAGGCTCAGTTTCACTCTGGATTTCTCTGCCTCCTTCCCCACAGCAGCACAGGGGAACTGGCAATGGGGGTTTCAGTCAGTTCATCATGTTTCTCTGCTGCTCCTTTCTCCTCAGGGGGAGGACTTCTCACACGCAC
Organism: Agapornis roseicollis; assembly: GCA_002631895.1. NCBI lineage: Eukaryota > Metazoa > Chordata > Aves > Psittaciformes > Psittacidae > Agapornis > Agapornis roseicollis. The sequence goes on along the minus strand of NDXB01005986.1, from coordinate 40,666 downwards.
ACACTTCCCCTGCTCTGTCATGAGGTCCCTCTCACAGAAGAAGGTTCTCCATGAACATCTCCAACGTGGACCCTTCCCACAGGCTGCAGTTCCTCATGAACTGCTCCAGAGTGGGGTCCCTCCCATGGGGTACAATCCTTCAGGAACAGATTGCTTCAGTGTGGGTCCCCTGTGGGGTCACCAGTCTTGAAGCAAGTCTGCTGTAGCATGGACTCCTCTCTCTGCAGTGCCATAGGCCCTGCAGGAGCCTGCTGCAGCACGGCCTTCCATGAGGTCACAGCTTCCTTTGGGCATCCATCTGCTCTGGCGTGAGGGTCTTCCACAGGCTGCAGGGGGACAGCCTGCCCCGCCATGGGCTCCACCATGGGCTGCACCATGGGCTGCAGGGGAGGCTCTGTTCTGGTGCCTGGAGCATCTCTTTCCTTCCTTCCTCACTGGCCTTGGTATCTGCAGAATTGTTTCTCTGCCATATCACTCTCTTCAACAGCACAACAGTGTTTCTTCTCCTCAACTATGTGTTATCCCAGAGGTGCTACCACCGTTAGTTATGGGCTTGGATTTGGCCAGCAGCAGGTCTATCTTGGAGTGCTGGTGTTGGGTTTAGTTTGGGAATATGCTAAAGCTTGCATTGGCATATTTATCTATATTAAATTTAGGTTTAAGAACTTGCCTATTCAGGGTTTTGAGGAAGTATATTTTAGTGCAGGATTTGTCATGCCTTTTCAGTTGAAAAAGACAGAGACTGATCTGAGGGCAGTTGTGTGAAAGATATTTGAGTGAAGTACTTTAACTCTTTCATTAGTTACTGCTGCTGTGAAAACAAAATTACTTTATCTGATGGTTATGTGGGAAAAGTTAGAATGTCTCCATTGGGGCTGTCTGCTGCAAGAGAGCAAAATGCTGCTCAGCTTGCAGTGTCAGCTGTTGAGTGCTGCTCAGCTGCCCAGAAGGCTTATAGCTGGATGGGTTTTGAACAGCCTGAAACTTGGGCAGTTTACAAATGGGTGGTTTGTTCTTTTATGTGAAGGTCGTGCTGGACGTGTTTCCAAAGGGTATTGTTATAGGCTTGTATGCAAGAACTTCTGGACAGACTTCATTCCCGAGCAGTCAGTACCTGAGATACTGGTAAGACTTTTGGGAAACATCAAGATATTTTTCAGTGGCTTTTTTGTATGCGTGGGGTTTTTTGGTTGGTTTTGTTTTGTTGTTTGTTTTGAAGTTGATAATTGACAAAGACCATTCCACATAGCTTCCTTTGTAGAAGGAAATACCTTGCAGCAGTAAAATGACTGTGGATTAGAATAGATAATCTGTTCAAAAGCAAAATAGCCTTAGTAACACAAAATTTAAATATTTTTTATTCTTTTTATGTATTTATTTAATTTTTTCCCCTAAATGGTGAACTTGAACATATTTTTCATAGAATGCACTTCATCACGCTTCCCGTGGGGGGGAAAGTAACAATGACATTGTCTGTCCTGCAGCGTTGTCCATTGGGAACTACAGTCTTAAAAATAAAAAAGCTTGATATGGGGGCACCAAAAGCCTTGCTGGCAACAGCTCTTTCTCCACCCAATGTAGGTGACATCGAGCGTACCATACTTCAGCTGAAAGAGGTAGGTGTCCTTTTAACGTTGTTAGAATTGAGGTAATAGTGTACTGTAGGAGAGTTCTTTCTTGGTATGTGAGGTAGTAATAGCCTTAATTGTAACCTGAAATAAGAGCTGTGTCTAAAGAATCTTTTCTCATATTTGACTTTGTTTACTGTACTTTTCAGCATTATTTCTGCAGTTAGTTTTTGAAACAGGATTCTAATTTCACCAGGGAGTAATGTTGCTGTTTGTGAATTAGCATCTGTGGTGAGAAACAATAGGAAAAAAGAGAACTTGTACTCTGTAAGAGAACTTGTCTATTAATGAAATAGCAAAATTGTACTCTTACACCTTACGACATATAGGAGTCAGCCTAAAGATCCTCCTCTGTCCTGTGCCTGACTTCCATGTGAGTTGATGATTTTGTGTTTCAATTACAAAGTTGTTACGGAGTAGAACATTTGCTGAACTTTCCTCAAGTGCATGAGAAGTTATATTTGTATCATTTGTAGCTTGCTTTTATATCCAGTATGTGTAGTAGAAACTTTGGTTTAAAAATGTTAGGCTTTTAAAATCAAGATCTTCAACTTAATTACAATTTTGATATGGATTGATGTTGCTTCTTGTCTTTTCTTACAAACTGGTCTTAGATTTGCTTCTTTGGCTTTTACAAGTGAATAAATTTTCATTTCTCTAGCTGGGAGCACTTACGAATTGTGTGCAAACAGAAGACCCACATGATGGTGAGCTGACTTTCTTAGGAAGGGTATTGGCACAATTGCCAGTGGATCTGCATCTTGGAAAACTGATAGTCCTTGGGCATGCCTTCGGGTGCTTAGAAGAATGCATTATTATAGGTAACTGAAAGCAAAACATGTGAGAACGTTTCTCTGAAAACAAGTGATCTGCAGGTTTTCATTTTGATTTGGTTTTGTTGTAGCTGCAGCACTGTCTTTGCGGAACTTCTTCACATCACCTTTACAACAGCAAGTTGAAGGATACAGGTATTAACCTTAGATGCTTTACAATTTCCAGCCTACATCTGGGGGCAGAGGCTGAAGTTGAACACTAAATACAGTTTTTCATGTCATGGGTCTCATTTTCTGTCAGAAGTGCCAGCAGTGTAGAAAGAAGCTTTCCCAGGCAGCTGAGATACTGAAATCTATTTGTATGTGAACTAATTATTATGATAGAAATAACTTTTCTGAGTACAAGTAACGATTTTTGAGCTTTGTCTTTCTGATGTGGGTATGTGACGGTGTCTGTTAAAATGGAGAGAGGGGTTAAATAACAGGGATTTTCTCTTCTCTCTCTTTTTGTTTTAATTCTTAATTTTAAATTGTCCTGCCTACAGAGTTTACTTTCAGAAAGGAGATTCAAGGCCAGGTTGGACGAAGCCTTGCGTGGCATGGTTTAGTGTGAGGTATCCCTGCTTATGGCAGGGGGGTTGGAACTGGATGATCTTAAGGTCCTTTCCAACTCTAACTGTTCTATGATTCTATGAATAAGGACAAATAATTACAGTAAATGTATTGACCGTGTTTCTTGAAGTCTTAGAAGTTGTTACTAGTTTTAGCATCCTAAGCTATATTTCAAATACATTCAGTATTTGAAAAAAAAACATTGTCAATGATTCTTTTTGTTTGTATTGCCAGGAACAAACTGTTTTTTGCTGGGAATAGTAAGAGTGACTGCATTGCAATTGTGAATGCATTTAAGGTAAGTCTTTTTTCTTAAAGTTGTTAAAAACTTCACATTACTCCTAGCTACTTAGTGATACTTTTTGAAGGCTGTATCGATGTAAGAGTTCTGATTTATCACTTATTATAAGAACTAAAAATAAAACGCCAGGGGGATGATGATCTTAAGGTCCTTTCCAACCCTAACTATTCTGTGGTTCTATGATTCTATGATGATATTGGTAGCTCCCTCTTAACTGAGGGCAGTTTGGACTGGTAGAGTCTAGTACAGAATGAGTTTAGGGTCCTTTCTCCAGGCTTCATAGTTTTGACTTTGTAGTATTTTATTCTGTCCAAATGGGATTTTCCTGTATGCTTGGTTGCTTCATAGGCTGATAGCATGGACAGAGATCAATCTCTGCGTGTACCAACGGAGCTGCGGTAGAGCAAGGGAAAGCCTTCTGACAGAGGAGTTTACTGTTCAGAATCCAGTGTTTCACATTATGCATGTTTTGATGTTTCTGTAATCTTTTGGACACTCAAAATCTTCAAATACAGGTTTAATTTATTCCATTTTGTTTATGTTGCCCTTTTCTAACTTTGGTGAAAGCTGACTTGTTTTTCTGTGCTCTGGTGTTACAATTTTATGAAGCGCAGACATGGGCACCTATGTCACACATACGTGCTGATCCTGAGGCTCCAGCATCATCTTTTCTGAATTCACCTTATCCTGTTGTATGCTGTATTTCCCTTGTGTCCTGTTAATGTAAAGATGGTATTTCTATAAACCAGTATGGTGTCTTAGAGAATAAGCACAAACATTCAAACAGAGGTTTCCTGTGTGGTGTCTGTGTGAGTGATGTGAAAGCTTTGTTTTGAATGGCTGGATATCACAAAAGAATAGGGAAATAACATGTTTTCAAACTTACCAGTTCAGATTTCTTCCCAAGTAAATTGAAGTTCTGTGAATCATTAGCACATATTTTTTGAGCCCTTGCCTGCAAAAGGTTTTACTGAATATACAAAAGTACAAAAGCTTTAGCAGTAGAAAGAGGAGAATCTGGGGAAGTAAAGGCTAATCAGCCAGATTTAAGAGATAGGATTTTAAATAGAGTTTTTAAAAGAAAAAATAGTGTCAAATAAGTGGAGTTTATTTTTCCGACACAAGACTTTGGTATGGAAGTGGTGGATGTCAAAAGCATTATTTAAAATCAGGACATCAGATAGCCTCAGTAAAGGTAGGCAAATGGAGTCTGGCTGCTCAGCTATGCTGATGGTGTCCACAGTAAGTTGGAGGTGGCTTGCTATCAAGCTAGGAGAAATGGATTCTGCAGGCATCTCTCGTAGATTTGCTGCCTAATAATGAAATTATTTTCAGTGATATTCTAAGCACTTTAATTTTTCTTCCAGCCCTGTTTTCTGGGAGGCATCCACATCAGAACTGTATCTAAATCAGGCAGTTCACTTCTCTCCCAAAGCAAAGAGAAAGGAAAGGTTCTGGAAGCAGCCTGCCTTATAATAGTATCAAATCAAAGCATCCAGTTTGTTCTGCTTATGCATATTTGGATGTGCTTTAATGCTCAGTCCATCTCCTCTCAGAAAACCAGGTGGATAGGCTGTTTCATGTTGCTGTGTTACTGAGTGACTACTATACTAATTCCATATCAAATCAGAGCTTACTCCTGTAAAGACTTGGAATGTAACATGCTTGGTCTGCTTTTGGCATGTGCCATGATCCAGAATCTCTAAGCTATGTCCAGAAACCCCGGTGACACAAATGCTGTATTTCTAATTTAATTGCAGGAGCCGATGGCAGGTTTGAGGCAACATATGTAATTATAGTTCATAAAACAGTGCTTAACCTCCTTTTTGGTATATGGGTGCGGCATTGCATTCCATAACCTCTAAGCTGACTTGAAGGCAGAACAGTTATCTTCCTATAGCAATTCTTGTTCTTTAGCATGCTGTGGTACATTTATAATCCTATCACACTTTCTGCCCTGCAGTAATGCATTCTTAGGATTACATTTTGCAGCCATGCTACTTTGTGCGCTCACATATGAGCAAAGGAAGACCCAGAGTTCTCACCCACCCTCAAATAATAGAGTAAGATTATTCTGAAGAGTGAGAAGTATTTATATCTGCTTAGGAACCAACCAGGCAAGCATCATATTAGACTAAAGTAATTAAATAATTAAGGTTGGAAAGGACCTTAGAAAGTCTGTAGTTCAGTCTTTTGCTCAGAGCAGATTCAGCCGTGAGGTCAGTCAAGGTTACTCAGGGTTATATAGGCAAGATCCTGAAAAACCTGATCTGAGCTGGCCATGCTGTGTGGGGTATTTCAACTATTCATCTGACAAAGTCTCCTCCAGCCTGAATCACTGTGATTCAGCTTTCCTTATACTCCTATGCATAAATATGTGTAATCTGTGTTAGCCCAAGGGCCAACCGGTTTTTAAATCTGTGTTAATCTCTGGTTTTTTAAATTGGTGGTAAAAAAATTCTCTTTGGTATAGGTACAGAAAAACCTTCATAGTTTTGAATGTCATGTTAATATTTGTAATAATTATTACTAAAGCACTGCAGTTTATGCCTGAATACTACACCATTTCTTTTCCAGGCATGGCAGGCATGCAGTCAGAAAGGGGAGCTGAGACATCCCAAGGTTAGTTAAACTTTACTTCTTCTTTTCTATTAAAGGTTAGTGACTGGGTTATATTGAGTAGCCATGATGGCCAGAAAATAAGTGATAAAGTTGTATTTCCAGAGAAAGAAGTTCTGTTTCTTTGGAAGAAGTGTCCATCTTGAAGTAGACTCTGTAGTAGCAGCATAGAGGAGCTGGACTTGTGGGTTTATGTGAAAAATTTAGATTACCCACAGCTGCACTGGTGGTACCCAGTGTATAGTTTATTAGTCAAATATATAATTATATTTTCATATGTTTCATAATACTTGTTTGATATGGATGAAAGAAAGCTGTGAAATGAAATAAAATTCTTCCATTGCTATACATAACCATTGTTTGTGACTACACAGAAGAATATGGGGGAAAGCTTACTAGCAGTAGCAGAAACACATTTCTAACAATTTTTACATTTGCATTTTTCACTTTCTTCTCTAGAAAGAGCTTGAGTGGGGTCAATCAAATTGTATTCATATCAAGAAGGTCCGGGAGGTGAGATGAAATAGATAAGTCATTCTTATCTGCTAAGTCATTGTTGTCTGCTAAATGGAGGATGAAGCATGTGTGGTCACAACGACAGTTGAGTGTAGAAGTCCAGGCTGTTCTTCTTTTTTATCTCCTGAGATACAAACCCAAAAGTATTTCAATGTAGAATCAGTGTATCATCCTGTAAAAGGTTTTCAGTTGTTTTTCTAACTTTGTTCTATATGTTTTTCTAACTACAACTACGTTGTTCTATATAGTTTTTCTAACTATGTTCTATATGTCATCTGTGATGACAAAATTCAACTGTAAATAAAGAGATGTCAAAGAAAAACTGAGTCACAGTTCTGAAACTACTATCTAAAGTAGAGATGCTAAGCAGTATATTAGGCAAAATGCATATTAGTCACCTAGAAAGGAAAGGGAGCTTGACCAGTTAAGACATTTACTAACAGATTTTATTCTAATTTCTGGATGTTTTTTTGATATGTTAATATGTAACTTAGTGTTCACATTTTAGGTGGCACAGTTATTTCACAACTTGAAAGAGCGAGTCAGTGTATTTAACATGCATGTTAATGCTCAACCATCTGCTGTGGATCAGGAATGTTCGTACAAACAGCGCTTCATTTTGCAGGTAATGCTTTATTGGCTGGTCAGGGGAGAGCCATTACTTACAAAATTGGTTACTGGATTTTTATGTGCTAGTACTGATGAGCTTGTGTTACACTTATGTTTCAAAAATCTCTCTAGATTTTGCTATTGCAGGTAAGAAAGTACTTCTTTGGACAACCTAGGAGGACAACTAGTATTACTTTCACTGGTTTAGAATTCATGCTGAATTGGAACTCTGGCTGTCCCTTCACTTTTGACAGTTCATCAAAATAAAACCAAGTCATACTGAGATGAATTAAACTCTTTATTTAGGCTAATACTTGTTGAAGTCATAAAAAGACTCTAAAGAAGGATATTTTGTGTGGGAAACCTAAGAATGATCAGATCTGAAAATTACGTTTTCACTTGCTTTGAGTGCCCTGTTCGGACCATCACTGGCTTGGTTAGTGGGGGGAGAAGGAGAGGGATTAGATATCTTTCAGCTATTGTAACTTTGTCAAATTTCCAATTACATTTCTTGTCTCATTTGGGTTGATTAATAGTGACTTTATTTTCAGGCCTATTTATCATTTCAGTGACAACTGGTTTAACTGTATAAGCAGTGAACTTTTCAGAACTGAATTGTTAAGTATTCTAAGATGTATCATGAAAATGGGACCGTTATCATGTGGCTTATTTTTCATGAATTTATTTAAAATTGAGGCTCTTCTTGAAATCAGGGCTAACAATTACAGTTTTCATAGAACAAGTTTGCATACAAAAATGTTAACATTATGCAAGATTGTTGTGGAACTTGAACTCTTTTCACGAGAAGGATGGTTTTAAGAATTTGCATGAATTAATGTTTAGTCTGCAATTATAGTTAATTCCTGGAAAGAGACAGAAAAAGAAATCATACAAAGCTCTGCTGGTATCTGTTTATGCTGTTAGTTATCTCTTTTCAAGAAACTGCATGTAATCTGCTGCATTTCCCAAAATACTATCTTGATGTCAGGTTGTGATAGCTGGTGCTTTCTATCCAAACTACTTTACTTTTGGAAAATGTAATGAAGAAAGTGCTGTGAGAGACCTGGCTGGCAGAGATCCAAGAACAACTGTAATGGTACGTTAAGAAGGTGAATGACATAAGTAGTAAAAATGTGTAGTGTTTCGGTGGTGGTTTCAAGTCTTGCTCTGTCTTGGGCAAAAACATAATTATCTACTGTGATCCTCACTTTGTAAGTTGTCTTCTCTCCCATCTCCATTTCTTTCAATAGGATAAACATTGGGCAATTTTAGAATTCCTCCTGAGAACTGTTTCTATACATTTGATTGCTAGTCTTGTGCAGGCAAACAGCTTTCATAAAACTAATACAAGATTTGAACTAATAAAAGATTTATTGGCTGTCATGGCAGTATCTGCACACAAACATATTTATGTCTTTAAAGTTTTTAACATATCATTTAAGGATATTGAAACAAAATAGCAGACTATATTCAGACTTGTGGAATGAAGACAAGATCAGTTTTGCCATAGCAACATTGGTTAAGATGAAAATGTTAGATATAAGGAGCTGTTTACTTTTAATGCACATAACTCTTTAACAAGCAGTTCATAGGAGGAGATCATCTTGAAGATGGAAAAAGTAGCTGCTGTGTCTTCATCAGTATTAATGATCTTGAGCATAAATGCTGCAAGTTCCTCAAGCTCTCAGTTTGAGAGATTCTTCTTGATGCTCCTCACAGTGTGTGCCAAAGATAGAAAAGGCAATTATTCCTCCTATTCTGTTCTCGCTAAATCATCTTTCCTTGAGATTATTTGTTTCTGCAGTTTGACCTAGACTGTGTTTTTGGCCAGCAACTGATCTTAGTACTCTAACTTAAAGGCACATGGAGATTTTTCCAAAGTGTATCCATTCTTTCTTGTCTAAGATGGTAACAACGAGAGAAGAACAGTTCTATAGCCCCTGAAAAATAATTCAGAGTCCAGAATCTTGAACATGCCAATTAGGAGTTCTGTGATACTGTATTAAAGCAAGATTTCCTGTGAGAGATGACTTAGTAAGAAGAAGATAAATGGATGTTTGGCTATAGTCACAGATTAGTAGCTGTGAAAGTACAGCCTTCGTTTGCTTTTAACTGCTCATGCACTTATGTTGGTTCTCTGCTTTCTTGGTGAGACAGGTGTTAAAGTAGGAGAAAGCTTTTCTCTTGATTTGTAGAGTTAGTTTCCAAGTTGGCAATCTATAAAATCTGTAAAATGCCTTGGTCATACATGTTACAGTCAGAATCCATTATACTTAACTATATACCACCTATAGAATTCAGTATACTTAACACTACACTATCCAATCTGTTTAACTAGAATGTTACTCTTAACAAAATGCCTTTGAAAAGGTGTTGCAAGTCGAGTAATATCATCAGTATGTAGTTGCTTTAGGGTTAAAGTCCAAGAATAGCAGAATCTTTTAATAATTCAGTTTGGAAGAGACCTCATGAAGGCAGCTAGCTATCTAGTGATATGGTCAAAGCAGAATTAACAGTGAGTTCAGACCATGTTGCTTAGGCCTTCATCCACTTGTGTTTGGAAGAAGCTCTGAGGATGGGGATTTTGCAACTTTCCATGGGTTCCCACCTACCAGTTCCTGAATAAACCAAACTGTACTGTCCTAGATGTCAGGATGTGGATTCTGTTACTTACCTTCCTCATTCCCAAGATCTTGATCTCCCTTCTTTCCTGGTTGCTGTGGCCCAAGCTGCTGTTGCTGATGGCTTCTGTAACAAATTCTACATTGTTCACCAGTAGCAGATCCAGAAGAGCCCTGTTTGGTTCATGACCTGTTTTAAGAAGCTGTACTCTTCAGAAATCTAGGATCTTGTGTCCTGCCCTTCTAGCAGCTTATCAGGGTGCTTACTTTCTCCCTCTTAAGATGCAAGGTCCATGATCTGGAGACCTGTGCATCTTGTCTAAAGATTATCTGCTTTATCTTGACTGATGCTTGCTACAAATTCCTACCTCAGTGTTACCCTTACTGACCTCTTCTCTTATCCTGAGCCACAAGGCCTGGGTTGTTCCATTATCTGCTCCATGTAAGACCATCTGACATTTGAGCTACTCCTCCACATAGGGAAGACCAGGAGATTGCTCTTTGACTGTTGTCCCTAAGAAGCATCTAACCATCCCTAAGTACTCTCCAGTTGGATGAGCTGCCCCACCCTATGTCAGCAATTCAATATGTGGTAGTTATGTCAGGACGTGCAGGGCTGTAGCTCCTCCTGTGTCCCAGGCTATGCCTAGGTTGTAGATCCCAGTGGTGAACAAGGGAGCATAGCATTCCATTGATTTCTGTTACAAGCAAAAAAGGGGATGCTAGGCAGCTTCTAGGAAAAATTATCAAAGAAATATAAGGAACTACACATGAAGCTGCTTCATTTATAGTTAAAACATTCATCCACTGTCAGTTAGGGCAGCTTTAGCAGCAAAACTCCAATATTATTTTCTGTTGAGATCTTCAAAATTTAATGTATGTAGCATTTTTTGAATTTGGGACTTAGATTGTACATCACTATCACAGCTTAAGTGAAGATCAAAGCTAATTATTTGGGTAAATTTAGTGCTTTAAAATATATGCATGTATCCAAATTTAATTACTTTTTCTTAACAGCTGAAGAATATTCCTCCCTATGGGTATCTATACCATAAACAGTTGCAGTCACTGTTCAGACAGTGTGGGCAGGTAAAATCTATTGCCTATGATGGATCAAAGTAAGTATAAAATACTTTAAGTATCCCTCCTTTCTCATGTTCTCAGTTATGAATCTAGTAATCAGTTTTTTTTTCAGTGATGCACTGACAAAATGAGTTAATTTTTCTCTCTTAAGAATCAGTAGTTCAGTTTTAATGCATTGGCTACAGTAAGAAAGGGGGGTTTGAAGTTTGAGATACATTAGAATAACATTAGGTAAAGTAGCTGATTTAGAGACTACCTCCTGTTTTGTCTCTTCTGTGGTCTAAGAGTGGATGTAAACTGCAGCTGATCTGTCTGTGTTTCTAGCTTGTATACTGAATTTAGCTTGTTTGTCAGATGCAGATGCAGTCAGATGCCTTTGCACAAATGCATGCGACTGGCTCTTTTAGCTAATCATCTGACTAACTTTGGACTGCAGCTGTTCAAAGCTGAAGTCCTGTAATCCTCCTTAGGCCAATCTTTCCTTACATAAATTTCCACATCCTTTCTATTAAATATGCTCAGTAAATTTGGGATGGGCTTGTGAGACTGTTAGAAAGATTTTCTTATAAGCATCATGGTAAGTGAAGTATTAAGGTTCATAAGAGCAATAGGCAAAGCTTTCAAAGAACCTACCTTTTACTGTTCGCTGACCTGCTGAGATAAAGACAGGGAGAGGAAATGGCAGGTTTTCTGGGATTTTTGTTGTGGTTTAATTCCTCATCGAGTATTAATTGCAATTTTACTTGGTGGGGGTTTTTGTTTCATTTTGTTGTGTTTTGGGTTTTTTTGAACAGGGCTTTTGTGGAGTTCTCCCGTAACCCGATGGAGGGCTTTAAGGTTCTTCCCGCAGTATACCTGTCAGTCAAGATGTCACAGCTGAAAATTCCTCTTTCACTGAATGCTTATCATCTAAATGATATTGAAAAGCAATTGCAAGGAGTGACAGCTGTGAGTGTAGAATCTCTAAGGTAATTGTATAGCATATGGAAAAACACGTTTCTTTGTGTTGAAATGAGGTTTGCTGGAATCAGTGGGGATATCCATGGAAGTGTCACCAAGGAAGACGTGTTAGGTTCAAAAAGCGGGTGTGTAAACTTTGCATAAGCAGCATGTTTTTGCAGGACTGGAAATAAGATAATTGTCTTGCATGTTTCTTTATAATTAATGGGGGTTCACCGTTGAAGAAAACACCAAGTACAGGTTATCTTTCTTTGTTTTAAAGTTTTAAGTGCATTTGCCCTTGCCATATAAAAAGATGGGTGCACACAATAATTTTTCTTCATGCTATAGACAATGGGGGTATTGTTAAAACCAAAGCAAATAAGGAGTGGCATTTAGTGACATAAAAGTGAGGGAGGAGGAGTATAACAACAGAAGCAGGGGAGAAGTGTAACAGCAAAGGTGAGGAGGCATAATAGAAAATACTAATGAGGAATGCAGTGTAGTGAGTCTTTCCGGCCCACGCCTGCTTTTGTTAAAAAATCTGGTATGTGGGTTTCATTGTTGCTATATGCTGTCTGTGATTCTGAGCTTCAGGTCATACAAGCCACTTGTTGAAATGCTAACCTGCCTAGCTTCTGCTTGGCCTGGAGGCATTTTAGTATTTTCAGGAAATCTAGCTAAAATAGGAAGGCCGGAATGAACCAGAAATGTTAAAGTGCAGGTGAATACGTCAGCTGCAGTTAATCAACTGTATTTAGGAATTATTAAACACTCTTTAGTGTTTAATAAAGTATTTTAGCAGTTTGTGCCCAAAACAGCACTTAAAATCATTGTGGTAATTAATTCTTGAGGGACTTTTGAAGTCTCGTAGGCTAAAAGACCAGTTTTAGAGTTCTTAACTTTTGTCAAGTAAAAGGAATATGATATATTAAAAAAAACTTACAAATTTATCTTTGTGCTGTAGTGTACTCTGTGTTTTTTTTAAATGAAGCTTAGGAGGCATGCCATAGCAAAACGCCTCACTATTTAACCTTAATTCTTTGTATTCCGAACAAATTGATGGCACAGTTGTGTCTTGGTATGTATCTTCCTTAACTTTATTATAATGGCATTCAGTTACTCTGTAGTATTTTGGTTCTGCGTGGTCGTTTTGCATTCCAATAGAATTCCTATATTACTGACGAAAAGTTATTAAATACATAAATGTGCCCTAAGGACACCTTGAGAAGTAAATGAAAGCAAAAGAATAGGAATCTTGAGGTTTTGCTTGTGAAGTATTTAGCATCATTATTCCATTAACTTTTTAGAGTAAATGTGGATTGTCAAAAGCAGAGTGTGGAGCCTGTGGAAATTTCATTTGGTGCTTTGCAACAGTTAAAGATGATCCCAAATCGTTTTCTGTCCATCAGGATAACAGAGGTAGGAATGTTCTACATTTGAAGTAAAGACTATCTAATAATCATTACCTAGTGAACTTTGAAGAGATTAATATCTGACAATCTTTAATGAAAAGAATGGGTGCTAATAATGTTTTCAGCGTAGAGATATCCTTAGGACACATGGGGAATGTTCTTGGTCTGGTTTTCAGTAGTTCTTTGTTAAACAGTATTCATATGTCACACGTAAATTTCAAACACTGGAATTTACTTGCACTTGACAAAACTCGTGAGATTTACTGGCAGTAAATGTTAGCTGGAATTAGGCATAAATGTGAAGAAAATTAATGGGAAGGGGGAAATATTTCTTTATATTGTAGAAATGAGAATCAGTATGTATTTGGGTCATTTACCTGGTTGTTATTAACTGGCAGTTTTAATGAGAAACTGTAGATGTGAGAACTGAGATGAGTTAATGGTACCGCATGCTTATTCAGGAAAAACGTTGCATGCAAAAAAAGATAGTATGTTAGGGGGAAAATGTGTGCATATATAATATGTCTGGATTCTGAAGCTGAGAAATTTTACATCTTGTGTTGACTATCTTCCCAACAAGTAGAGTAATACAAGCAGTATATATGTTGCTGAAATAAAAACAATAAAAACAACCCAAACCACTGAAATTACAGGCTGAAGTATTAAAACAGCCCTTGATACTAGTGGCAGGGTTTGCAAGTGCAGAAACGAGCACTTTCCTCATTTTATTCATGTAAGTGTTGGATCAAAAATGTCTGTGGTTTGATCAGACATATTCCAACCATTTAGCTATTTGTGTTACTTGTGTTTAATACATCAGCATTAATGGTCATGTGTATTGAAAATAAAGATTCTTCTTTATCGCAAGCATTTTGTTAGAGTATCAGAAATAGTATAGGAGTTCAGTAAGCCATTTAGAATCATAGAATAGTTAGGGTTGGAAAGGACCTTAAGATCATCCAGTTCCAGCCCCCTGCCATAAGCAGGGACACCCCACACCAAACCATGCCACCCAAGGCTTCGTCTGACCTGGCCTTGAACACCGCCAGGGATGGAGCGCTCACAACCTCCCTGGGCAACCCATTCCAGTGCCTCACCACCCTAACAGGAAAGAATTTCTTATATCCAATCTCAGTTTTATTTCAGTAGTGGTGTGTTTTTTTCAGTCTCTTATGGGATGGCTGATCATAACAGTAACTGCTGATTTGCTAATAGATGCAATGAACTGGTATTCTTTCACTAATAAGAGAAGTGCACCATATGTGTATGTATCTGGCTAGTCAACTTGTATACATTGTTTTCTCTGTTAATGTCATTTAGAAAAATAGAAACAATATTTTCTAAACGTTCTGTATTTTGATAATGTTTATATTGGGGTATATTTAGAGGAAAAGTGTATTGCACATCAGTTAAACATTTTAAAATAACATCTAATCATGAGATAAATGCTTCACTATTATTGCAGTATGAGAACTGTTCTATGTGCATGTCAGGAGTAGGAGTGCTTTCAAGTATTTTGCTCTGATGTGTTTTGTATTTTATGTAGAATAACAATATGAAATCTTACATTGTATATTTTTTGTACTTTCAGATAATAGAAGTTGGACACTTTTGGGGTTACAGGACAGATGAGAAAAATAGAACTGTACTTCAGGCTCTAACTGCTGAAATTAGCTACCAGAACCTGATGGATTTGCCAGTGTCCCCACATCCAGAGATGGTTTGTCTGGCACCATTCACTGATCTGGAAGAGGGACGATATTTTAGAGCTCGTATTCTGTATGTTTGTGGAGATTTTGCTGAGGTACAGTGGTATGTTATGTTATATGAAATGGGTAGCATGTAATTGGGTTAACAATCTTGGAGTTATGCTTTCTTTTTTTTTTAAGCAAGAAAAATGTCTCTCCAATTTCATCAGGAACATCAGTTTGATAGGTGGACCATTCAGTGGATAAAGAATGGGTTGGATGACCGCACTCAAAGAGTTGTGGTTAATGGCTCTATGTCCAGCTGGAGACCAGTAACGAGGAACAAGGCCAGAGGAGGGCCATGATTATGGTCAGGGGACTGGAGCATCTCCCATACAAAGACAGGCTGAGAAAGTTGGGACTGTTCAGCCTGGAGAAGAGAAGGCTGCGTGGAGACCTCATAGCAGCCTTCCAGTATCTGAAGGGGGCCTATAGGGATGCTGGGGAGGGACTCTTCATTAGGGACTGTAGTGACAGGACAAGGGGTAATGGGTTCAAACTTAAGCAGGGGAGGTTTAGATTGGATCTAAAGAAGAAATTCTTTGCTGTGAGGGTGGTGAGGCACTGGAATGGGTTGGCCAGGGAGGTTGTGGATGCTCCATCCCTGGCGGTGTTCAAGGCCAGGCTGGACAGAACCTTGGGTGATACAGTTTAGTGTGGGTTGTCCCTGCTTATGGCAGCGGGTTTGGAACTGGATGATCTTAACGTCCTTTCCAACCCCCTATGAGTCTATGATTATAACTATTCCAGTAAATAAACCTGTAGAACTAAAATAAAATTGTAACAGAATGATGTCAGAATAGGTGAATTAGGGTTTTTCAAGAACACAGTAATATTTTAGTATTAAATTGAGAGGCTGTTGTTGATACAGTTGAGGTATCTTGTGTGTTGAAGTGGAGCACTATAAAGTTAATACTAAAGAGATTGTCAGAGATCAAAGATCATGGGATAGTTAGGGTTGGAAAGGACCTTAAGATCATCTAGTTGCAGCCCCCCTGCCATGGGCTCAGCAGGAGCTAAGCCATGTCACCCAAGGGCATGTCTTTGAAGTCATAACAAGCTAGTGAATAATAGTGCTAATCTCATCACTTTCTCTTCGCATTTATAAACAAGTCACCAGATCCATGTTAGCATTTGCTTATCTAAAAGCAGTTATTGGGTAATATCATTCACTGTTAAAGACATAAGGAGAGAGAGAGTCTTTGAGAAATTTGCCTTTTCTGGATTTAGCAGATGGCTTAAATTACAATAGATGTTTAAGACAAGGAATCAAATAATAGACATGGTAAGATTTGCTGTATTGATTTTGACAAGACTTCCCTTGTGTGTTTCCCAAACTCTGAATTTGCTTCCATTTCATTTGGTAACACTTGTGTTGTACTGTAATTAAGGTTGTCAGTTTTCTTGCCACTGAAAGTAACACTTCTAATATGGAATCTCTGCATATGCTCTCCATTCTTTTTCCAGGTGTTCTTTGTGGATTATGGCAATAGATCAAAAGTGCCTTTAAAGAAATTGAAAAAGATTCCAAGCTCTCTTCAAGAGCTTCCTTTCCAGGTAGGGGTGATCTGTTTCTTGCTGCTTAATAGTTTCATGTCTGGTCTGGGAAACAGAAGTGTACTTCAAATCATAACGCTTTTTAGAATAATAGTAACGTAATATGTATTTTGGTAATGAGAGCACCTACAAATCACCTTCACTAATAGGATAAATGGTTTCCAGAAGTGACCATGCACAGAGCAGTAATTCTTGTATAACTAAATTGCATTGTATTTAATTGTTGCTTTAACACTTGCTGGGGAGGTGAGTGGGAGAGAAGCCTGCACTTGCTGCCTGACTGGATGTAAAAAACATTGTATTTTAAATAAATACATTTTATTTAATAAATAACATTTTTTTAACCAAATGGTTGAACTAGGCCTTTCTCTGTGGAGACAACATACTGGGATCTCTCTGCCATCTGAAGTCACAGAGAGAGTGGAAGGAAGGAGGAAATAGCTCTAACAGCTGCATTTTGCTGCTTGCTGCTTTTGGTTATAGAGCTGACTGACAGCAAAGAAACATGAGAAATAGAACTCCCTGGAAGGAGAATGTTGTTCTAGTTCCTCTATTACCTACTTATTTGAAAGGCTCAGGAGTAACAGGCTGAGCAGTAGATCAGTTTAGCTTTAACCTAAAGACCCTCTGAGCAAATGGCAGACGTTTATACAGCCTAGAAACCAGCCCAGAGAGAAGAAACTATCCACAACTAGTTTAATCTTTTGCACTCTGCTTAAACCTAGCTGCTGCTACCACAGATAAGTGGCAGCATAGCATCTCTCCTTGTCTGCGTGGTGTTAAGTCTACTGTACAGTTAATGTGCAAAGTATTTTTGCTCCATCAAGGCTTCTGCTCTGCTACACTATTAGTTACAGGACAAATACATAGGAGATGCCTGATTCAAATGTCACAAGGCTACAAGTCTCTAGTTTTGTGCTGCTTTGATATTCTTTGAACTACTGCCTTGACTTGGATCTTTTCAGACAGAACCCTTTTGACAATTAAATAGTGGTATGTACCATAGACCTGAGGGACTTTATACCTGATTTTTGAGAAAAATAATGCTCTCGAGCTATATTTACAAATCAGATAACTAGAATTCAAGTGAAATTCAGCTTCTCAGTCTTCATTCAGTGAGCTGAAACAGGTGTGTCGTAACTTCTTCTGAAGCATTTAATGATGAAAAGATACTTTAATGAGCAGAAGTTTAGTTTTATAGTTCTCTAGATTTCTGTATTTATCTCTTCTTAGTATTAGATCTTAGCAGGCCTCATTTAATTTGGCTTGGTTGTTTTTTTTAATAATTGGTTTTAAAAAATAAGAATTCATTTTGGCAGGAAGCATCCTTTTTTTGTGTTCTCTTCAGATGCATTGAAGGGAAGTGCATTTGTGCTTCAGGCCTCATCTTTTAATGACTGGTTTTAATGATTAGCTAGAAAAAAACCCAGTGTTTTTGTTGAAAATTCATTTGAAGACATAATTACAGATAGTGGTTGTGGGAGTGGGTTAAATGTAAGCCTACTCTTGCCTGCCAGGAACAGAATAGCCGCAGTGGTCTTGTCAAGTTTTCTGTTACTGTAGTTGAAAAGAACTCTGGATTATACAGAGAAGACATTTCTATACCCTAGATTTTAATGTGGATGGTGAATTAGTACCAAATTATCTTCTATTTATGCTCTGTTAGCTTTGTTTCATTAGCAACTATGTACGATATTGAAGTCATATGAGATGTGATGTGTAGCTGTGTTGGCAGTGATGGAATAGGAATTATGCCAGTAGCTTTACAGCAGCCTTAGTAATTAACATAAGCCCTGCAATAATTACAAAGTAATTTATAGTTACTAATTCAAACAGTTTGGGGAAAAATATTTTTGTGCTGATTTCTACTCAGGTAAGCGTTGTTCTCCATTTTCCTGTTCTAGGCTTTAGAATTCAAGATATGCAAGATGCGTCCTTCTGCCAAATCTCTCGTGTGCGGGGAACGGTGGAGTTACAGTGCTAACCAAAGATTTGCCTCACTAGTAAATGGCTCTGCAATTTTAGTGAAGGTGTATTCACTTGTGCATAGTGTTCTGCATGTAGATGTTTTCTGTTCCGAGGGCTACCAAGAGCTTGTGAATATTCGGGATGTGCTTATTGAAGAATGTTATGCTGAACTAGCAGAAGAATCATATGAATCACAAGTATGTATTAGTAAAGCTCCTTCTACTTCTTGTATACTAATATACTTCAGCTCAGGCTGAAGTGCTGAAAAATTGAGTTGAAGTCTTGACCAATGCCATGGGATTAGGCAAGATTAATACTTGAATAGGGCAACATATGTGTGTTCATAATTTATATTAATGTGTTGGCTACAAGCATTGCTGCTTTGAGACATCTTTTGAGAGATGTTTCCCAAGAGATAATTGTACCTGAACTGTTCCACTGATATTTTAAACTCTGAAAAAATGTATGTCTCATAGTTCTAACTGTCTCCCATTTTGATATTTTAAATAATCTAAAATGTAATGAGAACCTTGGGGTTTGTATTTGTATGTGAGTTTGTATGTGCTTTGTGTAGGGTCTTTTTTATAAAATATATGAAAAATGTAGCCCTTTCATGGTTTTAACACTCTTCCATTGTTATGTAGCAAAGCCATAGTTTGCTCGGGGAATTATTTTTGGACCATGTAAAAGAAGAGAAAATGTCTGTATCTTCAAGAAAGGAAGAAAAACATCTCCTTGAAAGACTGTTAAACTGCTTTTCTGAGCATAAATCTAATGTGCCAACCAGTAAGGTAACTTGGGTGGTGGTTTTGATATGTCATTTCGTGACCCTGCTTCTTACAGTGTTAGAATGGAGATGAAGACTGAAAGTATCTTTAACACCCAGAGCACATCTGATGCCTTTCATAGTGTATTCTATTTTCTGTTGTTCAGAAGCTGTAATGAGAACCATTGAGATGAGCTTTTTGGAACTTCTAACAAAGTTTTGAAGCTTTGCCTAAGAGCTAAGTGAACCAACTCTTCTAACACATTCTAAGGCAGCACTTTGAGCTGCTGCAGAATGAAGATAAAAAGACAGAACACAGTGTTTCCACCTCTGGTAGACTTCACTACATAAGCTACAGCAGAAAGCAACGTTACAGTGCTACTGGTTTGGGGGTTTTTCATTTGTTTTTCCAAAAAAGATTTAAACATGATTTTTACTATAAGCAGTGTTTTGTTCTTCCTCAGCTAGTGATAGGTAAGCTGCTAGGATAGGTAATGCAGTGAACACTCCAGTAACCCAAACTCAGAATTTACCCTTGCTTGCTTACTTCAAGATACTTAGTCACTACTAACCTGGAATATAAAACATGAAAATCTGTGTCCTGCTCAGCATTCTGGTAACAGATTAATCCCTCATCTGTATTATAATTCTGTTCACATTTCAGACCCAACAATATTTCAGGTTTTCAAGTGGTTCTTCATGCTCAATTTACCTACAGGAGTAATCCTGTTTTAACTGCTCACTTTATAAAAGTGAGAGGTTAGTCAAACAAAAATGTGACCTGATGTTATTAGGTGCTCTGTGAAGTATGAACTTGTGGTTTTAAGCCAGATGGAAGTTGTGAATCTGCGACACCTGTGAAAAATACATTATTTTTGTTCAAGTGCCTCAACACGCAAATGCTCTAGATAGGTGAAATGAAAATGCTGTTTATCAATCTACCAATTCAGTGTTACTCAGTATACACTGAAATGTGTTTTGGGTTTTATTTCTAGAGTAATTTGATACGGAGAGATCCAGGTGCTGGCTAACTAGAATATCATTTGCTCTCTTTCTTTTGAAGGTAACAGTTTTTGGCCCGTTCAGTCCGTATGAGCTGAAATGCTATGGTGTGACAAGAGTATCCCAGTTCAGGTATGAGAAGACTTTCACTGTGAAGTATAGGCTGGAATGGG
Source organism: Agapornis roseicollis (assembly GCA_002631895.1). Lineage (NCBI taxonomy): Eukaryota > Metazoa > Chordata > Aves > Psittaciformes > Psittacidae > Agapornis > Agapornis roseicollis. The sequence goes on along the minus strand of NDXB01005986.1, from coordinate 20,336 downwards.
TTGCCCAGGGAGGTTCTGGGTGCTCCATCCCTGGCAGTGTTCAAGGCTGGGTTGGACAAAGACTTGGGTGGCATGGTTTAGTGTGAGGTGTCCCTGCTTATGGCAGGGGGCTTGGAACTGAATGATCTTAAGGTCCTTTCCAACCCTAACTGTTCTATGATTCTATAGGCATGTTCTCAGATGTAGTTTTCAATATATAGGCAAAAACCATCCTAGTTACTCTAACAGATTTTCACAGAAATTTTATTCTTTGAAAGGACTGAAGTAGTCAGGATTAAGTTGCATTTATATGCACACTATCACTATGTAAGAATTTAAGGATAGGTTTATTAGGTTCTTTAATGTCTTACAAAGAGATCATTTATTAATCATATACATCTGTTAAATGGTATTCAGGTAACTTCTATCCATTGAGGTTGGATTGTGAATTTAAAGTAATACTGGGATTTTATGTGTCTGTATGGGGTTTGGGTTTTGGTTCAGTTTTTTTAATGTTGAAAATATTTCCTTCCAGAAGCATTCTTATCCAAAAGCAAAGCATAAACTCGGTTGTTCTCCATGATGCTTCAGAAGAAACCTTTCAGCAGTTGTTGGTTTCTGCTTCTGTATCAGCAAATGCAACTGGTAATACTTATTAAAAGTGTTTGGACTGTTTCTCCAGACTTAGGTTTTATGGGAATAGTCCTATGAGGGAATGTTACGTCCTTTTGAGGTTTCATTTTCATAAGGTACTCCATAGAGATCTTTTTCTTCTTCTTTTTCTATATGTGTGAAGGATCTACTGTGATTTTAGAAGAAACATCTTTGATGCCTCCTATTCCTGGCCTGCTTCCACTACTCAGTATGCTGTTTGCTCCTGCTATAGAACTAAGGTATTCAAGCATTTTAAAAAGGGGGAGTGTGCCCGTGTTTGGGTTTTGTTTTGGTTTTCTAGGATCCCTCACAAATTGGTCACTTTTTTCCCTGCTTTTAGCATTTCCTGTTCATGTAATTCTTGTATCTTTTATCAGTTTCAGTATAGTTTGTAGCTAAGATAACTTGTTTCGTGTACTTAGGAATTGGTGCTGCAGGCTCTACTCCCACAGTAAGGCAATACAGTTCCTGACAATTGTGCTGGAAGACTGGGAAGATGTACTGTAGAACTGGGCAAGTTTAAAACCTACATAAGGAGAAGAACTTGCTTGATGTTTGTAAAATGCATAAACTCCTCTGTAAAAGCTCTGGCAGTTGCATTACTCTTGTTTGGTTTAAACTCTTGTGTATTGTGTCACTTCAACATAGCAAAGCTAGGTTTCCTTAAGTTTTATTTTACATATGCATGATTTTTCCTTTTAAGCTTTATGATGTATGTTTCTGTAACCAGAACTTTAGTTTTGTTTCATCGCTATATTTGATAAAAACAGTATGACTAAGTGTGAATGCCTCTCAGTTGTGTTAGCTTCTTCAAAACACCTGCATCTTGCTTGGCGTGGTTTGAACAAATACATTTAACTCTGCATATGAGTGTTTAGATTTTTCATCTCTAGGTGAGACTGTTTTTCTTCTTTTCCATATAGGGTTGATAAAAGTGGAAAATATTTCACTGGTGTTTTGTGTGGTTTGGGTTGGAGTCAGACTTCTGGAGCTCCCCTGCTTCCAGAAAATGACATGGAACTGACATTTGATGTGCATTTTGGAGTGGAAGACATATCAGAGGTAAAACATGTATAAGAATTTATCAAGCTACTTGTCTCAGAGCAGATCAAACAAACAAAAATCCCTCTATTCCTCATTATAGCCTTTTTGCAACTTGTAGACAGAGATCCACCACTACTGCTATTGCCCCATCATTTCGTGATCTGTAATGACAGAACTAAGTAGGTGCTATTTGCATGTCCAAGTAATAATACAGTACAATTCCACCTCAGAAGGGAAGCTGATCTCATGTGGAATGACTGTTCCCACATGAGACAGCTCTGAGCACTAGGGAGGGCCAGATGATCAGAAAGGACAGACAGGTCCCTAACTAGCAAAGGTGTTCAAGTATCATTACCAGGGACATTACTGTGTTCTTGCTGCGTAAGGCCTGGCTGCTTGGAGATCTCATAGCAGCCTTCCAGTATCTGAAGGGGGCCTATAGGGATGCTGGGGAGGGACTCTTCATTAGGGACTGCAGTGACAGGACAAGGGGTAACAGGTTCAAACTTAAACAGGGGAGGTTTAGATTGGATCTAAGGAAGAAATTCTTTCCTGTGAGGGTGGTGAGGCACTGGAATGGGTTGCCCAAGGAAGCTGTGAGTGCTCCATCCCTGGCAGTGTTCAAGGCCAGGTTGGATAGAGCCTTGGGTGATATAGTTTAGTGTGAGGTGTCCCTGCTTATGGCAGGGTGGTTGGAACTGGATGATCTTAAGGTCCTTTCCAACCCTAATTATTCTATGATTCTGTGATCTGTCATAGAGAAGTACATGCATCCACTCTGATATGCAGGACAGAAAGCTGTATTTGATCTGTGCTTCAGATTTGATATGTGCTTTTGTCCTGGGTTCAGAGTAGTGAAAGACCTCACATGCCCTGATTAGTTCTATGTACAGAGCAAGTGACGGCCAGTGGTTTCTAGTGGCTTTTTAAGGACACGGTGGACATGCTGGCGCATGTGTTGTAGAATCACAGAATGGTTTGGGTTGGAAGGGACCTTAAAGATCATCTATTTCCAACCCCTCAGCCATGGGCCGGGACACCTCCCACTAGACCAGGTTGCTCAAAGCCCTGTCCAGCCTGGCCTTGAACATTTCCAGGGATTGGGGCATCCACAACTTCTCTGGGCAACCTGTGCCAGTATCTCACCAGCCTCGTTCTTCCTTCTAGAATTCAAATCTACCCTCTTTCAGCTTAAAACCATTGCCCCTGTCCTATTACTGTATGCTTTTGTAAAAAGTCCCACTCCAGCTTTCTTGTTGGCCTCTTAAGGTACTGGAAGGCTGCTTTGAGGCCTTCTCTCCCCTAGGCTGAACAAGACCAACTCTTTCAGCCTGTTTTTTGTAGGAGAGGTGCTCTGATCATCTGTGTGGCCCTCCTCTAGACTTGCTCTAATAGGTCAATGCTCTTCTTATGTTGGTGGCCCCAGAACTGCACACAGTACTGCAGGTGGGATCTCACAAGAGCAGAGGGGAAGAGTCACATCCTTTGACCTGTTGGTCATGATCCTTTTAATGCAGCCCAGAATATGCTTGACTTTCTGGGGTACAAGCACACACTGTCAGCTCATGTTGAGCTTCCATCATCTGACACCCCGAAGTCCTTCTCCTCAGGGCTACTCTCAGTCCAGTTTCCACCCAGCCTGTGTTTGGCCTTGGGATTGCCCCAGCTCAGGTGCAGGACCTTGCACTTGGCCTTGTTGAACTTCATGAGGTTCATACAGGCCCCCCTCTCAAGCCTGTCAAGGTCCCTCTGGATGGCATCAGCATGTCAACTGTATCACACAGCTTGGTGTCATTGACAGACTTGCAGAGGGTGCACTCAATCCCACTGTCCATGTTGCCAACAAATGCAGCAATCCCAGTACTGACCCTGAAGAACATCAGTTGTCGCTGATCTCCACTTGGACAACAAGCTGATGACTGCAGCTGTCTTGAGTGTGACCTTCCAGCTAGTTCCTTACCCACCCAATGATCTATCCAGCAAATTCATACCCCTCCAGTTTAGAGACAAGGAGCTTTTGTGGCACAGTGTCAGAAACAGGTTTCACAAGTCTGTGTGGGTGACATCAGTTCCTGTTTCCTTATCTACCAACATCTATCTGTAAGCCCATCACAGGAGGCCGCCAGATTTTCAAATTTGTGATGCACAATTTGCCCATAGTGAAGCCATGCATGTGAAAATTATGGACCCATGGAGAAAATCCTTAAAACTTCTACAGAGGGAATTCTGTGTTTGGAAAAGAATCCAGGCAAGTGGTAGCCTCTATGTTTTGTGGCATATCTGAGTAACCTGGATGATCGTAGTATTAAATGGATGAACATTAACATCTGCAACCAGAAGAGATGCATCTAGAGGAAGTGTTTCTGAAGCTTCAGAAGGTTTTGCTTATGTTAATAACATTTCTGTTGAAGTTTGGTGATACGGGTGGCACAGCCCCTTTGTGTCAATATATAATAATATAATACAATACAATATAATATAGAACTAGTGCTGGTTTAGAGTGCTTTATATTCTGTCACTGGTGTTTTTATAGATAAACATCCTAAGGACAGCCATTAATAAGCTGCTTTCTGAACGCACAGTGTGTTCTGGACACAAAAGAGTGACACAGCTGCAGGAAGATGTTCATCAGAAACTTCTACGGTAATAATTTCATAGAAATAAGAGATTCTGTTTCAGTCTCAGCAAAACCAAAATAAGTAATTGCTTGAAGCATAGCTCGGATTAAGCTTTGGGGAAACAATATGTGTTCTCATTTAATGAGTCATGCAATTGACTTTTGTTTATTTACAAAGCAGTGTACTCACCAACTTTAGACTTCTTGTGGAAGCACTGGTTCTTCAGGGAAGCCTGATCTCTTAAGAGTCATGAAACATAGACTGTAAAACTTGTTCTACAGGATACCACTTCTGATGTACCTTTGCTTTGTGCATGCAGGACAAAGCTAATAAAGTTGTACAGCATAAGAGTGCAGAAGGATTAAGAATTTTTTTTATCCCTATACATTACAGTTGAATCATGCATGCTGTCTTTTCTCCCTCAACAGACCAGCGTAGGATAGGTGTTGGCCAAGTTAATTGCGGGAAGTCCCATGCTAATTTGTAAATGGAAGTAAGGCCACCTGCCTTTGCTTTGAGCCAGCTGTGGCAGTGGGCTGTGTGCGCCTTCAGAAAGTGGTGGTATAGCTCCACAAAAATGCATGCTGTTTGTGCTTTCAACTTAAGGAGAACCAGTGCAGGTTGATGGCAAGCTCTTCATGTTTCACATCTGAAAATCTCTTGGTAAAATCCCAGCTATTGAGGATACTGCTGATTCAATGTTTAATCTCTTGCTTGTGTCCAAGTACTTCAGGCCAGTCGGTGTCTGTATTGCCTTTGGACACTGCCATGTAGTACCACGTTTAGACTTCAAAGCTGAATGAAGTTTGCTTGTGTGATTGATGTGGTAACAACTGTAGGGAGAAATTGAAGAAAGTGGATAGGCAGAAAGAAGCAAAACCACATAACCTTTCTGGAGGTGACTGTGACACTAACAGGAGCTCATGTTTGGAAATCAGCACTTACATGCTCAATTCAAGGCACAGAAATGTCACTGCTGTTTCTTTCGACATATGAATACCTGTTGGTGTTTCAGTACCTATTTTAGGTTGATTGTTCAGACGTCTCCAGCCAGCTGGAAGGGGAAGGAGTAGCCTGTGCAGCTTCAGTGTTGACATGTTCCCCAGTTCCATCAGCATTCCCTGCCTGACTTGGTCATACTAAGCAGCCTTCTGGGTTTTCTTTCTTTAAGATTTTACACCTCTTTGGGTAGCGTTTTCTCTCCTAGATTTTTTTTGTGCTTTTACTGATTCTGTTCCAACAATCCTACAGTTAATTTTCCCAATCTGGGGGTTATGGGGTTTTTTTTACCTTTTTGAAGAAAGAGACAGTCTGGTTATTGTCATGACATTGTCATGACGTTGTCTTTCCCTTTGTGTAAAATCTTCCTGCATCTTGAATGTTTTCTTCTCATTGCACTTCCTTTGTGTCTTGGAAAAAACTAACTATTCATAAAAGCACATAGGTAAAAATTTAGCCTGAACAGTCTTTCATCATTTGTATTTACATCAATTGTATTTACAACATGTCACCACTACTTAAGACTAAAATCAGGTTTTGAAAAACACATCTAGACAGAATTAATTAATGTCCACTGCTGTTGTACTTTGCACAGCTTGAAGGAATAACTGGAGCAGACAGAGAATCTATAGTAATTGAGTTGTCATGCAAAACAGCATACCCTAAAAATAGCTTTATTATACATTCGAGTGAATAAGTATACATAAAGCTTATGGAATAAATGACACTTGCAAATTTAGTACTTTTTAAATTTAGGAAGAAAACCCATCATTTTCTTTAAAAGAAAATAGATTCTTATCCACTTAACGTCCCTGTGAAAACCTGTATTTTGACTTTCTACACTAGAGGGGCAAAGTATAGAGAAGTGAACTAATCACACGAGATTAGCAAGGAAATTTAAGATTCCCTTAAGCACATAAGCTTCATAAATGCCTAGCTGTGTCTAATACAGAAATTCCTTTTTCTTTAGAATTAATCTAGTACAACTGTGTATCTTGAGGCTATTTTTATGTAATTTCAGTTTAATCTGCAAATCAAAGCCTCGAGATAAAGTTGTTCCTACATGGTACGAGAAGCCATATGCATGGAATCAGGTAAGGGCCTACAAATATATTTATTCCTTTTCCCCTAAGAAGGGTAGTTGGAATACCCCAGTACAGTTAGTTAAGAGTGATCAAAGGGAGAATTTCCTTTGGAAGGATGTCTTTTCTGAGTATTGAATTTAAAGATACTGAAAATACTGTACAGTCAAATTTAAGGCATAAGAACTGTTGAGTATACGGCAGTCCCTATGATACCCTATTACTCTAGTTTGTTGGGTAGCTTGGGTTTTTACTTTTGCAGTTTAGTTTATGCTTTTCAAACAGAACATGATTTTTGAGAGACGTATTTGTCTGAATGCAGTGCATTTTGGTTTGGGTTACTGTGCTTTCAGGTGGCTTTTCCCTTTTAGCAGACAGAAATGTGACTTGCTTTAGAACGAATGTGGTGGGATCAGGTCGGAGGGCATTTTTCTTGAAACCTGGGATTGTTTTGTAAAGCTGAGGGATTAAAGGATGTTGTGATACACTGCCTTAAGCCAAAGTGTTTCCATATTGCAAATGTGATTATCCTTGGTATTATGAAAATAATCCCCTATTCAGTTATATTGGTGTTTAGCTTTTCTAACAAGTTAACATATAGGTGCTGGATCAGGATTTTCCTCACTGCATCTGAAGAATTTCAAGGCATCTTTTTTACATCATCACATGAAATGCTACCTGTAATGCTTTTCAATTGCGTAATAGTATATGGACTCAGGCAAACCATGAGATACCTACCGCATTCCATAGCACTGGCTATTTATGTTGACATGCGTGGCATGGAACTGAAATTCCTGTGTGATCTGAAACTCTCAGAACTCTTCAAGACTCTTGAATTGCCTGGCTATGTTATATAGGAAAACATAATAAAAAACGCTGTCTGACTTCCTCTTGCATCTTTTGATTAGGTGCGTCCTCAGCTTATAATTGACCAGTCTGAAAACCAGCAGGAAAGAAGAAACGGTCTGTATCAGCTACATAAGCTTGTTTTGTTGAATGTTTAAGGATTTCCAGAAGTCTTTCAGAAGACAAGGAATTGCAGCTAGTCTGAGAATTTCTTCTGTGTAACCCTTGGACTCTCATTTTGCAAGACTGTTCCTTGAGATTAGTGGAAGTGTACTTAAAATACAGTTTGGAATTATGTTAATGCGTTCTTAGAAAGCTAAGGTTTGCTGACCCAGACCAGGTGAGTTTATGAATAAACTGAAGTACAGCAGGATGGATTTTTCATTTTAATAATACTTCTGAACAGGGTTATCACAAGGTATGTGAAAGACAAAATCTAGGTTTAGTTGTTCGTTTTCGGTCTAAAGGCTCATAAGCAATAGAGCGTGATTTTTTTTGTCTTTAAATACAAGTTGTATTTTCTTGTTACTTCTGTCATCAGCTTTTCAAAAAGCCATGCAACAAAGGTTTTCCTTAACCAAAAACTGAAAGACAAAGGAAACTCGTGGTCCAGATTATGTTCTTATAAGAAGCATGATTTCATATAGTGGGCACGTTTTTTATAAAGAAAAACATGATACGGTTTCTCTTCCTGTATGGCAGAAGAATGACTTTGAATTACTGTTTCATGGCACCTTTCTTTCATCTCTCCTCTTACTTTTTACCTGCAAGATCTTTTGTCCTAAAAATGAGGTCAGTGGTTTCAGAATAAAATGCTGAAGTGAAATAAAATGTACTTGTCTCTTCTGTTGTGCAGTCATGCTTAATCAAAGCTAAATTTAGTTATTAATGGTATGTGATTGCATTCATGAAATACATGAATACAAAAACAGTATATGGAAAAATGTTAACCTTTTCACTCTTCACTCAAAGATTTGAAGACTGCATCCTGTGAAGAACAGACAGAAACATACCATTAAGAAGGTATTAGATCTGGGGAAAATAAGGGGATGCTTAAGCTAAGAAATTATTTGAAGCTGTACTTAAACAGAGGGTCAGCTGTATAACAGGCGATTTCAGTGGCTGCTTTTAAGCATTACTTCCTTAGACATTATAAGCCATCATATAGCAAGACAGGTTTAACAGAAAAACTGCATCTCAAGTGGCTTAGACAGCCGTATTTCTCAGCTGAGTGTTGTATGTTATTGTTGATTGAAACACCTTGGGAGGGCAAATGAAACGGGCAGAATGTCACATCTTTGCAGGTTAACGATGGGAATTTCTGTAGGGAAAAGTAACTTGGTGATGTGAAAAGGCATGAGAAATAATGTAACTTATCGTGGTGCCTCCTAAGCAAGTGAGAGCTGAGAGGAGCAGACTGTATTATCCACATTTACTGATTTTCCATGGCTCTGTTGATGTGCCCTGCTCTGTTCATGCACGTGTGCTGCCATCTGGTGGGGGCTGCTTACTGAGCTCCTGCTTGCTCCCCTTTGAAGGTCTCCTGCATGTTGTGGTTTATGGTTTCAGTAAAGAAGAGGTGCTCTGATGGCTCATGTCACAATAAACTGAAATGCTTCTGCTCTTTTCATTATGAGAGGAGTAGACAGCACTAACTCCCCGCAGTCCAATGACTCATAACCTGCCACTGGTCAATTGAGAAATGAGAACTTGTGTCTATGGGCTCCCAGTTTTGTTCTGGGTACGTAATGGGCCTGCAGACATGAGTCATGACAGATTATTTTTGAAGGAAACAGAACATCTTACAGGTTAGCCTTTGCTGGGAATTGTAGTTATTGTCAGATGGAAATGTAGTACTAAAATGTAAAAACCAGCTGTTGTATTTTATTGTTTTATTTAGGTTTCACAGCATTACAAAGTCTCTCAAACAAGTTTAGCAGCTTCATTTGTATTTCTTCTGTAAACTAGTATGTGAAAGTAACTTCAGAGAATCATAGAATGGTTTGGGCTAGAAGGGACCTTAAAAATCATCTAGTTCTAATCCCTCTGCCATGGGCAGGGACACTTCCTATACCAAGTAACACAGATAACCTTTTGGTTCATGCTGAGATCTTGCAATTTTCCTAGATTACCACTTGGACTGGTTACATCTGGATTAGAACAAACAAATGAGATTCACAGAAGACTTTTGCCTGCCAGCCCATTCATTTGATCTTCAAATCATTAAATAAGAATAATAACAAAAAGAATAGTTTTACGCAACAGTAGAGCATGTGAAATGAAATACCTGTTGGAATTACAGGTCAAGAGATGCACAACAGGAAATCTGTGACTCTGGAGGGAATTTGAGAAGCCTGCAGCAGAGTGATGAATATGTTGTATCTGAGAGAGTTCATCCATTTCTCTTGGTGAGGGTGTCACAGCAGACAGTAATGTGGAATTTGTTGGGCTGGAGCAGTTTTAGCCTTAGTTTGAAGTTTGTTGTTCTTTCCCCCAGAAACATTGATAACATTATTGGCCCTCTGATATGAGCGTATGTTCATAATCTCTGGAGTTCTTTTAAGCTATTACAAACAGTGTTGGATCAGCCCAAGCCAGCTCATTGCAGTCAGCATCAGTACCCTTGTTTCTTCAAATAACTATGTGAATCATTTTTTATCACTCAGATGAGCTCTGTATTTTTCCTGTATCCGTAAATATTGCAGGGTAAAGTGGTTTCCAGTAAGATGTATTTTGAGAGAAGAGGGCTGAAAGGACATAAAGACAGTTCTTCACTGGGATGGTGACTGTGCACTGGCAGGAGTTGCCCAGAGATGCTGTGCAGGCTCCGTCCTTGGAGGTACTGAAAAGCCACTTGGACATGGTCCTAAACAGCAAGGAGGATAGAGATGATCTCCAGAGTTCCTTCCAACCTCAGGCTGTCTGTGATGCTGTAATAAAGAGGCTTTTCCAAAAGCATGTGTAGATAAAGCTGGAGCTGCCAGTTACCTATTAGCTGAGAAATGAGTGCCTCTGATGATGGGAAACTGGATTTTAGAAATGGGAAGGGCTAATGCCTCCAGTAGTTAAATGCCACTCAAGGACTGGGATAGCCTAGTGGAGCAGAAGATCTCCAGATGTGCTTCTGAATTCATTTCATGTAAATTTGTGTGGGTCTGTCCATAATGATCAAGGGAATGCTGGTCCCATGTCTGTGATGTGTGTTTAAGACTGTCGGTATGCTTTCCCAGGTTGTGGCATACAGTACACCCTCTCGTATCATCATGACTTCTGAGCTTAAAAGTCTCATTTATTTGACTAGTATTTAGGAAGGTGATGGACTCTTCGTACACACTGAGCCATCTCAGGCCTGCTTTGAGAGATTTTTCATGTAGTTGTAATGTTGGAATGAGTAAGCAGCTACAGAAGCAATCTGGAAGAAATGTTTTCTGTTCTCTGCATACTGCTACTAGACTATTTTGACTTCAGGTGAGAAATTACATGTGCATATCGAGATGAGAGGGAATCTCCTGTACCTGGGAGGGGAGTTGGGGAGGCAAAGTGGTTTTGATTTTGTAGTGAGTTGAAGGTGGAAGATAATACTTTGAACACACAAGAGTATTGAAGATAGGTTAAAATGATGGGAAATTAAGAAAGCAGTAAGAATGGGAAAACTTTCCAACTTTCCTCCTGAGCTCATGTCTGAAATGGGTGAGCAGCAGGGCAAGGCCAGAGATTGAGCACAGAGTTAAGCTCCAAGGTTTTGGTTAGAACCTTCTGTATTTCTAAGGGCCACCCATAAAGCATTTTGGTAAAGGTTGATAGAGGAGGTGGGAAACAGAAATGAATCTGTTGTGGATCTTGGGATAGAGAGACTTGCCAGTCAGGTAGTACATAGAGTGCCCAGACTTCTTCTGAGCTTCACCTTCCGCTTCTTTCCAGAGTGCAGTTCACCTGAAGTTGTGTGTCTCTTATACCAGCTGTTAACCCAAGTACAGGGAGGTTGCCAAAAGATGAGGGAAGTGTTGTATCTGGTTCCTAAATTGATTCTTAAGAGTGCTTGAGAGCTCTTGCTCTGCAGTTATTTCAGTAGTAGTATATTGTTATGATGAACATCTTTCCACAGTAAAAACCGATAGAATACTAAGACTTAGGAACAAACCTGGACGTATTAGTACCTCAGGCTTGCCAAAGGGAGTCAAGGGCAGGAGTTGCACTAGCCTTAAATATATGTTAAGTATATGTAGTTGTGAAATCGAGCCATTTCAAATGAGCTTGGCCTGCCTTATGGGAATTCAGCGCTGGTTACAAAGCGAGGTTGAGAACTTTGCATTTCCTTTCCTAAAATGTATGTTAGCAGGGATGTGGATGGTTTGAATGAACTGTGCAGATCTGCTGAGACTCTGCACACTTGCAGTATGGCAGTCTGGGCCTTCTGGAGTAAGTGTGAGTGTAGAAATTCAGGTGAGTGTGGCTGTCAAATTGCTCTGTTTCCAGAGAAAACAGGGCTGTCCTCTTGCAGCTACACATGATTTTTAGGAGGCGCAGGTGAGTGTGTATGTTGACTTTAGAAATACTGACCTTTTCTAGCTCAGTTGTGTGTGGGAGGCATCCAAGCTACCTATTTCTAAAGCTTCTGCATGGATGTCCCAAGAGGTTTTGTTTACAGCGCAGACACAGTTGATGGTTAACAGGCAAAGGCAGGCAGGAGAGAGAATCTGAAAACAATGGGTGGAGGCTTTATCCGAGGGTGACTTTATAAGCACCCTGAGTTCAGTCACTCCCTACAAGGCTCTGCCCTGCTTAACCCAGGATCTGATGTCTCAGGTTATTTACCCTAGGCACCTCGCTTCTTCCTAACTCTTGACGCACCCAGGATGAGAACTGGGTGAGGCGAGGGACTGTTGTAACAGTCACACAGATGACGGTCCAGGTGAAAAGAATGGCCATGGAGGAGCTAGGGAAATGCTGCAGCTTGCTGTCGAAGGTGAGGCTTCTCTTTAAAGCTGAGATTTGTGGAGAATTTGTATTCTTGTGTCTTGGGAAATGTAATACCGGGAATGTAAAAGCGCCGTCATTTCTCCTTCCTGACTGTTTTTGGTTGCTTCACAGAAAAGCAACCAATAATGAGATCTTTCAGGATGGGTCTTGAAACAGATAAAATTGAGATCCCAGCCTACATAAAAATGCCAGAAAACAAAGCCATGTAAATTATGATGTGTGACAGAATCCCAGTTTAAACCAGGATACAAGTGTTGACAGAGACTGTGGCAGGAATTATACTGACTCTGGAAAATAATTAGCACTTCTTCAAGGGGCATAGTAATGGGGATCTGTATCTACCTTAGAAAGAGAGAAACTGAACAAAACCAGAAACCCCCCACAATCAATGTATAGTTTGATTTGGAATTTCCTTTCTGTAAAAGAACCTAGAAAAAACAAATGAAACTCCAAAGAGGCCAGCAAAAGATACCCGAGGCAAAGATGATGTTTCTGAGGAAAGAGGAAGGTATCACATAGGTTTCCAAAGGAGTGTTGAGGGAAGAGTCAACCTTGGATTATCTGATGAATCTGTAGAATGACCGACTGCTCTTCTCTTAGGCACATGGGTAAAGGTTTCCTCTCCATCTGACACTCCAGTATTTAGCTTTCACTCAAGCTCTAGAAGTGTCTAGTCTGGTAGATGCTTTGACTTCAGTCCCTTGGGGAAGCAGAGGGTAAGGTGGCCACTGCAGAAGGAGTTCTTCATGCTGCAGGAGTAGGACAAGACCCTCCCAAGAGGTCCCCTCGAAGGGGGAGTCATCCACTTCTTGGTGACTTCACATCCCCATGACAGGAGGTCATGGCAGCTGTCTCTTGCTATGGGGATGAACTCTTGGCTTTCTTGAGCTAGCAGGACACACTGGTGCCTTTTCCAAAGGGGCAGAGAGCAGAACTTGGGTGCTGGTGCTCAGTAAGGGGGTATTGATGCTCACTGCAGTGTTCACCATTGGACTGGGGAGCCAGCAGGCAGGCCAAGGTGAGCAGGGCAGGAGTGAGCTGCATGCACCGCGGGCCTGCCTGAAGGATTATGGCCTTCACTCCTCCCAGGCAAGTCCCTTCCTCCCGGTGAGTAAGCAGGGAGAGAAGTGGAGTTGCTACCTGATTTAGGGGAAGGAGGGATGTAAACAGTACACTCCAAATGCATGTATCCATTTCCTCTTGCCCTCCAAATAGGGCAGAGACTGCTTTTTCCCCCAGGAAAAAAGATTTCTTCTCTCATGGTTGGATGAGTCCACATCCTTTTCATGCAACACTTAAGGCACTCATCTCCTCTCTCCTTGCCAGTCAATCATAGAATAGTTAGGGTTGGAAAGGACCTTAAGATCATCCAGTTCCAACCCCCCTGCCATAAGCAGGGACACCTCACACTAAACCATGCCACCCAAGGCTTTGTCTAACCTGGCCTTGAACACCGCCAGGGATGGAGCACTCACAACCTCCCTGGGCAACCCATTCCAGTGCCTCAGCACCCTCACAGGAAAGAATTTCTTCCTTATATCCAATCCAAACCCCCCCTGTTTAAGATTGAACCCATTACCCCTTGTCCTGTCACTGCAGTCCCTAATGAAGAGTCCCTCCCCAGCATCCCTCCCCCTTCANTTATATCCAATCCAAACCCCCCCTGTTTAAGATTGAACCCATTACCCCTTGTCCTGTCACTGCAGTCCCTAATGAAGAGTCCCTCCCCAGCATCCCTATAGGCCCCCTTCAGATACTGGAAGGGCTGCTATGAGGTCTCCACGCAGCCTTCTCTTCCCCAGGCTGAACAGCCCCAACTTTCTCAGCCTGTCTTTGTATGGGAGATGCTCCAGTCCCTGATCATCCTCATGGCCTCCTCTGGACTTGTTCCAAAGTGTTCCACAAACACACCGCTGTGATAGTTTTCTTTTCCCCTCCTGTATTTGGTCTTCAGGCACCCCATGGAGGATTTTTAAATCTTTCATTCTTTTACTCTGTTTTCTTCCCAGAGAATGAACACCCGGGGATGACTTCCTCCCCAGATACTTGTGCTCACAAAAGGAACAGTACAGCTGTCAGCAATAGTTCAACATTTACAAACCTCTCTTTTGTCTGTTAGTAGTGAAAATCAAGACTGCATTATCACTAAACGAACAGCACAGAGGATGCTCTGGGTTGGTTGGGAGGGTTTTTTATCTGCCTTTTTAGTACGGACAGAAAGCCCATCTTTCAAAGACAGGAAGTTAGATACGAATTTATTGTTACGGATAGTATCTTCCACAGCCCATATTTCAGGAGATTACATAAAAAATAGCTGTAGGGAGTTTTGCTTTCTCTGACTTAAAATGCTAGTGCTCTCTTGAACTAGTTTTACTTGGTCTGGATAGTAATCATATGCAAACAGACTCCTGCCCAATGACCAGTCAAGTTGGGAATTGAACCAGCACACTTTAAATGTGACCATTTTACACGTTCTCTAAGGAATGGGTGTTTCTTGGATTTTAAATGTGTGAAGTAGGATGTAGAAAATGGGGGGGGGGGGGGGGGTGGACACACACCAAACCAACCAACCCAAAGTGACTGCTGCTGATATCACATCCTGAAATTAGAATAGTTACTGNAATCGGGGAAGGTGGATGTAAAAAAAGGGGGGGGGGGGAGGAGGTGGACACACACCAAACCAACCAACCCAAAGTGACTGCTGCTGATATCACATCCTGAAATTAGAATAGTTACTGAAGCTAATACATTATTAGAGGTTCCTCTCCCTCCACTCCGTAGGATGGCACTGCTACAGAATAAGGCATCTACAGAGGGAAGCACAGTCTGCAACACTTGTGAGCTCCCAGAGAATACACTAATGCTTCTGGAAGTAAGATTTCACACTTGGTAAATGGCTGCTTTCAGCTGAAGTATGTGAACGATAGCAAAATGCTCCTAGAGATAGATGCTCTGTAGTATTGTCATGTAAACCGTATCACAGGCTAGAATCAGAATGGAAAGGACTCCTTGCATACTTGCTTTATGCATACATGCAAGATAGCAAGTTTAACTCAAAAACTTAGGGTTATGCTTCTGAGAGTGTTCACTAAGGATGCTGTGTTCATTATTTTCATACTAAAATGCAAAGTTTTGTGTTAATTTTATTGCTGTCAGATTTCAAGTTACTGGTTTTCAATGTCATTGATCTGCATCAGTCCTTAAGTTTTTTCCCCCTGTGTATTTTTCTGCTACAGTAAAACCTCATGTGATTGCTTGGCAACTACACAGTTAATTTAGATCTTCTAGATGCAGATATGCGTTTGCACATACCTATACCCCCACCTCCCACCCCTGTTGTTAGTAACACTTTGGTGTGATGACTGTCATATCATTCTAAGGATTGTTATTGTAACTTAAGCTCAGCCAGTGCACTGAGTTACTAATGCTGACATTTTCACTGAGGTCGAATAGAATGCAGAATTGATGAGCTAAGAAAATACTGAGCCAGCATGATGACCACCACACAGGAGACAAGAAACCAATAGTGGTGTTATTAAGACAGCTATGAATAGAAGAAGAGAAACAATGCCCCTTAGTCAGTTCCTTGGAATTGATTTCCCCAAAGCAGGAAGGAAGAGCATCTGCAAGGTGAGATCACCATGCCCCAGGGCACAGCAGCCAGTGCCAGGGAGTGGATGAGACTCAGTGAAACATAAGCTGGGCAAAGAAATGAGCCACAAGGCTACAGCATTTGGGGAGGGGTAGGAATAAAGACAACCCCAAAAATCATCAAGGTGGGATTAGCAGAAGAGGACCAGTGTTGTAGACCTCAGTGGATGAAAACGGGCTCCTGTAGAGGGCCGCATCATCTCTGAACCACCTCACTCAATGCAGGTAGGTTTGGTTTTGCTAATACACCTTGGGCAATAGGGCAGGTAAGAAAACTCTAAAAGGGAAGTTCAAGCAGCAAAGAATGATGGCCTTGGATGGCTTAAGAGACATGAGTTCTGGATTTGTTACAAGTTTGGAGTAGAGGTTTTGGAATTACAATAGCAAAGCGGTATTTAATAGAGAAAAGTGGTATTTAACATTCTGTATCTAATGGTTCTCATATGGGAAGGAACACAATGACACTCACTAGTTGGAAGGACTTTCTGCCATCACAGCCAGTTTGTTCCAGCTCTCCAACAGCCAGGTACCAGCCATACAAACTGTCATCGTGACCTTTAGCTGCAAAGCTGGGAAGAATATAAAGTTCAGTGGCTGAATTTCCTGCTGGTTAACACTGTCACAGTTGTTCTGAACACTGTGTATCAAACAGGCCTAGAAAGTCTGCCAAGGGAGTCTTAACTAAGAACTGAGCTAAAGAGCCAAACAATCCAAACCCTGAATAGACAGGCAAAGAACTCTGCTAAAATGTCATAGAATCACAGACTCATAGAACAGTTTGGGTTGGAAAGGACCTTAAGATCGTCCAGTTCCAACCCCCCTGCCATAAGCAGGGACACCTCACACTAAACCATGCCACCCAAGGCTTTGTCCAACCTGCCCTTGAACACCGCCAGGGATGGAGCACTCACAACCTCCCTGGCCAACCCATTCCAGTGCCTCACCACCCTAGCAGCAAAGAATTTCTTCCTTAGATCCAATCTAAACCTCCCCTGTTTAAGTTTGAACCCATTACCCCTTGTCCTGTCACTACAGTCCCTAACAAAGAGTCCCTCCCCAGCATCCCTATAGGCCCCCTTCAGATACTGGAAAGCTGCCATGAGGCCTCCACGCAGCCTTCTCTTCCCCAGGCTGAACAGTCCCAACTTTCCCAGCCTGTCTTTGTATGGGAGATGCTTAGGGTCATAATTAAAAGAATGACACGAGGCTTTCTTGGCAAGTATTACCAAGAATTTAATGACAGTTTTTTCCCCTAGAACAGTTGTAAGTGGAGGATTTTCATTCATTTGGATTTCTTTTTTCTGATAAGTAATACACAGTGCATTGATTTGTTGCATACAGCTTAGCAGAGGGTTTTTTGGGGGGTTTGTTTGTTTGATTGGTTCATTGGGTGGGTTTTGTTTGTTTGTTTTCTGGTTTACACCATTTTAAACCCCTGAAATATTTTTCAGTGTCTTTATTGATCATACCTAGCACACAAGTCATCTTTATTCTACTGCCTTGCACTGAAAATACTTGAGTATTCTCAGACATTACTTCTCACTGCTGGAAGATCTATAAAGTTGGGGTTTATTTAGTGCCCTGTGAGATTTGTCAGTACAATCCCCAATTTATATTTGAAGAAACAGAGGTGAACATAGCTGGATTAATGCCTGGGAGTTGCAAGGAAGACTTGCCTCTCAGCCCTATGATGAAGCAAGTTGCCGTTCACCTGACAACTCCAGTAATGTGCCCGAAGATAGAAGAACTATTCAG
Source organism: Agapornis roseicollis (assembly GCA_002631895.1). Classification (NCBI taxonomy): domain Eukaryota; kingdom Metazoa; phylum Chordata; class Aves; order Psittaciformes; family Psittacidae; genus Agapornis; species Agapornis roseicollis. The sequence goes on along the minus strand of NDXB01005986.1, from coordinate 2,728 downwards.
GGTGATGTATTTTTGATAGTAAATCTAGCAAGTTCTGCAGTGGATGTGTTGATAACAGAGTTAAGCAACAGCAGCTGGAGTTACTGCGTAGTTCAGTTTTGCCTTCGGACATCGCTGGCTTTCGTTCCATAGCCTGCAGTTTATACAAAACTTTGGCAGGAAAATGAAGTTTCTGCACTGACACAGGTGAGTGAACGCTGAAAAATAACAAGGCTTTGTGTCTTGATAAACGTCTAGGTGAGGGGAAGAGCTTTATTCTACTATAGTGCTTTAGAGAGGAGGAAACAAGAACTGTTTCCGCCTTCCAGAATACCTTCCTTTTCCCTTTTTTCCCAGTCAGGTTCCTTCCAGGATTTGGAATTGTGACCTCCATTCCATGGGCACCTTACTCAATGCAGGAGTTAAATTAAGACCTCCCACCCTCAGACTTATGCTTCCATCTCTATTCTGGCCACTTGTGATTTTCCAATAACAATTAGTGTGCTAAGCTGGATCAGCAAATGAACCCAGGTTGAAAATGCTTCAACATTTTTCCCCCAGGATTATTTTTTAACCCACACTGATGTTGATCGCTGTTCAGTGTTCAGCCATGTGGACAGCTGCATAAGAAATGGGATGCGAATGAAAGGACTGGGGTAAAGTCTTAGGTTCAAAACCTGCTTAATCAAGCGTTGCTCCCAAGGAACCATGTCTTAAGGGACAGAATGTGAAAAACTAGAGAGAGAGAGGAAAGTTCACAGCAGCCTTCCAGTATCTGAGGGGGGCCTAAAAGGATGCTGGAGAGGGACTCTTCATCAGGGACTGTAGCAACAAGACAAGGGATAATGGGTTCAAACTTAAACAGGGGAAGTTGATGTTAGATATAAGGAAGTTCTTTATTGTGAGGGTGATGAGCCATTGGAACAGGTGTGCCCAAAGAAGTGGTAAATGCTGCATCCCTGGCAGTGTTCAAGGCCAGGCTGGACAGAGCCTTGGGTGACATAGTTTAGTGGAAGGCATCCGTGCCCTTGGCAGGGGGGTCAGAACTAGTTAGGACTAGAAGATCCTTTCCAACCCAAACCATTCTATGGTTCCACTGTTAAAGGAAGAAAAAGAGGGAGAGAGAACCAGCAGTGACTTGAGTGCTGAGTACTTGTTTCACCTAAGCCTGTGCAGATAAATGACTGTTCACTTTTGTGACATAGATGCTGTTGACTCCTTTTGGAAGACCCTTTTTCTGAATTATTTCACTACCCAGTGAAAAAGGCAACTGCCTTATGCTAGCACTACTCTTGCTTCCTGTCACTTGAGCAAACTAGATGTCAGATATCCTGATGAAACTCTTAAGCATGGTCTTGTAAATTGTTCATGCTTAAACCCATTAAGGGGTCCACAACAGACATGACTTGGAATATATTGGTGGAATGTGCTTATTTAGATACATAAACAATCTGGCAATACGTTCAATGTGAACTAGTTTCTAAAGAGCTCTGTATACTGAACTTAATTGCAAATGCAGTGTCATAACCCCATCCACTTGCAATTGTGTTGATCTTCATTGATTTTTCATTTCAAAAAACTCAGTTGCAGTATGACCATAGCAATACCCAAGGGGAACTGAGCCCCAGTTTGCACTTACAGACATACATTCTGTGCACTGCATTAAGCCTTTCTTTTTTTGAGGGCAGTTCTGGACTAAATGCATCAAATTCATTTCTGTTGGAACAGTAAGTCATAGAAATTGGAAGCTGAAGAAATTGCTTGGACCATCCCATCGTACATGGGTTTACCTTTAAATTGAGTTAAGTTTTATTTACAAGTGCAGTACAGGGTACAACTTCAGCTCACATGACTGGAGCAAAAGAATCCTGACTGCTTTAATACCAGAAACATGTCCTTTGGCTTACTGGGTAACTCTGGCACTTAAGCTCATGTTTTGCCTCAAGGTACCTCTTCAGCAGCATATTCTTACCTCATGTAGACAGTGCTTCTCAGCAGTTACTGTCCTCTGGAACTGGCCTGGTTTTTACCCACTTACTTTTTGCTTTATAATTGGCCTATAATAACAAATCTCATGACAACAGACCTCAATACTTCCCAGATTTCCTTTAAACCAACTTTGGCCTCCTTATTCTTGACCTCATACCTGATTCTCAAAAGAAACTACCATATATACCTTCCAAACATGACTCCTAGAAGTAAAACCTGTATGTAAGCTAGACATACAGGCCTTAATACAGCTCATCTTGTTTTATGTCAGAGCTTAATATGCTCTGCTTTGCACAATTAATCTCTTAGAGCTCCAGAGTCTATATGGTACACACCACTACCTTTTTCTGTAACCTGCCTTCTAATCCAGATGTATGAACTATTTTAATCTAGACACTAAACCCTACATTTGTATTTAGTTTTGAAGTCTGTTGCTTCTATTTTGAAGCATTTGAAGAAGGGCTGTTACGCCTGAAAGGTTAGGAAGACTTACAGGAAGATGAAGGAGAATTTGAGAAATGCCTTGCACATCATTGGTAGCAAACAGGTGAAATATAAACTGGAGTTCAGTTACCCCTGTAATCTAGAAGACAATGGAGATGAGTCTTCACTTGAAACTGGGACATCAACATTCTTTCTGTTATGGTATCTATTTACAATGACTGCTGAGGTGAGCAGCTCGAGAGAGGCCGCCTGCAACACCGGAGCGGAGCGGTGGGAGATCAGCGTCCAGGAGCCTCAACTCAGCGCGGCGAGAGCC